>CM064875.1:15726709-16326709 GCA_032719365.1 Prinsepia uniflora
GGGGCCTAGTTAACTTATGAAATCGGGCCAGGGGCGCAGTTAACTTATGAATCGGGCCAGGAGCCCAGTTGACTTGTATATGTGATTTCGGGTCGGGGACCCTAAAATGGAATTGAATAAACTATTTCGGATTTGATTCAACGATTTGGACTTATGACGGTTTTATGGAAATTCGGGGCAGGGCCCTTGTGATATTTTGGAAATGAATAATTGAATGTGTTCCATAAAACCATCTCGATATGAGGATATTTATATCCTGGTCTCCTCCAAGTGTCGGGGACACTGGAGAAGTCACGGTGCATTGCCTGCGAGGGCTCATTGTACGGAGCTACCGGACCGTATAGTGATCCAGGAGCAAGATTGCTAGACGTCATGGACGTCAGACATCGGGGATGTCAGAGATATGGACCCGGTGAGACCCCGGGCAGCACGCGTTGCTTAATACCGTGAGATATGACGTCTGGAACGTCAAGCGTCTAGGACGCTAGGCATCGGGGATGCCGGAGATGGAAAAATAATAAATGAATATTACTGGATTGATGAAATAACTCTTGGATTGACTTTTGGAATTTGAAACTATGCTTGGGTTTCCGGGCTAAGGCCCTAATGGTTATTTCTAAATAAATATGGGATTATTGGTTTTTGGTGCATGCATATGATTTTACTGAGGGGCATAAATGTCTTATAAATGTTTTTAACAGACTTGTTTATTTTCGTCCACTCACAGCTTTTGTTTTTAATGCCCTTCAGGTTGATTCCGGATACGACTGCAGCAGAGACTTGAGCATCGCACACCTCCTCCATCGATCCTTACGCACTTTGGAAGCCCGTTCGGGCAATGGCAATCGGTTATCCCTTGTCTGACGCCTCTTGTCAGACGGGAGCATGATACATTCCATAGTAATCCCGGGGGGATTGGGATGGGTCGTGTCAAATCTAATCATGGAATTTGGGACGGGTCGTTACAGTTCTGGCCGATCAGACTCTAGCCAACGAAGCTAAGGCCAACCAAGCCCAAACTTTGCAACGGGTGGTCGAAAGCGTATCATCCAATAGACTTAGGAGGCAGCACCCCAGGACTAACCCCATCTCTTCTGGTCGACTCCTCATCCAACCCTCCAACAATGTTGGTCCTTCTGGAGTGAAAATCTATCGAGACGCCCGCCGAAAGTCCATGAACTGGTTAGTCGGGAAGAGGGTAACCCTTATGACACTAAACTGTCAGAAAGAATATTTGTGCAGAGGAATGAAGCCAACCATTATGACATTGCCACTAGAGCGGTCAGAAAGACAGTTAGGCAGTTGCATAAATGTCTCGAAGGGCTGAGAATAGAAGTTGCATCTTGATTTCTTAGGTTGAAAGAAACAGTTTTTGACACAAGGGCTAACCTTTTTTTAAGTCATGAAACCTTGGTTAAAGGTGTTTATAAGTTCAAGAATTGATGGAGATCAATTTTCTAAGTTTGATTGGTTGATTGTCGGTCCTATGAGAAGTTGGGTTGTTGTCTATTTATAGGCAGTGAAGGAGTTCTCAACTTGTCGAATCTGGTCCCGCGTGGGTCCCATCTTCCCATTTTCTTCATTGGGACACTCCCTCTTTGCCTATGTTTTCTTCACGCTCTATCAACACCCTCATGCCTTTTGCTTCTCCATGCTCAAAGCTGCTTGGGCGGGTCAGAATTCGTCTTGAGCCTTTAATTTCCGTGAGCCCTTATCTTGGGCCTGAAGGAAATTTTTTCAGGTGCAAATACATACTACTTAAATTGAATGGAGGAGAATTTCGATGAAAGCTCTTCAACATTCATTAAAAATGTAACTATGTTTCCAATTAAATGACACATTCTTCAAAATACAGTCAATGATCAATTTAGAATCATCCTTAACGATGACGTTAGAATAGCCTGTGCAAATTGCATATGACTCACTTCATTCTAGGTAATCTAAATCCAATGATAAACGAATCCAAATTAACTACAAACTAATAATTATGTATACACAAGTAATGATTTATAGGGCTAGTTAATGTCATATAATTGCCTCCCCATATGATCAAATATCACTACATGATATTCTTGGAACCTCCATCATTATTCTTGACTGCTTTTTTTGAAAGAAAAAAAAATGTAAAAATTATATTTAGGGTATTTGTTTTAATTGGCATCCGATCATTCTGTGAAATAAAACTCTTATTAACCACAAGGGTTTATTAATAATAAGATGTAATGCAATTGCTAAACTGTAATTTTAGAGAGTAAATTTATGCCTAACTGGCAGGAGTTCAAAACTTACTATAAACACTCTGTACTTAGGAGTAAGTCATACATCAAATGGAAATGCATGCCCTTTGAATACCAAATTAAAACTCTTTGTATGATGACTGTCACAACATTGTTATTACCATATTGAATTGTGTAAAAGTCCATAAAATGATCACATAGATGGATGCGGGGGACAATCAAATTACATAAAGGAAAGATAAAGTTGATGGATGAATTTTTATCCTTTGAATTCCCTTCATTCAATCCTTGCTTTTGTTTCTGTTATTATTTCTTGCTCGCGCAAGAAATGATGAGAATGAGAAGATGGTTATGTGTGCACAAATACTATAAAGTAGTTAATTTTTTAATTTTTTTTTAAATCTAAATGAAACAAAAAAGATAACTTAGAAAGATGAGATAATAGACAATGATTAATTACATAAAATTTAAAAACTTATGGAAATCTACAACAACAACAAAATAGAGAGCATATAGGGAGAAAAATAGTGTAAAAAGTTGTTTATACATAATGATATTGTGAGAGAGCAATATTTACATTTATATTAATATAGCTGTTTACAAGGGTTGAATTTAATATCTAAGACCTCCCACTATATAAAGTTTGTAAAGAGCAATATAGTGGGTCCATCATGCATAAGAGTTAGCTCCAATTAATCTCATAGTAATTCCCATGAACATAGTTATCTCCACTAATAAGTGTTCTTCCTAATGAACTTACTCAAAATCACATCCATGCACAAATCGTCACATGCACATTGGGATATCAAAAGTCTTCATTTTGGGAACTTTAAAGATCACATTAATTCTTCTCCACTTAATCACTTAATGAAGGGATTAACCCATCAGATTCCCCTCCACGGGAGGGATTAACCCATCAAATTCACCTCCACTTAATGGAGGGATTAACCCATCAATTATACCACGTATAAATTTGAACAATTTGTTTAATGGTATGAGAAAAAGTGGATAGAAAGTGACTATAGAGAATATTTGCATCTCATCTCAATAGTACCCCCTCGTTAATATATGTGAACTTCAAAGTTGCGGCGGAGTTGACAAACTATTATATCTTGAAGGTGAATTTTCTGATGCCTAATTGCCTAGAGTTCGAAACTAGCTGCTAATACTTTGTGGCAAGTACAAGCCGCATTTCGAGCTGGGATTAAGTCCGTCTTTCGGGTCTGAAAAAATCTCGTAGTATTTATATATTAATTATGAAACCTAACTTGTTTTGATTAATTATTATATTTTATTTTTAATTTCTTTCTTTTTCGTTAAATAAAATAACCCATCACACTAAAAGTCAAATTTATATGTTCTCACAAATAATATTCAACCTCATTATACTCAAGTTTTCTGACTAAATATAAGAATCTAATTCTTATAAGTAGAATCAAACTCAAATTTTTTAGCCTTTCATGAAAAGTGACGTAATCACAATTCCACATAAAAAATGAAAAAAATAATCTGTAATCACAATGCCTAATCTCGCGTGATGGGAACAAATCATTTTGGATGGCTACGACATGATAAAAGTTTAAGAACAAAAGGACATGTGGGTCCAAACTTTTGGAAACTTGCATGACCTTGTTTATTATTAGCATGGAAGAGATGGGTCAATCCAGAAGCACACCCCAAAAGTGACGGCCAATCTTCATTTTCATTTTGACTGCTAATTAGTTTCTGTACAATTTTTTGTGGTTAAAAGAAATATTTTATTCAAACAACTTTTCTTTTTACTCACTATAAAATTATTGAGCAAATTATACTTTAATAGTTTGTATTTTAGAATAAATTTTAAATTAGTTTTATTTAATTTCATAAATATTATATTTTAATACTTTGAATTATTTAAAACGTGATAATTTGACTTCATAATTATTTACTCGGTTAAAAAATCTGTTAAATATTGATGTATCACATATTCACAATGTGAAATTTACCTTTTAAGATTTTGATTTGCCATGTAGATTAAAAAATAAACAAAAATCTAAAAATTAAAGAAAATAAAAAAAACTTCCCACCTTGGATTCTTTCTCCTCCTTATAACATTCAATTCCCAATAATTGATTAAAATTAAAAACGAGAACTCAAAAATTTGAAATTTTTGGAAAAATTTGAATGCATATGTATTTTCGTCATTACATATGAAGAACACATATGGTGGCGAATTGTTAATGAACATCTCAAAAAAAAAAAATTATGTATTTACCTTTAATGATGAAAAATGCATACACATTCAATCTTTTTGTAGGTTTTGCAAGAAATATTTCTAGATTTTTTTTATCATCTCTTTTAATCTTAATCAATTATTATATCAGAGACCTCAAAAATTCTATAGTGTCCTTGGGTATTGGTGTTTGTAAGAAAAAAAGATGAAAAGAAAGAGAAGAAGGGGAAGAATGAGGAGGAGGAAGAATTAATGGTGGGTTTAGACAAGTTTTTTTTTTCTTCCTTAAATTCTTTTTTCACTACTTTTTTTTATTTATTTACGTGCAAGAAAAATAAAAATAAAAAGATAAAAGTAGGTCTGACATGTGACACATGAACACTTAACTGTTTTTTAAACAGAATAGTTAACGATGTAGTTAAGTTATCATGTTTTAAAGAGTCAGGATCCTAAAATGTAAAATTTGAAATGCAGGGTATAATTTTGAAACTTAGTATAAATTACAAATTATTAAAGTGTAATTTACTCAAAATTATTTATATCTAGATCAGTGTTAATTACATTTTCCAATAAATGCTCTATGATTTTATCATTAGCATTTGCTTTTAGGTGAAATCATATCATTGTATTAAGAATTAGTTGATCATTTTACATTTAAATTATAGGATAATACTTGTATTTCATCTATGTGGTATCTTAACGTACCACTCTTTCGATATATGAAATAATTTTTATATAAAGTTTTATCACAATTAGAATTGTTCAACTCCCAAAATAATGATCCCAAGATCATCTCCGTATAGATTCAACATCTTTAGAAGTTATTTAGTCATTCATATATATCAAACAAGTCAGTGGCATTTCTAACAATAAAGATCTTCATAACGAATCGTCCATTTTGTTTAGACATATAAATAGTTAAATGATCTCTATTTGGTTGCTTTTTGCCTAAATGATCTTAAAATGATGATTTAGGATTTTAACGGTTCTGATTGTGATAGATATATATTGATTATTCGATAAATCTAAAAGGTAGTATGAAAGAGTAACATCGTAGGTGGGTTGTAAATATTATCCTTACTTATATATACTTCACATTTCAACTATTAGGAGGTAATACTTGTTTTTGCCAAAAATTAGTTTTCTTACAACAAAAAGAAATGTATCGAAGCCATGATGTTATCATACAAGCTAGCTTTACTTGCATTCCAAGATGTTATTATAGACTAATTTTTATACATATATCAAAATTAAAACCGTTTAATTTCTAAATTATTATTTCCAGATCAACTATATAAAATACCATCCAAATTGAAAATTATGTAGTCATTCCTATATATAAATAAATTGACAGTTCACTATAAAGATCTTAATTACTAATAATACCGTTGATTTATTTGATGTGAATAATTAAACGATCTTCAATGCTGTTGATTTTTTAAGGAGATGATTTTGAAACGATGATTTAGGATTGATACCATTTCGATTATGATACAGATATAAGGATTATTCGACAAATCGAAATGGTGCAATGGTGAGGTACTATTTGGATAGGTTGCAAATATTATCTAATTATAATTATATGGGTCAAAAAGTGAGACATAATATTTGCATCCTTTCTAATGATACCCTTCTCATACCATCCTTTTTTATTTCTTAATAGTTTTTTATATATATATATATATATATATATATATATATATATATTATAATTGGAACCATTCAATTCCTAAAATAAACTTAATGAATATAATTCACCATAAGAATCTTAATTGATAATGATACCGTCCCTTTGTTTAATAAATACGAATAACTGTATAAATTTTGATTTTATTGATTTTTTTATGGAGATGATTATAAAATAATGATTTAATTATTAAACGATTCAAATTATGATATATTGTAAAATATTGTTTGATAAATTAAAATTGTGATAGTACCACAAAAGTGGAATCGATGTTGTTGATGAACAAAATGTACCAACTTAAAAGCGAATGATGCTCTGCCATGTGCCTTGTATATAACCCTGTTAATTGGTTCGAAAAAACCAACTGAAAAACCGAACCGAACTGGAACCGAACCGAAGGAAAACCGAGACCGTTTGGAGAAAACCAAACCGAACCAGTTTGGTTTTGGTTTTCGGTATAAAAATACCGAACCGACCCAACCCAAAATGGTTTAGGTTACTTCGTAATGAACATTGATTAGTTATAATGGATCTTGATTAGTTGTAATAAACATTAATTAGGTTGTAATGGACATTAATTAGATAATAAATATTGATTATTGTATAAAAGTACAAAAAAAATTAGTTTTTAGAGAAAAGTGAACCGGTTCAACCGAACCGATTCACCATAATTTGAAGAAAAAAAATCGGTTTTAATCGGAATCGAACCAAATCGAACCGAATAGGAGGAAAAACCGAACCGAACCACATTAGAGGAAAAATCGAACCGATTCCCCAACCGGTTTCGGTTTTGGTTTCGATAAAAAAACTGAACCGAAAAGGAAGGAAACTGGTCGGTTGGTCAGAGTATAAGCACCGGTGTGGTATCAGCCCAAAGGTACTCTGACGCCCAAGTCAATGGTCAGTCTAAGGTGTAGAGTGGGTGTTGGAAAGTATACTGTAAAAGTAGTAGTGAACAGTAATTGCTTAGTTACCTTTGTACGACAAATGGACCCCCTTTGTACGAGTGTGGTGAATATAATATTTGTATTTTCCCGATGTGGGACTGACACGTGGAGGTGCCATCCAGACCCGACTAGGGTTTGTTCACATGAGTGGGCCTGGACCCCTTGGGCTTGTGCTAGGCGGCAGTATTGGGCTGATAGGTCAGTCTGGGCCGACTCACCGACCGACAGGGGCTGGGCCTCTAGAGTCGGCCAATGTCATGGTGTCAGAAGAGGGCTGAGTCTCTAGGTCGGTCTGGGCCGATATGCCGAGCCCGGATAGAGGGCTGGGCATCCAATATTGGTCCGAATTGGTACTGTTTTGGCAATGGGCTGGGCATGTAGTCAGTATGAGCTTCAAGCTCGATCTGGGCCGATATGGTATGAACAGATGTAAATATTATTCTTGAAGATGTCACTAAGCAATAATAGGTTTGTGTTAATAACCAGATAAACAAAGAAATTAGATTGCTAAGTGAAATTTTTCTCCCTTAGTTTGTCTTGATTATGTGGGTCAACAAAGTGAGCCTTTTAACTAGGAATCATCAGTGGATTGAAGCTGGAAGGATAACAAAGCTGTCTAATCTACACATCAACTGGGAAAAGCAAGTGAGAAAACAATGAGAATGTTCCTGGATAGAGGAAATCAAAATCTGCAAAAATTCGTTCTCATTTTGGCTGCATCTGGTCATTACCAATATCTTGTACAATTTAACATTGTTTCACTACTGACACTATTGCCTTCTAAATTTCAACATCCGCAACAATTGACTGAATTTGTCAAGTATTTTTAAAACTTATTCCCTCACTTTCCTTCTCTTTGCTTGTGGGTACGTTGTCTTGATCATGGAAATTCCATCCTCTCATATTCAATTTCATGGAAAGTAATTTTCAGCCTCTGGATTGTTTTCCACCGTTAAAAAATGGAGTTGATATGTTAATGTATATAATCTCCTCCATATATATATATATATTATCCTTATATAAAAAAATAATTAAGTCCCTTCTCTGGCCAGTGGGATTGTTTTCCACCAGTGGCACCAATAATTAAGTTCTATTTCCCATAAGATATATTTGTGAACACTAATAATTAAGTTGTATAAATTTTTATTATGATATATTATGTGCTATATATATAATACCTACATGTATGTTTTGATTATCCTTTCTCTCCTATAATATAAATAAGTTTGCATATAGATATAGTTGGTATGTTAGTCAATAATAACCATTAATTTAGACCCGTCTAACGAAATTTTATTAAATAAAGGGGCTACATGGCTAATACAAAAAAGCTTTTGCATTTTCACATAGAAGATGCTAGCTGCATTTTTTGAGTTGAAACTCCGGGACAAATCTCAATGTACCCATAATCAAGAAGCTCCTCAATCATCTGCTCAATATGATCATCTTCAAGTGGTTTAATAAACTCCTCCTGCTGCTGCTGCTGCTGATGATGATGATGATGACGAAGAATTCCTTGATGATCATTTCCACCACCAAGCCAGTTTCCTTGCTCAATCCAGTGTTGTATTCCACTATACTCTTTGATTTTTTCGGGCCAATCCAACCCCGACATGCTGCCATTTTCGATAATGCAGGTGGCCGGAGAAGGAAGTGGAATGTAGCAATGCACTTCATGTTTTTGGTGTTGTTGCGGTGGCTCCTTCTTTGGTGGTGGTTTGGTGGTGGCGGTTTTGGCCATTTGGAGAGAGGCCATGTTGCATTTGTGGAGTTTTGCTACCAGAGCTGCTGAGAGAAGCTTGGATGTGTTATGTGACATGGCCTCATTGGGATTAAATGGGAAATTTGTACGTGCCTTTGGGCCACACACGAGCCTCGCCGCCTCGTCATAAGCTCTGGCTGCGTCCTCCGCTGTTTCGAATGTCCCTAACCAAATTCTAGTCTTCCTGAAATCACCAACCATTTGAACATGTTAATTTCGAGTTCAGAATCGATTCAGTTGTACAAAATTATTCCAGTTCAAAAAAAATGCAAATGAACAGAAAGTGATGCTAAGACGATTTCGTTGGGCGGTACATAAGCAATATGTAATAGAAAGGATATCAGCGATAAGAATTACAATAAAGGATGACGAATCTCGGAGACCCAGGAGCCCCAATGCCTCTGTCGGACACCTCGATATCGTTGTTGGGATCTTGCCATGGTGGTGGGGGTAGTGGTTATCGAAGAAAGGTGTGTCAAGGGGGCAAAGTGGTCTGCTTTGTATGTGTGAGTGAGTGATAGTAAGATTATCTGGGGAAGAGGAGGTGACTAGTGAGAAGGCAAAGGGGGCTTATATAAGCTTTCTTTTTTCCGGCCTTTGGGGGCATCTACTTAGAGCAATGGGGCCCTCTTGAGGGCTTTTCCTCCTCCACTTTTTTTTTTGTTTAACTTTATCATTACAGGGTTGGAAAATTTTCAACCAAAAAGAGATCGGTGAATCTTACTTTATTAGTTCTACTACCAATAAGGGGCAAGAGGTTTTCATATCATACAATCAACCCCGATTAATTACAGGATCATAATTGACAACTAACGCTACACTTTAGTAGTATTTGTATTTTTTCACTTGTAGGGGTGTGGTCTGAGGTTCTTTTTTATGAAAGTGATTATGTGGAGTTTGATAAAAAAAAAAAAAAATTCTTTCCCTAAAATATCATTATACAAAAGTTTGGTGGAAATGTAAGGTATCATGACATATCTATTATTTTTTTATATATAATCAAGAAGAAATCCATACCATTAATAAGGATGGTTGTATTCATAGATGAAAATATCAATAAATGTAAATAAAATTTCGCCAAAATTTCGGTATTTTTGGCCGACGGCTCATAAGAAGGGTGAAGGAAATTCCCCGAAATATCGACATTTTTCTTCGTTTTAAGTCCATGGATCTTCTTATTTCATTAAAACGATCGAGATATGGCCAAATTGAATGAAAATTGGATGTCAAAGATGACTGTTAAATGGTAGTGTGTATACTTTATATATTATTTGGTTGCTTATATTTTCAATTAGGCTTGCTTAGCCGAGTTGGTTGTGTTTATGAGCTTAAAACATGAGGGTCCAAGTTTGAACCCAATGGATGCAATGGTTGAGTTTTTTTTTCTCCGTTTTTTCCCAAATTTTTAACTATGATTGGCCTTTTTTCCAATTTTAAATATATTTACTCATTTTATAATTTTTCTTCCTTTGAATTTTTTTATGCATATTGTTATGTTTTTAATTATATTAATATTTAATTATAGTAATTCACTTCAATTTATGTTTATGTTTAAAATTTTATATTATTAGTCATCGACATAACCCTATTGTATCATATTATTCTTCATATATGTATTATATCAAAGTCATTTTATAGTTGTTATTAGTCCTATATAACCATCATTGGGTACTTAAATTTTTCCCGAAGTTTCATTCCAAATTTCCAACTTTTAGGCCTAATTTCCGTCATTTTTGTTGACGGTAAACGATATCTATATCGATATTTGGGGCGAGATATCCGTAAATTTGACTAGCGATATATCTGTCGATATTGATATTTTCATCATTGGTTGCATCCAAATGTTTGGTGAGGATATACACCATCCATTGAGAAGCTTCCTCGATCAAAATTTCATCATTCCATATAATATATCATCGAAATTCGATTTTGAGACCAAATGCTTACAAGTCAATGTTAGAACCAACGAAATTAGACCCACTTAATTATGCCCAGCTGATTGAATATTGCTAACTAGCATGAATTGTGTAGCTTTTTTTGATTGTATTCTTTTTTCCAAGATTATACTTTTTTTCTTTAGATTATACTGAATTTTTCGATTTTTTTTTAATGTTTTCAAGTTAATACAATATATTCTCTTGTGCTTCATATTATAATACTGAATTTTTGTTTTTAAAAAAAGACTAATCATCCATATTTTGTATTAAAAATCCTAGATTTTTTCATAAAAAATGAGAATATTTGAAGGGCTGTAAATTTAAAGATACATAATTAAAGTTGAGACATATATAAAATAAACAAGAATATATGATAACATATTAAGTCTAATTATGTCACTTCAAATAAACCTCCGAATAGTAAACTATAACTCGTTCTTATTTTCATTTGGATACACTAGCTAACAAAGACTGAAAATGTTTTTAGTTAGGATGATTGTAGATCGATGATGCATGTTTAGAGGGGGGAATACATGGTTTTTTTTTTTGTTTGTTATTTTGTATGGATCGTTGTTGTTAGAGGACATGGGTACGTGGCTACATCATAGTTTCTCAAAACATGCCACGATTCGCCATTGCAAGATGAACACAAACATACCCATGTTTTGATGGTATTTTCTTGCCCATGCTCTCTCTCTCTCTCTCTGGGGCTTGTAGCCTAGCAGCTACCTGTTATATTTGACCATTAAATTGTCTGTTATTATAGCACATACAGTCTATCACGAAAATATTTTGTATTATGGTCTTAATTACATGAGTCTTTATCGTTTTATTAATTAATTAATTAATATTGTAATCCATATATACAGCGGTGGAGCTAGCGTGCAATTAATTTATTAATATTGATTTCTTATATATAAGCCTTCCTTCATCAGACAAGTCTCACACTCGCTCGGGACTAGAGCTTTCATCCCTCTTTACATTTTAATCTTTTCTAAGATTACATTCTAGTCTTCCTCTAAGGCTCAAGGTTTAATGTAATATGTACAAACACTATATTATTAATGAGAAGAGTACACTAGTGTGAAAGTAGCCTAATTCAAGTGAACTACTTACATCTCGTGTTCCTTGTAAGTGTTAAGTTTTCACAAACATGTTAGGTCCATTTTCAGATCAAGCAATTGGTGTCGTTTATGGGAAGATAGCTAAAATCCATGTCAGTCTCCCTTTCTTCACTCTCCCTCTGAAACCTACACCACTCAAGAACACCGAGCATTCGCTAACCACCCACGCAGATAAGCTTTTCTACTTGCTTATTCAATTTATCAATTCATCGTCATTTAATTGGTCGGATCAGGGAACTTCGTCAAAAAAACCTACAGATCTACTCATTCATTGAAGGAGCCAAGGTGAATCAGCCCCTATGATTATACATAAATAATACACATAGCCCAAGATCATTTGGAGCCTATTTCTTATCGCCAATTCTTATCAATTGGCGACCCTAGCTACACATATGACCGGCCCATATCAGCACCATCAAAGCCGAAGTTCGCATCTGGCATGTTAGTGTTCCCTATCCCTGGTCACCATAATTTCTAGCCGGTAAAATCCCAACTAAACGACAGGATGATATCGCCATATCATGCCAACGACTCACCACTGGTCGTCTAGGCCATCGCCAGTCGACAGGGCCACCGTGCATCCAAGAAAGAACTATTGACACGACTGATTGGTCGTACCATATGACATCTTCACTCCATCGGTCTCACTACCAAAATCCTCTCATCTCTCCCATTCAATCTCTCATTAGAGGCAGCCAAAAACAGAAAATGGGGGAAAGAAGAAATAATTGTACAATTGTAGACCAATTATTTACATACATATAAATTTATCCACCTTTTGGGAGCAGATCATCGAAGTAAACAAGTTCTCATACAAGAAGATTAATGAGAAGAAACACAGAGAAAGAAACAACAAAATCAAACATCTATTATGTAGGAAACCTATATCCTTATCTAGGGAAGGCTCGCATGACGATGCCGATCGGTCGTCACCCATCTCCGAGCAGATCAGTCACACATTTTAAACGACCAACCCGGTCGATAGACATCCACCATCGAGGTTCCGATCGGCAGTATACATCTCCTTAGGGAGGCATCTTCAACATAAATCTCAAAGAGGAAAAAATATTCAGAGAAAGAAGGCCCGAGCAGATCATCCAAATAAATAAAAGAAAAGGGGAGGAAGGGGAAATTAAGAGTTCTTGGTGGATTACAAATCTAAAAACAAATTAGGCCGAAGGCTTGGCTCCAATCAACAATATGGGTAAGCTCTTTTATCTTCGCCGTTGCCATGAAACATTATCATCTCCTTCTCGAAAGGCATTAGCAGGTCAAGCCACTGATGCCTTATGCCGAGCCAGCCTCCAACTCTATCAAACGCCATCCTCTGCCTCTTCACATCTCGATGATTACCAACACTCCGATTAAGCAAGCAGAAAGGAGGCACGAATTAAACCCACTGGGTTGGACCTTATCCAATCCACAATCCCTATCGATCCTTGGAAGCCTGGTTTCCCTATGATTGATAACGACCGACCGAGTAAGTTCAACAATGTTTGGCTACCTTCGTGCTGAGTCGCCAATTCACAAACTCTGTGACCTAGGACTCGAGGATACTGGGCCAGTCTCCCATCGACCCAACGGTGTCTAGAGAAGACACTAATCGACCTGTGCAATCAGAAATTTCTCCAGCCGATCCAGAGTAGCAGGCGAATCTCCAACCCGTGACCCAACGACCCGCCAAGTAGACCAACACTGAAGATCCACCAGGTCGAATAAAATCGATCCACCAATAGCCAATCGACCCGCCAAGCACCACATCATTGTCTTCTCACCTCATGTGGTAACCTCTGCTTGTTCACATCCTACGACGACCACATTAAAGCTTTACCGGTCGGGAGGATTCCTACCGGCTCAACTGCGATCAAACCAGGCACCCTCTACCGTGAAAGTGCCGAGGTGTCTCCATTGACTGCGAGATGGGAGACCAATCTCCACCAACTCACTCATCACAAGCACCGTCACATCAGTTTGCCATTAACACCTAGTCGAACTGGCCGTACTCTGCATCGATGCGGATGTTAGAGATGATAGAGAGAAAAATATTGGAGAACCTGGAAAACCTATCAGAAGCCATCACAACCTGATGAAGATAAGCCTTCCTTCTCATTAATTTATTTACTCCCATCTACTTGGCTAAAATATTTTTAAAAGAAAAAAAAAAAACAAAGCAATTGGGCTGGACAACCCAGCAGCCTTGAATTAAAGCCAATTAAATTGAGATGCTTCAACCTTTTAGTTTGACCCACAATAGCTACCTACATTTGGGCTGAACTCTATATTTGGACTAAGCCAATATGATCCAATATGACGCACATATTATACCTTCCTATCAACAGGACAAGCCCACATACATTTTTCTTTTGGAGGCTCATTTCAGTCCATAAACTCAATTTCATTATGACACCAATTACTATTAGGCCTTTAATGTACTTTCACTAGACCAAATCACTTTTGATTAATGACAAAGGATGGGAACACGAGGAAATCATGGGCTATCATCTACCATGAGTCATTCATGCTGATCAACAACATGATGGAAAACAAGTTCTTTTCCCTCGATGAGCTTGATATAAGGATCATACCAGCCTTACCACACCCAAACCATGGAACCTCTTGATCGGTGAAGTATCAAGATTCAACAATGGAGGACTAGGGGACTCGGGGACTCTACTTCTCCCCTCTCAAATCTCAACCAAATATTCACAACCCCGGTACCACCTCCATTCTACCGAGGCAATGAGTGACATCCAACTTGGCACCCCTAGGGGCCGACTGTTCTTCATATAGTTACTTTCTACCATTTATGCTCCTCGAAAAATTTTGTCACCGGTATGAGCTCATTATCACATGCCCCACGACAACCATTCAATTCATGCAGAGTCACATATCACACCTCATGGCAAGACTTCACTTGATAGGCAACACTTTATAATCCATGAATCATATCATGAAACACCATGCACCATTATACTCACATCATTGTCCATCACACATGACCATCATACATATCAGACACATTACTCACTTCCTCAGGGAAGCATGCTCCGGTTAGCAAAATGCTATCAGTAGCTACTGATCAGACGCATTACCCACTTTCTTAGGCAAGCATGCTATGATTGAAAAACTCTATCAGTAACTAACAATTAGACGCATTTCTCACTTCTTCAGGGAACCATGCTTTAATCGGCAAATGCTATCAGTAGCTGCCGATCAGACACACTGCTCATTTCCTTAGGAATGTGTTATCCTATCTGCACACGCAATCAGTAACTACCGATCAGACGCATCACTCACTTCCTTAGGGAAGCATGCTCCAATTAGTAAACGTTATCAGTGGCTATCGATCATACGCATTACTCACTTCCTCATGGAAGCATGCTCTGATTAGTAAATGCTATCAGTAGCCGTCGATCAGACGCATTACACATTTCCTTAGGGAAGCATACTCTAATAAGAAAAAGCTATTAGTAGCTACCGATCAGACACACTACTCACTTTCTTAGGAAAATGTGGTCCAATCAGCACACGCTATCAGTAGCTACCGATTGCATGCATTACTCACTTCCTCAAGGAGGTATGCTCTAATCGGAAAACGCTATTAGTAGCTACCGATAAGATGCATTACTCACTTTCTCAGGGAAGCATGCTTTGATCGATAAACGCTATCAGTAACTACTGATCAAATACATTACTCACTTCCTCAAGGAAGCATACTCCAATTGGAAAATACTATCAGCAGCTACTAATTGGACGCATTACTCATTTTCTCAAAGACGCATGCTCCAATCGACAAAAGCTATTTGTAGCTACTAATTAGACGCATTACTCACTTCTTCAAGGAAGCATGCTCTGATCGGTAAACAATATAAGTAATTACCGATCGAGCGCATTACTCAACTTCCTCATGAAAACATGCTCGGATTGGCAATCAGACCCATTGGGAACGATCAAAAGCATTATTTGAGGTACCTTCCCAGATTCATACTCCAATTAGGAAGTAGGCACATTACAATCTAGTGCAAATCTATCAGGCCAAGGTACACTTCCTCACTTAAGGATTCGGGGGACTAGGGGGCATACCTCTCTGGTCGGTCGACACATATCGACTTGATTTACAAGTCCTTGACCGAGGAAATCCACCTCAGTGAACGAATCATGAAACTTATATATATATATACCATATATATATACCATATATATATATATATACCATATCAGTCGACTAGGACTAAGACCAAGACTATCATCAAAGCTCATTAAGGCCCATGTACAATGCCCATCATTGTGGCCCATGACCTAAACCTAGGTTAACAGGACCCCACCCAAAAACACTAGAATAGACACTCGGGTCTTGATCCGATTTTACAGAAACCCCGCCAGACAAGGGATACACCTAAGGTCCTCTAGTTCATGCCTCCGTCTTCTGAGCCTCAATTTCCGAAACACCTTCCAAAACCATAGGAAAAAACCAACATTCCAACATTATCACCTTTAAAATCAAATTTCATACCAAAACCCAAAACCACATTCGAATCGGGAATCAAAACAGAGTTTACAAAACTCCTCAAAAAACGTGTAATACAACATTAATAAAATATTCATAAATAGCCAAAAATATGATAAAATCCCCATCACTTCAATATCACCAAAATCACATAAAAACACATATAATTCATGCAAGTATGCATGAATAAAAGTTTAGGGAAAGAAAGTCCACCCATATACTGTCCGTATCGTCGAATTCCACTTTGCACGTGTTTCCATAATTTCTAGGAATATCATTTCCTGCCAAAATTCACATCAAAATGTCAATAACTATCTCAAATAACTTTTTATTTTAATCCCATAATTTTCAGGATTTTAAACGTATTTAAAATGAACCCTAAACATTTGGACGCTCAAAACTACTCCTAAATGGTGTCTGATCGACTCGAAAATTATACCGTTGGATTCATAACATCAAATACTCAAACTTTCGTATTGCATGTAAATCAGGAACACGTACCATGTGCCCCCCCCCCTCCCCCCCAAAATTGGATGCGTGTAACGCCCCGGAAATTCGGAAAATGTAATATTGTAAAATAATGAATAAAATGACGTTTTTACCCTTGTGATTCGTATGGTCAATTTGTTGACTTTTTGATTGGGGGTCGAACGGACGTTGAGTGATGACCGTGACGTAGTTCGGGACGTCACGAGTGCATAGACAGGTGGCACGTCCTATTCGGACGAACAGGGTGAAAGTTATGACGTGCGGAAGTCCAGGGGCATTATCGTAATTTGGACGACTAGGGGGAAAAAGTTGACTTTTTGTTTGACAATTGATATTCACATGACTTGAATACCGTTATGTTCGTCTCGAAGCCTCGAGTACAACGACAGGCGGCACGCGTGAAACGGATATCGGATGACCGAGTTACGGGTCACAGAAGATGAGGGGCAATTTGGTAAATTGTCAACTGAGGGGCAATTTGGTCTTTTCACCACGAGTTACTATAGCAACCGTGGGGAGACAGTTGCTGCACCGCCGTGTGTGGTGGTTTTGCACGATCCAATTGTTTAAACCGTAGTGGACTGAACGGTGGGAATTGTTTATGTGATTTGAGGTATTGGAAGTAGCCCATCGTGGCTTGAACAGAGCTTCAGTGCACGGGTAGTTTTAAAAATGGCCACGGGCTCTGTGTGCGGGAAACATTTTCCAGAGAGATTCAGTTGATTCCCACGGGTTTTCTTCCATTCTGAGGGGTTTAGCTGAGTGTCACTGAGTCTGGGAACTCATTTCGATCACTTGGGTAGTCTGAGAGAGAGTTGAGTGAGAGGTCTGAGACGGGGAAGAAAAAAAAACAGAAATGGAGGGAAATTCAAAGGTTGGGTTTTGAGGTGAGTTGAACCAAACTGAGGGTGGAATTAGTCTTCTGGGATCCTTGCTAACACGACCGTGCAAGAATTGAAGATGAATGATCACGGTTTGCCCAGGAACCTGAGTTCCAGTTTCATAGAAAATACAGTGCTGAGGACGACAACTTCCAGGTTAGTTTGGGGTCAATTGATTGGATTTTTTGGTTCTTCTAGGTCCCCTTAAGCTACTGGTGAAGTTAATTTGAGAACGGAACCGTGTAGGGTGAGTTCCAGAAGTCGACCAGTTCGATTGTTCGAGTCTGGGTTGGATCGATTTAGGGACAGTCGAGGTTAATCATCAATACAGACCTAAAATTAATGGATTAGTGGAGAAGTTAGGATAAAAAAAACGAGAGGAATTGATTGAGAATTGAGCTTGAGCTGGTCGGGTTGAGTCGCGGGTAATAGACCCGTTTAACAGGTTATTCGGGTGAGGGAGAAGACACTGTAGCAGGCGCGTGGCCTTCACGCGCAGCCACTTTGGGCGGCGCGTGACGGCGCGTGTGAGGTCTTTTCCGATCACGGTCAACTGAGGTTTTCTTCCTTTTAATGTTTTTAACATTTTACCTTTAGGATTCGAGTTGTTCGGGAGTCGTTCGGGATAATTTCGGGAGTTCGGAAGTTTAGGTCCTTAGGTTTAATTACGCGGAAAAATCCGGAAAAATTAGGGAAAATATTACGAGTTATTTGAGGATGATTGTAACCCTCCTTGTACGTTTTTACAGGCCCGAAAATTTCCGAAGCTACTGAAGAGCGCACGGGGCGCGATTGACGCGTTGACAGGACCCAATCCCCCGGGGATTAGTGCGGGATGACCCTGCTCCCGTCTGACATGAAGTGTCAGACAAGGGATATTTCTGACCTTTGCCCTCCCGGGCTATCAGAGTACGCCAGGATCCGGAGGAGGTATGTGATACCTCGATCTCTGCTACAGTCCACACCGTATCCAACCTGAAGGGTATTAAAAACAGAAAGACTGTGAGTGGACAAAAATAAAGAATTTATAAAAACATTTCATCAAAGACCTTTATACCCTCCACTAAAAAGCATGCATGCATAGTAAAACCATTTATCCAAACACATATGTTAAAACATCCACAATTAGAGTCTCAGCCCCAAAATTCTGTAAATACAAGTTATACGGGCTCCTGCCCAAAACTATTTACAGAAAACCATAACACAGTGAACATATGAGGGATCTCAGCCCAAAACCATTTATCATCATAAAACATAATTTCCCAAACCAATTTAAATAATGTTTATCCCTTATATTCATATCCAGAACCTGTCACGGTAAAATAGAGCTACACGTGTGCTAACCGGGGTCTCAAACCCAAGTCTCTCTAGGGTCCACCCAGGTCAATGTCCGTAGATCAATGACCCTCCCTGGAGGTAACGAACCATGCCCATCCTGAGAGTAAGGAACCCAACTAGGGGGCGACTCCACTCAGTCAGTGCTCCGTGACTACTCCGGGGTCCACCCAGGCCAACGACCCTCCCCGGAGGAGACAATCATATATAAAGGATGGAATATGAAAAACCTTTTGAAATCATTCTTTAAATCTTTCCAGGATTCATGCCCGGCCCCCACAAGTCGTCATGAACCATAAAATCCTTTCATGGGTTCATGCCGGTTCCTATAAACCGTCATGACCCGTAAATCCATTTCAGGGGTTCATACCGGTTCCCATAAACCGTCATGACCCGTAAAAACCATTTGTAATACGTAACTGGGCCCTAGGCCCGAATCCACATACAAACTGGACCTCAAGTCCGATTCGTAAACCAACTGGGCCTCCGGCCCGACTCCGTAAATCAAATGGGTCTCGAACCCGAGTTTACCTTTTCAAATCCAAAACCATTTCATGAAATCATATCCAAAACCCCAGGTATGGAAAATCAGTGTAAAACTGAAAAATCACGATTTACGTGCAAGCACGTAAATCGCCTCGAAATACGTGAAACCATATAATTCACAAATATCCAAATCAACATTATCAAATCAAATTCATTATCCTTTTGGAAATCCAAAACCATTTCATTTAGACCAATAAAGACCTACAGCCCCGTATAGGGCCGAAACCTCGAAATACGTGCCTATACGTAACCGCACATCCAAATGCACTCATGGCATCACAAACAAGTATTTAAAACATATAATAAACATTTATGCATGCACCAATTTAGAAAACAAGGTCCACTCACAGACCGTCCGAGCTGCCGCCTCGATTTGCGTGTCATTCGGCTCCCCGAGCCGATCACCATTATCGGGACTCACAAACCTGTCCAAATTTTAATAGAAGGTTAATAACTACTTAATTAACCTCCCATCAAAGCCCCGTAATTTTCCCGAACTTTTAACTATTTTTAAGCCTACCCTAAACCTTCCGACACCCCGAAAACTATCGAAACGATGTCCGATTGACACGAGACCAGTCCCAAAATCTTCGTTACATCGAATAGAAGATTTTCTGTGTTGAACACTTTCCCAAATTATGGCCCACGCATCCTCACGAGCCACTAGAAAGTCGAAAACACTGTTCATCGGCACTAACCTCCAACAAACCGGTTTTACTGTTCATGGCCGGTTCACTTGGTTTGGCCGGTCCAACTGGACCGGCGTGACCGGTTCACAACCCTAGACACCCCATTTTTCATCCTAGTTCTTCCTTTTTGGTTCCTTTCATCCTATTTTGGTGTTTTCTATCCATTCCAATCCTTAAAACAACCTAAAAACCACCTAAACCCATGGTTCGATTTTGAACCAAACGGTTCAAAGTTCCCAAAACTCTCCCATGGCTGTCCAGCCATCCCAAGCTTCCTTAAACCTTCCTAACATGTCCCTAGCAACCTAACGGACTCATTAAAACCATTAAAAACCAACCATAACAACAAAAATGGAAAAATGGGTCAAAATGGACTAACCGTGAACCTCACGGGTTCTTCCTCCTCTCGCCGCCGTGGACGGCAGTTCTGGACGCCCAGCAACCTCCTCAGCCTACCTGGTCCTCTGCCTGGTCATGGGTGAAGAGTGGATGGGTTTTGGGTTGCACGGATGGGAGGAAAATGGGTGAGATCGGGTGGGTGTTTTGTGTGTGTTTGAAATGGAGAAAGGAAATGCACGGTGCATGAAGGAAAAGGAATGGCCTGTGGATGGGTGACACTTGTCACTCATCCATAGGGTAGGAACTAAATATCTGGGCCCCACTAAAGTCCAATAGTTAACTCATTTCGTAATTCGTGCAATAGTGCATTTGAACTTCCGTGAACCGTAACTTCGTCGTCGAACGTCTGAATTCGATGTGCCGCCTGTCTACGGATTCGTATCGTCCTTATCTACGTAATAGTCCTCGGCCCTCGGCCATCGGACATTCCGGTCAAAAAGTCAACATTTGACTCCTCTTTAACCAAAATTGCCAAAATGCCCCTAAACTTCCGAACGTCATAACTTCCTCCTCGAAAGTCGGAATTGAACGTGCCACCTGTCTATGAACTCGTGACGTCACGAACTGCGTCACGGTCATCGTTCAAAGTCCATTTGACCGCCCGATTGAAAATTCAATGTTTTGCCACGACTAGGGACAAAACAGTCATTTCACATCGTTAGTCCGATTTCGCTCTACTAATCACGGATTAACCTCACTAATCGTGATTAGTCACTAATCTAATCATGGAATTTGGGACGGGTCGTTACAACCTTCCCTCCTTAATTAATTTCGTCCTCGAAATTCCAACCGACCTAATCTAACCGTTCTTCCCTCCTTAATTAGTTTCGTTCTCGAAACTCCCACTATCCTGATTCCACATCCACCTCGTGGAAATAATTCGATCTCACGACACGTGTACACCCGTACACCCACTAAACAGAATAATACTAGTTCGTACCCAGACGTACCACTAACACTCACGCCACATCGACTAATCCAATGGTATCAGAACCAATCCGTCTACCAACACGCTTACCAACATACTACCGGTATAACCTATATACCGTCACCTGACACGACAAGTACACCCAGTATCGTACCTCGAATAACGCACAAGGTACGTACATCTACCCATCAATTAGCTTACAACCATCTAGGTCATAGCCAATCACGTTCCAATTTGGAGTCCATCTGTCCAATCCAGTACTAGACAAATCGAAACTCCAACCCATCATCTATTTCCAAATCTGAATCCGAATCCGAATCCGCAATTTCGTAAGAAATCCCGAATCCAAACCCAGAATTCATATCCATAATCATGTCCAAATCCGAATCCGAAATCATTATTCCGTAAGCTAGCATTTGGAATAACCATTCCGAACCCAAATCCATAAATGAAAATCCATAGTCAAGCTCCAGAATCAAATCCTGAATCGTCACCCAGAATCCGATTCCAAAACCCAAATACAGAAACCCTCTTTCAAGTTCCAAAATCAAATCCTGAATCGTCATCCAGAAATCTGATTCCAAAACCTGAAATCTCGTTCTCGTCTACCGAGACGCACCATATCTGAACCTATCGGATACCTGTTCAACCGATTACCACAATACAATCGATTGACTTCATAGGGAAGCCAATCCCAATATCAACACGTCTCTAAGGCTGACCAAATCCGCCCTCGTCGGAAAACTACTCGCCTGAGTAATATACCATACAGGATTCACTTCGAAAAGAAGTTCAGTCCCAACATCCTCAATTCAAACATCCAGGTAAGAGCGATAGACTCTCCACCTAGCTGGATCATCAAGATCACGATCCAGATCCATCACTACGTCAACCGACCATAGACGCCACGACGTCCAAAGTCCTCAACCTATATCCCACATCTAAATAGATCAGTCAACGACGAGACACGTCGAGACTGTGGTTTCTCCCCAATTACCTCGTATCGATCCTTGTCATTCCACCGAGGAAAAACCAAGGATGATCGAATATAATGACATTAAAATTCATCCTACATGAATGCAAACAAAACTCGCTGCACTCACCACGCCACGTAATCCAACACCGTCTGCCACCTAGCAGAAAATGAGAAATCTCATTCACTTAACCTCGATATACTCAACTTCTCATGATGACCCAAAACAAATCCTGGGTCCACCAACTAATACACGATCGGCGTACTAGTGGCAACCAACAACATCTACATCATCAACATCATCTACCATCATCAATCATGGTAGAATCTGAGAAGTCACCCAAAATGACTTCGAAATCCCCATTGCCAATGCGGAAAACCCGCATTCCACTCGTCACCTCAATCACAACCTTTCTCGATTCCGAAGTTCTAACCAGATTAGAAACAACATACTCGGACATCGACCACGTGTCCCCTAACCAATTTAACTCTCTCTGAGATCCACTCCCGAACCATAGATACCGAACATATAAGTAACTCGATGGAGTCACATCCCGACTCGTGACTCACCGTCATCACAATCACCAGCACCAACGCATTATCACATGCACTAGTATCAGCACTAACACTAGCACACCGTGTGCAAAACTGACAACCCTAGATCTCCGCTCATACCGAGCGACGACCCCGTACCTCTGCTCGAATAGGTGAAACTCTGCTTCCCTCGTACCCGAAGACTCTGGGTACAGTCACCCTGACAACTCATACAAGAAAAGGAAACGTCCCCTGAACGTCCCCTTCTCATTCTGCGATCGCACTCAGCCGTAACCGAGTCGAATCCAGAATCACTGCTTGTACATATGCGTTACTCAGGTACCTCGTATCATCGTCATGACTGACGATCCCATCGTCACAATCGTCACGGAAACCTGAGTCTACACGACCTGATAAGACTCGACAACGTCCATTAATAGTAGTGTCTATCACAACCTCGCGCAGACCTAACTACCAAGCACCTCAATATCCAGACTCCGCATCCAACGGAATCAACCGTCTGTATTAATCACTCCGTATCCCACTCAGGGATTCCATCGACAAGTATCAACCCTGATAACTTGTCCAACCGAACTCTAACCAGTCGTACCCCAACTAACCCAAATGTCGTCTACCAAGTCGCCCACGACCTTAGTTGCACCAACTGTCCATCACAACTAAAGTAGCACGACAACTAACTCGATCTAACCGATAAGTACAACCCCGACTGCGAAGTGCAGTCCCAACACAAGCTGACATGACTAGACCGACTAACGAATCCAAATCCGAGTAGTCGTCCAGGTCAAACCACTCGTCAACTCACATTTCCGAACCATACACCCAAGGTAGGGTTCCACAATCACACCCTAGGGTCACTCTGAACCCAACTGCAAGCTACCAACTGCAGTACAATCCACAATCTGACCGACCCCGCGGTCTTGACATCGCAAGGACATCAATCCAATCCTACCGTAAGTCCAACCAGAATTCCTCGAATCCGGCTACCAACTGCCATAAGTTCAACCAGAGTTCCACAAACTCGACTGCTAACCACCAGGAGCAGTGAATCCATTTAACTCAACCAAATCCGATCATCGGATGGTCACAATTCCCAACCAGTCATCGGAACCGATCCTACGACATCGTGAAAGACGATCCCAACTAACCGTCACACGATCAACTCTAACGTACTAATACGTTAATCCTTTCATAGGGTCCCACACTGTCAACCTTGACAGAATTATGGTAACACCGGCATCAAGTGCCGAACCAAGACATTTCACGAGTCAATCCCACTAACTATCGCACCAGCACCCTAACTATCAGGTTGACCACGAACTGTAGCCCCTTGAGATATCACATCCTCGACCTGCGAACATTCCAAGAGCTCCGCGGTTGCTCGAATAGAGACAACCCCGCTCTGACAAGCAATCCTATGCTCTGATGCCACATTGACAGGACCCACCCCAATCCCCCGGGGATTAGTGCGGGATGACCCTGCTCCCGTCTGACACGAAGTGTCAGACAAGGGATAGTTCTGACCTTTGCCCTCCCGGGCTATCAGTGACACGACCCATCCCAATCCCCCCGGGATTACCATGGAATGTGTCATGCTCCCGTCTGACAAGAGGCGTCAGACAAGGGATAACCGATTGCCATTACCCAAACGGGCTTCCAGAGTGCGTAAGGATCGATGGAGGAGGTGTGCGATGCTCAAGTCTCTGCTGCAGTCGTATCCGGAATCAACCTGAAGGGCATTGAAAACAAAAGCTGTGAGTGGACGAAAATAAACAAGTCTGTTAAAAACATTTATAAGACATTTATGCCCCTCAGTAAAATCATATGCATGCACCAAAAACCAATAATCCCATATTTATTTAGAAATAACCATTAGGGCCTTAACCCGGAAACCAAAGCATAGTTTCAAATTCCAAAAGTCAATCCAAGAGTTATTTCATCAATCCGGTAATATTCATTTATTATTTTTCCATCTCCGGCATCCCCGATGCCTAGCGTCCTAGATGCTTGACGTTCCAGACGTCATATCTCACGGTATTAAGCAATGCGTGCTGCCCGGGGTCTCACCGGGTCCATATCTCTGACATCCCCGATGTCTGACGTCCATGGCGTCTAGCAATCCTGCTCCTGGATCACTATACGGTCCGGTAGCTCCGTATAATGAGCCCTCGCAGGCAATGCACCGTGACTTCTCCAGTGTCCCCGACACTTGGAGGAGACCAGGATATAAATATCCTCATATTGAGATGGTTTTATGGAACACATTCAATTATTCATTTCCAAAATATCACAAGGGCCCTACCCCGAATTTCCATAAAACCGTCATAAGTCCAAATAGTTGAATCAAATCCGAAATAGTTTATTCAATTCCATTTTAGGGTCCCCGACCCGAAATCACATATACAAGTCAACTGGGCCCCTGGCCCGATTTCATAAGTCAACTGGGCCCCTGACCCGATTTCATAATTCAATTGGGCCCCTGGCCCGATAAACAAGTTAACTGGGCCCCTGGCCCGATTTTACTTTATCAAATCCGTAACCGTTTCATGAAATCATATCTATCTATATTTATGGAAATCAGTGCAAATCCAGAAAACCTCAATTCACGTGCAAACACGTAAATCGCCTCGAAATGCGTGAAAACATATAAATTCACTGATATCCAAAACAAATCATATAATCTCAATTATAACAATCATGAAACAGTTATGCATGCATTGTAACGACCCGAACCGAGAATAATAATATTTTAATGTAAAAAGACTATTTTGCCCCTGAAGGGGGGGAAACTTTGACTTTTGACCCGGGCAACAATTTGGACTTTGACCCGTGACTATGACGTAGGTCGGGACGTCACGAATCCGTAGACAGGCGGCACGCCGAAATCGGAGTTCGTATGAAGAAGTTATGGTCAAGGAAGCGTTTTAGCGGAATTTACGAACCGAGAACAACGGAATAAAATATTAATTTATTACGGGAATCCGTGCCAACCTAATATTTAAATCAAACCGGTGGATTGGTGACAAGTGTCACCCATCCAAGCCTACACTATTCCCATAAAGCAACTAACACTATTTAATCTATTTTTATATTATTTATTTTCCCTCCAATTAACCCCAGCCCTTGGATTTTCTATTCAAATGAATCCTGGCCCTTCCTTTCTTCTGATTTTCCCTTGTTCATGCACGATCTCTGTCTCTGCCTTTTCTTACAAACACACACAAACACACATACATCCCCCCCCCCCCACAAACCCGTGCATTTCTTCCAATTTCTCTCCATCCAAACACCCAAACCAGCCATCCTCTTCGCACCAAACGACCACCCACAGCACCACCATCATCTGTTCTTCACAACCCGTACACCACCAGCAACCACCAGCCCATTTTCCCGTCCGAAATCCCGTCCAAAAAGCACGACCCGAAACACGACGGAAACGGGTCCAAGAAGCAAACGTGACAACCACATCATCTCGACACGGGGGAAACTCCAGTCTGCACCGTGAGGACCCCAGGAGCTTAACTGGACGACGACACGGCCTGTGGCGGCGACACGGTGGCGGTAAGGTCGAAAACCCGAAAACCCGTTTTAATCCCCTGTTTCGAACCAACGTGTTTTAGTGCTAGGAAATTGATTGTGTGATGTTAGGAATGTTCTAGGGTGAGATACGAGTCGATCAGGACTGGTTTGGACGACGGAGACGGCGTGGATCACCGGAGAAGACGATCAGACCTTGACCGTGAGTTTCAGAGAAGAACTGGTGAGTTTTCTCCCGTTTTCCTTCCATTTTGAGGTTGTAGAACCATAGAACAGACCTAGACGACCCTATAGGGATGAACCCCGTCGAAAATGGTGGCCGGAATCGTACGGTTGCATCGGGTCAAGCCGTGGGTCGACGGCGACCCGGTTCCAGTCAAACGGGTCTGACCCGATACTGTAGCATGATGACGTCATCATGCTGACGTCACTTCTGACGTCATGATGACGTCATCCTGTCAGATATTGTCAGACCAGGGACCAATCAGAACATGCCACGTGTCACCTGACAAGTGTCAGTGATGACGTCATGCTGACGTCAGCATGACGTCACTGCTGACGTCAGCAGTACTGTAGCAGCGTTGACCCACACGTTGACCAGGCACGTGGGGGCGCGTGTAAACAGTGATTTTGGTGGGTCCGGTACAATTTTCAAGGTTTCGACGATACGGATCCAATGGAGGTGGTTTCGTGTCGATCGGAGATCGTTATGTTAGTCAAAATGGGGTTTGAAGCACCGGGAATAGTGCCCGGGATGCGATTTTGAGGCGGATCTGTTCTAGGGTCTTGGTATTGATCTTATAGGGTCCTTAAGTAACCCTCAGGAATAATAATACAGGTTTATAGAGATCGTTGAGCAGCAAGGACCGAGTGTGAGTGGGCTGTTTGATTTATAAAAGGCTTGCATGCATAAACTGTTTTACTATTTCCACTTATGAGTCTTATGAACTGTTTATATTTGCTATGTTTTGGGCATGAGACCCGTCTGGATTATATGTGGATTTTGTTTGGGATGTCCGGGGGACATAGGGTAAACTATACTGTTATTGTACTGTACTTTCCTACCTGTGTATATTGTCTCCTCCAGGGAGGGTCGTTGGCCTGGGTGGACCCTGGAGTAGTCACGGGGCTCTGACTGAGTGGAGTTGACCCCCGTTGGGCTGCTTACTCTCAGGAAGGCATGTTCATATACCTCGGGCAGTGACCGGGATCCGGGAGCTGATGTACCTAGAGAGTCTCGGGTGTGAGACCCTGAGTGGCAACGCGTAGCCTTAGAACCGTGACATCATTTGGGTTGGGTTTTACAGTGCACTGATATGTTAGTTTCACCTTACGATTATTATTGTGGTTCAATTGTTATGATTTCATTATAATATTCTGTTTTCACTGCATGCAAGATTTGGAAAACGGAGGGGTAAAACCTTATGATTATTTTATTATTAAATTGATTTCTAAACTGTTATTTTTGGCCCACTCACCCTTGTTTTACTGACCCCTCCAGACCCTGACACGGAAATAGAGGAGGAGGACCCGGAGGAGGAGGCAGAGGTTTAGTTTGCCTAGCTGTGCACCTGTACACCCACTTGTGGGTAGGTTGAGCACCGAATAAATGTACTCTGACTAGTGTGCTCACATGTTGTATTTTACTTTCCCTTGTCTGACAGTATCACTTTAAACACTGTGTTTGTACGTTATCTATCTATTTAAGTATTCGAGTTTTATTTAAGGGTAATTTTGGTATGTTTAGAGTCATTGTCAGACGGGAGCGGGTCACGTCCCCGGGTGGTCCCAGTGGGATTGGGACGGGTCCTGTCATGCATCGAATTTATAAAACCAATGTCCACTCACAGACCGTTTAACCGAGTGCCTTGATACGCGTGCCATAGGCCTTCCCGGGCCACACCACAATCACCGGGACTCCCAATCCTGTTCAAATCACATTAGAGGGTCACTAACCTCTACATTAACATCCTATTCAAGTCTCGTAATTTTCCCGAATTTTTACGTATTTTTAAACTGGATTTAAAACTTTCGGACATCCCGAACAATATCGAGACGGTGTCCGATCGACACGAAACCAATCCCAAAATGTTCGTTACATTGTATAGGATAAAAGTCATGTTGACCTCACCTCGAGATTTGTGCCCACGCGCCGTCACGCGCCGCCGTGAGTGGATGCGCGTGAAAGCCACGCGCCTGCTACAGTGACTGCTACAGTCACCATCTTCACCCGTTTGTCTGGTAAACGGGTCTGATTACCCGCGATAGGATCCGGTTCAATCACACCCAATTCGACATCAATTCAATCCGTTCTTGATCCTAAAACAATCATTAGCATATGAATTTCAGTTCTGTGACATCGATCAACATCAACCATTCCTTAATCAAGCCATTAACCCGTGATCACCCAAAACGGGTCAATCACCAAAACTCCATCAATCCTCAACCATTGTCAAATTAACTTCATATGAAGCATATAAGAATTAACACGAACCAATTAGCATGATTAATTGAACACGACATTACCTCAATCACCATTACTCAAGCTTGAGTTTTCCGGCCGTCCACCTCGTCCGTTCACGGCCCTATGAGCCCCAAAGCTTGCCCCATTTGATCTGGTTCGACACGTTGAAGTTCCAGAAAGCTCAATCCATCCTCAATTAGGCTTGGGCTGGCCTAAAACTAGGAATTTGTATTTGAATTTCCCAGAACCCAGTTTCGGGTTTTCAGAGAATTCCAGCCCCAAACTCACTCATTCCTCTCATTCTCAATCTCAGTGAACCACTCTCGACTCACACACCATTCTTTTAATTCAATTCAGCCGTTAAAGGCGTCCAAAAGTGTCCTCAAATGACTGTGCAAAGTTCCCCTGCACTAACCCGAAAACATTAAACAACCAGTGCCCATGTCCTTTTGATCGATTGCCAGCACCAAACATGTGCAATTCCACCTCATACTGGTCCAATTAACTCAATTAAATTGATAAACAATCACGGGATCGATCGCACAAAGCATCCACCTTCACGGCTGTTCAATGAAACAGTACCCCCCGTGAAATTACAATTCTGCCCTTGTGCAGAAAATTACCAAAATGCCCCTCACGCATCCTGACCCGTAACTCGGTCATACGGACTCCGATTGATGCGTGCCGCCTGTCTACGAACTCAGGGCATCGAGACCTTCCTAACGGTCCTCGGTCCTCGGCCATCGGACCACTCGATCAAAAAGTCAACATTTCCCCCTTATTACGTTCAAATTACGAAAACGCCCATGAACTTCCGTACAACATAACTTTCACCACGAACGTCGGAATCGAACGTACCACCTGTCTATGAACTCGTGACGTCCCGAACTACGTCACGGTCATCGGTCAAAGTCCATTTGACCATCCGAATTAAAAGTCAACGTTTTGCCCACGCCCAGGGGCAAAACGGTCATTTTGCACAATTCGTCCGAAATCACACAACTAATCCCAGATTAGTAAATCACCATTAAATATTATTAAATCCCGATATTCGGGACGGGTCGTTACAATCAGAGTACGCCAGGATCCGGAGGAGGTATGTGATACCTCGATCTCTGCTACAGTCCACACCGTATCCAACCTGAAGGGTATTAAAAACAGAAAGATTGTGAGTGGACAAAAATAAAGAATTTATAAAAACATTTCATCAAAGACCTTTATACCCTCCACTAAAAAGCATGTATGCATAGTAAAACCATTTATCCAAACACATATGTTAAAACATCCACAATTAGGGTCTCAGCCCCAAAATTCTGTAAATACAAGTTATACGGGCTCCTGCCCAAAACCATTTACAGAAAACCATAACACAGTGAACATATGAGGGATCTCAGCCCAAAACCATTTATCATCATAAAACATAATTTCCCAAACCAATTTAAATAATGTTTATCCCTTATATTCATATCCAGAACCTGTCACGGTAAAATAGAGCTACACGTGTGCTAACCGGGGTCTCAAACCCAAGTCTCTCCAGGGTCCACCCAGGTCAATGTCCGTAGATCAATGACCCTCCCTGGAGGTAACAAACCATGCCCATCCTGAGAGTAAGGAACCCAACTAGGGGGCGACTCCACTCATTCAGTGCTCTGTGACTACTCCGGGGTCCACCCAGGCCAACGACCCTCCCCGGAGGAGACAATCATATATAAAGGATGGAATATGAAAAACCTTTTGAAATCATTCTTTAAATCTTTCCAGGATTCATGCCCGGCCCCCATAAGCCGTAATGAACCATAAAATCCTTTCATGGGTTCATGCCGGTTCCCATAAACCGTCATGACCCGTAAATCCATTTCAGGGGTTCATGCCGGTTCCCATAAACCGTCATGACCCGTAAAAGCCATTTGTAATACATAACTGGGCCCTAGGCCCGAATCCACATACAAACTGGACCTCAAGTCCGATTCGTAAACCAACTGGGCCTCCGGCCCGACTCCGTAAATCAAATGGGTCTCGAACCCGAGTTTACTTTTTCGAATTCAAAACCATTTCATGAAATCATATCCAAAACCCCAGGTATGGAAAATCAGTGTAAAACCGAAAAATCTCGATTTACGTGCAAGCACGTAAATCGCCTCGAAATACGTGAAACCATATAATTCACAAATATCCAAATCAACATTATCAAATCAAATTCATTATCCTTTTGTAAATCCAAAACCATTTCATTTAGACCAATAAAGACCTACAGCCCCGTATAGGGCCGAAACCTCGAAATACGTGCCTATACGTAACCACACATCCAAATGCACTCATGGCATCACAAACAAGTATTTAAAACATATAATAAACATTTATGCATGCACCAATTTAGAAAACAAGGTCCACTCACAGACCGTCCGAGCTGCCGCCTCGATTTGCGTGTCATTCGGCTCCCCGAGCCGATCACCATTACCGGGACTCACAAACCTGTCCAAATTTTAATAGAAGGTTAATAACTACTTAATTAACCTCCCATCAAAACCCCGTAATTTTCCCGAACTTTTAACTATTTTTAAGCCTACCGTAAACCTTCCGACACCCCGAAAACTATAGAAACGATGTCCGATTGACGCGAGACCAGTCCCAAAATCTTCGTTACATCGAATAGAAGATTTCCCGTGTTGAACACTTTCCCAAATTATGGCCCACGCGTCCTCACGAGCCCCTAGAAATTCGAAAATACTGTTCATCGGCACTAACCTCCAGCAAACCGGTTTTACAGTTCATGGCCGGTTCACCTGGTTTGGCCGGTCCAACTGGACCGGCGTGACCGGTTCACAGCCCTAGACACCCCATTTTTCATCCTAGTTCTTCCTTTTTGGTTCCTTTCATCCTATTTTGGTGTTTTTTATCCATTCCAATCCTTAAAACAACCTAAAAACCGCCTAAACCCATGGTTCGATTTTGAACCAAACGGTTCAAAGTTCCCAAAACTCTCCCATGGCTGCCCAGCCATCCCAAGCTTCCTTAAACCTTCCTAACATGTCCCTAGCAACCTAACGGACACATTAAAACCATTAAAAACCAACCATAATAACAAAAATGGAAAAATAGGTCAAAATGGACTAACCGTGAACCTCACGGGTTCTTCCTCCTCTCGTCGTTGTGGACGGCGGTTCTGGCCGCCCAGCAACCTCCTCAGCCTCCCTGGTCCTCTGCCTGGTCATGGGTGAAGAGTGGATGGGTTTTGGGTTGCACGGATGGGAGGAAAATGGGTGAGATCGGGTGGGTGTTTTGTGTGTGTTTGGAATGGAGAAGGGAAATGCACGGTGCATGAAGGAAAAGGAATGGCCTGTGGATGGGTGACACTTGTCACTCATCCATAGGGTAGGAACTAAATATCTGGGCCCCACTAAAGTCCAAAAGTTAACTTGTTTCGTAATTCGTGCAATAGTGCATTTGAACTTTCGTGAACCGTAACTTCGTCGTCGAACGTCCGAATTCGACGTGCCGCCTGTCTACGGATTCGTATCGTCCTTATCTACGTAATAGTCCTCGGCCCTCAGCCATCGGACATCCAGGTCAAAAAGTCAACATTTGACTCCTTTTTAACCAAAATTACCAAAATGCCCCTAAACTTCCGAACGTCATAACTTCCTCCTCGAACGTCGGAATTGAACGTGCCACCTGTCTATGAACTCGTGACGTCACGAACTACGTCGCAGTCATCGGTCAAATTCCATTTGACCACCGGATTGAAAAGTCAACGTTTTGCCATGACTAGGGGCAAAACAGTCATTTCACATCGTTCGTCCGATTTCGCTCTACTAATCACGGATTAACCTCACTAATCGTGATTAGTCACTAATCTAATCATGGAATTTGGGACAGGTCGTTACACACGTCCTAAAACCGTGAGTGGACTTTTGATTTCCAAATTGTGCATGCATGACTATTTTACCTATCTATCTTGTGTTTCCACTTATAATTTTATGTTGATAAATATGCTATTTCAGTTTTACGTGATTTCACGCTTTTCGAGATATTTACCGTATTTCGTGCATTTCGAGGTTACGGTTTTCTCCTATGCGTGATTGATGTTTTGATGAAGTAATTGGATATGATTATGCATGTTACGTATTTATGATGTTTGGATTATGTTTGTGACCTTCGGGAAATTTCATGTTTTGGAAATTGCATGCGAATCCGGACGTAAGTCCTATTTTGACAAGTTATGATTTCGGAATGATTTTTGGGAAATGGATCATGATGAATTGTGTCTATAAATGGTTTTGGGTTTAAAGACCCGGTGGATTTTTGGATCTGGTTTTGGGTTTAAAGACCCGGTTAATGGATGACGGGGGCGGGCCCGAAAATTGGGTTTAAAGACCCGGATTGAGTTTAAAGACTCGTGAGTTTAAAGATTCGGTTGTTGTGACACCCCCGAGGCCTATTGATTATGTTTTGAGTTTAAAGACTCGTTGATATCTTGGGAAGGCCTGATATTGAGTTTAAAGACTCGGACGGATCCAACGGATTAATTATGGTTGTTGGTTCACTTTTTACTTGATTTGCGTAATTGATGCTCAAATGATGGTTTTGGAATTTTGGTCAATATTATATTATTTTACATGAGTTATGACGGTTTTCTGAAATGTTTTACACGTGTTTCAGAAAGCAAAGATTTCGAATGTTTAATACGCGGTTTTTCGAAATATCTAGTTATGCATGCGTGTTATAAAACTGGAGGGCGAACCCCGATTTCATTAAACTATTTTATGCAAACTTTTGTTTCGATCCACTCACACTTTGTCGTTTTAACTACCCTCCAGGTCGTGGTACAAGTTCGGGGGCTAGCGCCGAGGCAGAGGCAGAGGCAGAGGCAGAGGCATAGAGTTTTCCGTTGCAGAGTAGTTAGTTCACGGAGTAGGATTTGTTCTTTAACTTGTTTTGTAATATTATGCTCTGTGAAACTAAGGACTTGAGGTCCAGTCGGTTGTATTTGTTTAATCTCCCTAGTCTGACAATGGGTGTGCTGTAATATTATTTGGTTTTCCGGTATTTTGGATTCGATTGTCAGACGGGAGCAGGATGCTTCCCGATTATCGAGGCGATAATCGGGGTGGGTCCTGTCAATGCGCGTGAGAGCCACGCACCATACACTATATATCATCTTCTTTACCCATTTTCCTGGTTTTCGGGTTTCCCGACCCGCTGACTCGACCTGTAACGACCCGTCCCTAATTTTAGGATTAATTAAGGTTTAATTATGGATTAGTGAGGCTAATTGGGAATTAGCCGACGATTAACGGACGTTCATGGTAAAATTACGATTTTGCCCCTAAACGAGGGCGAAAAGTTAACTTTTGACCCGGGATGTTCGATGGCCTAGGGCTGAGGACCGTTACGTAGATTGGGTCGATACGAGTCTGTAGGCAAGTGGTACGTCGAAATAAGACATTCGACGAAAAATTTACTGTTCATGGAAGTTTTGAGGTACTATTTACGGTGGTATGTTTTACGAGGTAAAAGTGGACTTTTGTCCTCAAGTGGGCCCAGACCTTTTGAAATGGACCAATGGATGAGTGACAAGTGTCACCCATCCATTGCCCCTTTCCCTTCATTCATGCACTTCACCCTTTTGTCTGTTCATCCAAACTAAACCCGAAACCTTCCCCATTTTGTACAAACCACATCAACCACAATCCCAATCCCTTCCCCTCACCTGGTTCGATCTGAGAATGAGACAGAGAGTGACTGAGGGACTGGACGGTGATGGTGAGGGCATCAGAACCGCCGTGGACGGCAGAGGAAGCCCAAAACAGAGGTAAACCCGAACCCCGTTACAATTCAAATTCAAATCCTTACTTTCAAACGTTGTTGTTGTTTTCTGTGGATTGTAATGTGATTATAGGGTTAGTATGATCATTAGGGAATAGATTCGGATGGTGGAAGATGGTTGGACGGCCTAGGGGATAAACGAGAAGTTTGGGCCGTGAATGGGGAAATCGAACCAGGGGGTTTTAGGGGGTTTTTGTTCGTTCTAATTACCTGGTTAGGTCCCAAGGGACGAGATAAAGAGGATAGAATTGAAAAGGAATCGAAACGGACTGAAAAGGGGGGGAAATTGAGTGGACCGGTTCCTCCGATCGGACCGGATCGAAAACCAACAGACCGTTTGGACCCGGTCTGCCGAACGAAGAATACGAGTACTGTGCAGGGCGCGTGGCTCCCACGCGCAGCCCTTTTGGGCGGCGCGTGAGGGCCCGTGAGCCACATTTTGGGGATGGTTCCAACATGTGAAATCATTTATTCGATGTAACGAACATTTTGGGATTAGTTTCGAGTCGATCAAACATCATTTCGATATAGTTCGAGATGTCCGAAGGTTTAGTATCGGGTTTAAAAATAGTAAAAAATTAGCAAAAATTACGGAGCTTTAATGAGGGGTTATTTAATTAGTTAGTAACCCTCTATTACGATTTGGATAGGTTTGGAAGTCTCGGTGACGGTGATTGACCCGGGAGAGGCGTATGGCACGCGTATCGAGGCGTATGGCATGCATAAATGTTTTATATGTGTTTTAATACATGTTTTGTGATGCCATGAGTGCATTTGTGTGTGTTTATGTATTTGCACGTATTTTGATATTTTTGGTTTATATGGTGCTTATACGTGTTTTTGGTTTCGGTTTTAATGAAATGAAATGGTTTTGAAAAGGTAAACTCGAGCATGAGACCCCTATGGATGACCTACGGGTCTGAGTCGTGGTCGCGACGAGTGCTATATGCACGGCAAAGGACGATGCGACGCTCGCCTCATGACTGGGGATGTGTTCCTTCCTGAGAGGTCACGATGCACGTTCTGTTGTCAAGCAGCAACTAGAGGCTCGACTTCGGAGTGCTGATGGTTCAGGAGTTCGATCAGTGATGTGTGCACCATGATTTATAGGTGGTCGCGTCGGTTGATTTGTTCACGGCGACATACCAGGATTGAGAGCTGTCCTGGACGGATGGTTGCACGCACCACTACGATTGGAATCAGGACTGACCCTGAGGTATCGGGCTCGATGCCCAGTTGAGTCATGAGTTCGGGCTTGAGGCCTAATTTTGGTTTATGATTGTGATTTCGGGTCGGAGACCCTAAATGGATTTCTGGGTTCATGACGGTTTATGGGGATCGGGCATGAATCCTTTGAAAAGTTTGAAAGGTTTTAAGAATGATTTCAAAATGGATTTCATATACCATCCTTATTTATGGATTGTCTCCTCCGGGGAGGGTCATTGGCCTGGGTGGACCCCGGAGTAGTCACGGAGCACTAACTGAGTGGAGTCACCCCCGTTGGGTACCTTATTCTCATGAAGGCTTATGGATTATAACCCCCAAGGAGGGTCATTAATCTGCGGACAATGACCTAGGTGGACCCTGGGGTGACATGGGATTTGAGACCCCGGGTAGCACGCGCGTAGCATTGGAAACCGTGACAGGATTGGTTATATGTTATACGATATATATTGGTTTTGGGCTGAGTCCCACTTGGATTTGGGCAGTGGCCCATATGATTAGCTTCATTTATGGTTTTGGGCTGACTTCCTATATATGGTTATTTGAACATGTGGTTTGGTAAATGGTTTTCGAATGCATGCATACTTTTTAGTGAAGGGCATAAATATCTTCTTTTTGTGAAAATATTTTTATAAATTCTTTGTTTTGTCCACTCATTGCTTTCAATGTTTTGAATGCCCTTCAGGTTGACAGTCGATGCGGGCTTTAGCAGAGACCGAGACATCACACTCCTACTCCGGATCCTGGCACTCTCTGAATCCCCGAGTGGGATAAAGTCGGAATTTTCCCTTCTCTAACACTCCGTGTCAGACTGGATCAGGCGCGTCCCGCATAAATCTTAGGGGGATTTGGGATGGGTCCTGACAAGTGGTATCAGAGCAGGTTGGCTTATGGTACTCTGATACCAAAGTGGTATCATAGCGAGGTCTGTACGTAGGTCGAGGATGTGATGTCTCTACAGTGGTAACATCATGTCATCAACGTGATAGTTAGGGTAAGAGTAGGAGGATTTAGTGGAATCGAATCCTGGTAAGATTTTGTTTGGCACGAGGTACGATGGATTAGGGTCCGATTGGCATAGGATGCCACGTGTTTTGAGGAAGTACATCCCGAGTAGGATTGATATTCGTGCGAATCCAACGGCTTAGAGCCGTATAGTTACTGGAAATAGGTCCCAGTGGACTAGTACACCGTATGACGACTTGAGAGTCGGGACCGTCGAATGGTCATGACGAACACGGAATGGAACAATGTGGAATCAATGGAGGTCGGACATTAGGGTCGTTCACGATAGAACTGCTAGGATCAGAGATTTTGTTGCTAAGAGCAGTTAGGCGCACGATGACCCTAGTTGAGACTGTTGGGAATAGGAATGCGTGATTTTACTTGGCGTCAGATGCCATGTTTCGGTGTGTCAAATCCTGGAGGGATGCCGACTGGCAGGAGATGCCCAAAGTAGTTGTAGTGTGGCATGGTAGGATGCGATTGCGCATGTAACGCTTGTGAGATGTTAGGCACGAAGTATGGCCGAGTTCTTGTGAAGGCTAGCGGCTGGGAACCGTAGAGTTACGAGAGGGCGAGATCCTCAGATTGTGGTTTCTAGGTGTTTGGACACCAGTATGGGAGTATGACGACTCTTTGGAGTCAAGCGCGAGGGATCGCTCGAGATGGATGTGCTGCATGGAGCAGTCGGGTTCGCAATAACCCTAGTTGGTGAGTGACACACGAGACGTCGACATTCTGTCTTGAATGAGACTTACGAGCCTAAGTGTGGCTGTATCAGATGTGTACTTTTACACGAGAGTGTCCGTGTGCGGGGACATGTTTGGATTCCATAGTTTGGTTGTGGAATTGGGTCAGTTTGAATTTCAAGGGAGAAATTATTTAAGGAGAGGAGGTTGTAACGACCCGTCCTTAATTTTAGGATTAATTAAGACTTAATTATGGATTAGTGAGGTTAATTGGGAATTAGCTGAGGATTAACTGACGTTTAGGGTGAAATTACGATTTTACCCCTAAACGAGGGCGAAAAGTTAATTTTTGACCCAGGAGGTTTGATGGCCAAGGGCTGAGGACCATTACGTAGATCAGGTCGATACGAGTCTGTAGGCAGGTGGCACGTCGAAATCGGACATTCGACGGAAAAGTTATGGTTCACGGAAGTTTCGAGGTACTATTTACGACGGTATGTTTTACGAGGTAAAAGTGGACTTTTGTCCTCAAGTGGGCCCAGACCTTTTGAAATGACCCAATGGATGAGTGACAAGTGTCACCCATCCATTGCCCTTTTCCCTTCATTCATGCACTTCACCCCTATGTTTGTTCATCTAAACCAAACCTGAAACCTTCCCCATTTTGTACGAACCCCATCGACCACAATCCCAATCCCTTCCCCTCACCTGGTTCGATTTGAGAATGAGAGAGAGAGTGGCTGAGGGACTGGACGGCGACGGTGAGGGCATCAGAATCGCCGTGGACGGCGGAGGAAGCCCAAAGCAGAGGTAAACCCAAACCTCGGTCAATTTCAAATTCAAATCCTTACTTTCAAACGTTGTGGTTGTTTTCTGTGGATTGTAATGTGATTATAGGGTTAGTATGATCATTAGGGAATAGATTTGGATGGTGGAAGATGGTTGGACGACCCAGGGGATAAACGGGAAGTTTGGGTCGTGAATGGGGAAATCGAACCAGGGGGTTTTATGGGGTTTTCCTTCGTTCTAATTACATGGTTAGGTTTCTAGGGATGAGATAAAGAGGATAGAATTGAAAAGGAATCAAAACAGACTGAAAAATGGGGGGAAATCGAGTGGACCGATTCCGTCGATCGAACTGGACCAAAAACCAGCAGACCGGTTCGGACCCAGTCTGCCGAAGGAAGAAGACGGGTACTGTGCAGGGCGCGTGGCACCCATGCGCAACCTCTTTAGACTACACGTGAGGGCGCGTGAACCACTTTTTGGGGATGGTTCCAACATGTGAAAGCATCTCTTCGATGCAATGAACATTTTGGGATTAGTTTCGAGTCGATCGGACATCGTTTCGATATAGTTCGGGATGTCCGAAGGTTTAGGATTAGGTTTTAAAATAGTTAAAAATTTGAGAAAATTACGGGGCTTTAATGAGGAGTTATTTAAGTAGTTAGTAACCCTCTATTACGATTTGGACAGGTTTGGAAGTCCCGGTGGCGGTGAATGGCTCGAGAGAGGCATATTGCACGCATATCGAGGCGCGGCTTCAAACGGTCTATCGACGCGCGTATCGAGGCATAACACATAAATGTTTTATATGTGTTTTAATACATGTTTTGTGATGCCATAAGTGCATTGTGTGTGTTTAAGTATTTGCATGTATTTCAAGGTTTTTGGTTTATACTAGGCTTATACGTGTTTGTGATTTCAGTTTTAATGAAATGAAATGGTTTTGAAAAGGTAAACTCGGGTATGAGACCCGTTTGGTTTTGTCTCGGCCATATGGCCATACTGATGACCTACAGGTCTGTGTAATGTTCGCGACGAGTGATGTATGCACGGCGACGGACGATGTGACGCTCGCCTCCGTACTAGGGATGTGTTCCTTCCGGAGAGGTCACGATGCACGTCCCGTTGTCGAGCAGCCACTGGAGGCTCGACTTCGGAGTGCTAACGGATCAGGAGTTCGATCTGTGATGTTCGCACAATGATCTAGAGGTGGTCGCGTCAGTTGATTTGCTCACAACGACATACTAGGGTTGAGAGTGATCCTGGACGGATGGTTGCACGCACCACTACAATTGGAATCGTGACTGACCCTGAGGTATCAGGCTCGATGCCCAGTTGAGTCATGAGTTCAGGCTTGAACCCCAGTTTTGGTTTACGATTGTGATTTCGGGTCGGAGACCCTAAATGGATTTCTAGGTTCATGACGGTTTATGGGAACCGGGCATGAATCCTTTGAAAGGTTTTAAGAATGATTTCGAAATGGATTTTATATACCATCCTTATTTATGGATTGTCTCCTCCGGGGAAGGTCGTTGGCCTGGGTAGACCCCAGAGTAGTCACGGAGCACTAACTGAGTGGAGTCACCCCCGTTGGGTACCTTACTTTTAGGAAGGCTTATGAATTATAACCCCCAGGAAGGGTCATTGATATGCGGACATTGACCTGGGTGGACCCTGTGGAGACTTGGGATTTGAGACCCCGGGTAGCATGCGCGTAGCTTTGGAAATCGTGACAGGATTAGTTATATGTCATACTATATATATACTGGTTTTGGGCTGAGTCCCACATGGATTTATGCAATGGCCCGTATAATTGGCTTCATTTATGGTTTTGGGCTGACTTCCCACATATGGTTATTTGAACATGTGGTTTGGTAAATGGTTTTTGAATGCATGCATGCTTTTTAGTGAAGGGCATAAATATCTTCTTTTTGGGAAAATGTTTTTATAAATTCTTTGTTTTCTCCACTCACGGCTTTCATTGTTTTGAATGGCCTTCAGGTTTTCAGCAGATGCGAGCTGTAGCAGAGACCGATACATCACACTCCTCCTCCAGATCCTGGCACTCTCTAAAGCCCCGAGTGTCCTAAAGTCGAAAGTTTCCCTTGTCTAACACTTTGTGCCAGACAGGATCAGCCGCGTCCCGCGTAAATCCTGGGGGGATTTGGGATGGGTCCTGACACAAACCGCCTACCCGACCTGGTTGGTTTCACCTTTTTTCACTTATATTTGGACCAAAACCATCGTATGAAACCCTAGATGAGTTTTATCAATTCAAAATTGACAAAGAAAGGCTAAAATTTCATACCTGAACAAAGAAATTTCCCAGAATTTCGACTTTGATCACTGGGCAAGTTCTATGTCCAAAGCTTCGAACCAAGACCTTATTAGTGTCACAGGAACTCAAGGGTATCGTTTGGTTTCTTGGTTTCAGGGTTTCAAGTTGAGAATAGGGTCGTGCAACATCAGACCCGAAAGTCTCTTCTCGGGTAACTGTCTTCCTCTCTCTCACAATCTAGACTCAATTGCCCCATCCTCCTTCTCGATTTTCCTTTCTCTTTTCCTTCCTCTCCTCTATGTTTTCTAGGCTCCCTTGAGTAGTTCATGTGATCAAGTTAATTTGGTTTTTGGTTTTGGGTTAATTCAATCAAACCAAATCCGGGTCATTGCAAGGTGATTTCTTATAAATAAGGAGCCTTCCTCCCTCATAAGACAAGTCCCACACTCTCTTTCTAGACTAGGGCTCTCATATCTCTCTACATTCTAGTCTTCCCTAAGGCTACATTCTGGTCTTCCTCTAAGGTTCAAGGCCTAATGTAATACGTACAAACACTATATTATTAATGACAAGAGTACACCACCGTAGGCTTAGGCTAATTCGGGTGAACCACGTACATCTCGTGTTCTTTATTTGTGTGTGGTCTTTTCGGACCCATTAGATTCATTTTTGGATCAAACAAACTTAATTTTTTTTTTCCTCTAGTTTTTAGTTTGGGATTTTTGGTTGGGACTAAACAACCAAGCGTGACATATGAACACCATGTACTCACAGTAAAGGTGAAATAATTCGAGCCATTCAATTTGGGTTTCTTATTTAGATTCAAAATTATGTCAATTCTGGCACAATAATGATCTAGTTTAGAATAAAAACTCTAATTTCAATTGCATTGTTAATCATATGACTATATAAAAAATATATTTAAATCCAATATATATCATAGTATAATAACTTGACGAAGAATACGGATATTGTAACAACCTGTACCTCCAGGAAGGGTATAAATGTAATTTTGTAAAAGATTTGTATAAAAGGACGATTTTGCCCTTGTGAATAGTGTGTCAAAAGCTGGCTTTTTGATATACAGGTTGGATGAGCGTGGACCATTGACCGTGACGTAGTTAAGGACGTCACGAGGCCGTAGACAGGTGGCATGTCCGATTTGGACAATCGGAGAAAATGTTATGACGTTTGGAAGATTGAGGGCGTTACCGTAATTTTGATTAATTAGAGGAAAATGTTGACTTTTTAGTGGACTTTTTATTTTCACGTAGACCGAGGACTGTTAGATAGGTCTCGACATCCTGAGTACAACGACATGCGGCACGCTTTCATTGGACGTCGGACGGAAGAGTTATGGGTCTGAGAAGTTGGAGGGTAAAATGGTCATTTTTAAACCTAGGGGCATTTTGGTCTTTTTCTCTTAGGTCCAATCAGATAAGAACAAATGGCTTGAGTGGGTTGGGATATTTGTACTGATATCCAGAGGAAATTGGACACGTGGAGATTGCTGGATGGTTCTAGGACGGCCTAAAATGTACACGGCCGCATTTTGTTCTCATTCAAACCGTGTGTTGGCTTGGGAAGAACAGAAAACAGAGAGTGAAGAAAGTGAGAGGATTTGATCGATTCAGTGTGTGGGTGAGAGCGTTGTGAGTTGTGAGAGTGACAGAGAGAAGAGAGGAAGTTGGTGACTGAGTTTGGGGGCGAAATCGTGAACGGAAACACGGTGGTCGGAGGATTGATTTTCGGGGAAAACAGAGAGGCCGTGGGACAGAGGTGGTGGTTGTGCTGTGTTTTGGTTCAAACCAAGCTAATAGGAGGCTAGGACGACTGCAGGGGACTCAGTGGACACCGTGGTACACTGCGGTGCAGACGGCGGAGGAAGAATCGAAGGTATGACTTGAATCCCCTGTTTTTTCCGTTTGATTATTTTCGAAAGTCGTGGACTTTGGGTTATAGTCGAGGGTTTTTGTAACAACCCGTCCCGAGAGCCGGGATTAGTAGTGTGATTAAGGTGGGATTAGTGAGGTTAATTGGTGGTTAGGTGGTCCCGATAGGTCCGTAAGTGTAGAATGACGATTTTGCCCCTAGTTAGGGCAAAAAGTTGACTTTTCGTTCGGGTGGTCAATTAGGTATTGACCGGTGACAGGACGTAGTTTAGGATGTCACGAATCCCTAGGCAGGTGGCACGCCCGATTCTGACATCCGAGGAGGAAGTTATGATGTTCGGAAGGTTAGGGGCCTAACCGTAATTTAGCTAAAGTAAGGGGGAAAAAGTTGACTTTTTGTACGAACGGGTTTTGGTATGTTGACCTAAGACCGTTAGATAGCTCTTGTCGTCCTGAGTACGATGACAGGCGGCACGTATTCATCGGACTTACGGTGTGGGAGTTACGGGTCTAGAAAGGTAGTGGAATAACCGTAAATTTGAGTTAAAAAGAAGGGTATTTTGGTCTTTTTGCACCTGGGGATTTGTGCAGAGAGAAGCAGATGAAGGGCTGAGATTGGGCCACATGGGTGAGAGAGAATGGGGGATGGTGACATGTGGCAATTGTGTAGTGGGTTCTGGGGAGTTCTCGCGTGTGTGCACGGTTCCAATAATTGGGGTGCAACCGTGCAGTGCAGGGTGAGTGTTCTTCAACCAGAGTGAAACAGAGGGAGGAATTGAGAGAAATTGAGAAGGTAATCGTGTAGGTTGGTGAGTCTGGTGAGTTGTGAGGGTGAAAGGAAGAAGAAAGGAGGTTGATGATCGAGTTTGGGATCGAGATCGTGCACGGAGACACGGTGGTTGGTGAGGCTGAGTTCTCTGGTAAAACAGAGAGACGGTGAGACAGAGATGGTGGTTGTGCCGTGAGGTGGCTCAATTCAAGTCAAGAGGAGGCTGGGACGAGTGCAGAGGACTTGTTGGACACCGTAGTGCACGGCTGAGCTCACGACGGCGACAGGAGGACAGGTAAATCCTCACCCCCGTTTCTTTGTCTGTTTAGTCGTCGCGTTTCAAATCGAGAGTCGTGAGTCTAGAGGTCGAATCGAAGTTCCTAGGCAGGTCTAGGGGACTCAGTGGAGGTCTGGGATTCTTTTGGTTGTGCTGCCGTGACGGGTGGAGCACGGTGGTGGATGGCACGACGGAGGGACTCTGTACGCTCTGTTTTGCCGTGAGTTTCAAACGGCGAGTCGTGACGTTTGGGAATTAATCGACGGTTCCGGTTAGCTCGGTTAGGCTTAGAGAGGTCCAGGGAAGAGTTTGGTGTAGCCACCGTGAAGGGAGGAGAACTGGGTGGCCGGGAAGGAAAACAGGGGAATTGGGCTGTCTGGTTTCGAGCTTGAGTCGACAAGCACGGGGCTGTGTCGAGGTAATTGGAGTTGGGGAAAAGATAGCCTAGAACTGGACGATGAGACTGGTGAAGAAAGGGAGGGAAATGGTGCAGGCACGGCGGTGAACCGCTGACGCCGGTTCAAGTTGCAGAAGACTGTGCTGAACCGGGTCTGCTCGAGGTTGAAGGTGTACTGTATGACAGGACCCATCCCAATCCCCTCGGGATTAGTGCGGGATGACCCTGCTCCCGTCTGACACGAAGTGGCAGACAAAGGATATTTCCGACCTTTGCCCTCCTGGGCTATCAGAGTACGCCAGGATCCGGAGGAGGCATGTGATATCTCGGTCTCTGCTACAGTCCACATCCGATGTCAACCTGAAGGGCAGTCAAAACATTAAAAACTGTGAGTGGACAAAACAAAGAGTTTATAAAAACATTTCATAAGACATTTGTACCCTCCACTAAAAAGCATGCATGCATTCGAAAACCATTTATCCAAAACCAACTATATGTGGGACTAAGCCCAAAGCAGATATAAACCAAGGTCGAAAGGACCACAATAAAAACGACCATACGGCCACTGCCCAAATCCATAAGGGACTCGGCCCCAAACCATAAAGAAACCAAGTAAACGAGCTACTGCTCAAATCCTGTGCACACCTGTACACACCACATATCATATATCATATATCCATCACATACATATATATAAGTCACACAACCAATCCTGTCACGGTATCCAAAGCTACGTGCGTGCTACCCGGGTCTCAATCCGAGTCTTCTCAAAGTCAAGGTCAATGTCCGCAGACCACTGACCCTACCTGAGGTAATAGTAACCATAGCCTTCCTGAGAGTAAGGAACCCAACTGGGGGGTGACTCCACTCAGTCGGTGCTCTGTGACTACTCCGGGATCCACCCAAGCCAACGACCCTCCCCGGAGGAGATAATGGAAGTAAAGGAAGGTAGATGAACATATATATACACATAAACATTCATGACCGGTTCCCCTGAACCGTCATGATCCATAATATCCATAATCAGGTAACATGCTGGTTCCCATAACCCGTCATGTACCGTAATAACCAACAAGGGTTCATGCCGGTTCCCATAAACCGTCATGAACCACGATACCATTTAAGGTTCCCTGACCTGAAATCAAAACCGTAAAGTGACTGGGTCTCGTACCCGAACATAGGACATCAGTTGGGCACCGTGCCCGATATCTGAGGTCATATGCCCGAGACAAAACTAAATGGGTCTCATACCCGAGTTTATCCTTTTGAAATTCAAATCCAGTTCATTTAAATCAATACAGAAATACAGACCCGTATAAGCACCGTATAAGGCCGAAACCTCGAAATACGTGCTTATACGTAACCACATACAAATGCACCCATGGCATCATCAAACAAGTAATGAAACATATAATAAACATTTATGCATGCACCAATTTAGAAAACAAGATCCACTCACAGACCGTCCGAGCTGCCGCCTCGATTTGCGTGCCATACGGCTCCCCGAGCCGATCACCGTCACCGGGACTCCCAAACCTGTCCAAATCGTAATAGAAGGTTACTAACTACTTAATTAACCTCCTACCAAAGCCCCGTAATTTTCCCGTATTTTTAACTATTTTTAATCCCGAACCTAAACCTTCTGATGCCCCGAAATATATCGAGACGGTGTCCGATCGACACGAAACCAGATTCCCTGCCACGCACCCTCACGCGCCGCCTGAAGTGGCTGCGCGTGGGTTTCACGCGCCTGCTACAGTACCTGCTGACGTCATCGCTGACGTCAGCATGACGTCATCATTGACAGCTGTTAGGTCTGACATGTCAGACTCTGACAGGTGCCACGTGTCATGCTCCCATTGGTCCACGTCACTGTGCTGTCAGTGCCACGTGGCAGTCTGACATGTGCCACGTGTCATCACGGCACTGGTCCACGTCAGTGCCACGTGTCAACCCCTGATTGGGCCACGTCACTGACATGTCAGTGATGACTGTGCACTGACATGTGACACGTGTCGGCTGATGAGTGGTCCACGTCACCTGACAATCTGACAGGTGTCACATCATCACGCCACGTCACCACCATCAACCACTCGACGGGTTGACCCGAATACCAGTAACCGGGTCGCCGTGACCCGCAGCTTGACCCGGCCGGTTCTCCGCCGTCCGACCACCAAAATGCTTCCCGTTTGTCCCATTTTCATCCTCTAATCCTAACCTACCGTCCTATGACCTTAAAATGGAAGAAAAACATCGAAAACCGTACCTTCGAGTTTGACCATGGCGGCCGTGCATTCCTCCGCCGTTCACGACTGTTCCAGGCCGCTCTAACCTTCAAAAACAATCCCATTTCTCTCCTAGGTCCCCCAGAAGCACAACCCAATCATTAGTTTCAATTAAAACCTAACAAAAACAAAACTTGGATTTTTAAATATTTTCACCTCACGGGTCGACCTCCTCCGCCGTGTCCTCCGTCGTCCGTCGCCGTGACTCGCCGTCCCAGCCTCTCTGTCCTTCCCTCCCGTCACTCACGGTCACACCCGAGCAATGAATGGTGATGTGTGTGTGTGTTTCGGTTTTTTGAAAGAAAATGGAGAAAATGGGGTTATGGGGTTTCGGGTGGTAAGGAAACAAAGAAGAAGAGGGATGGCTGATGAGAGAAAGAGAGATGGGATGGAGGGTGTGGATTTAAAGTTAGAATTGAATTGGATGGCTAGGATTGAATTAGGTGGGAATTGGATTATAAAATTAATTAAATAATATTAATTAATTATGTAGATCCAAAAATTGGGGGATCAAGTCAATGGGATGAGTGACACTTGTCACTCATCCAAGCGGCCCACCAAAATATCCACCCAATCAGATTTCGCCGAAGCGTCCCCGTCTCGAAGTTCGTGCATAGTGAAATTGAACTTCCGTGACCCATAACTCTCCCGTTTGAAATTCGATTTCAGTGTGCTGCCTGTCTATGGATTCGTATCGTCCTTATCTACGAAACGGTCTTCGGCCCTCGGCCATCGGACCTCCCGGTCAAAAAGTCAACTTTTGACCCCTTTTATCCAAAATTACCAAAATGCCCCTAAACTTCCGAACGTCATAACTTCCTCCTCGAACGTCGGAATTGAACGTGCCACCTGTCTATGAACTCGTGACGTCACGAACTACGTCACGGTCATCGGTCAAAGTCCATTTGACCGCCCGATAAAAAGTCAACGTTTTGCCACCACTAGGGGCAAAACGGTCATTTCGCATCGTTCGTCCGATTTCGCCCAACTAATCACGGATTAGCCTCACTAATCGTGATTAGTCACTAATCTAATCATGGAATTTGGGACGGGTCGTTACACTGTAGCTGGCACGTGAGGGCCACGCGCAGCCACTTTGGGCGGCGCGTGGGGGCGCGTGCGGCGGCGATGGGGAAAGTGGTCAACATGGTTTTTGGTCTAGGTGTTCTAACGAGTCTATTGGAATTGGTTTCGGGTTGTTCAGACGTCGTTTGAGGTTAGTTCCGCGAGGATGACGGTTTAGGGTCTCGGTTTATTTCGTTTAGGATTCGGGGATTTTGGAGGGAAATTAGGTGGTTACTCGTGGACGTGTTAGTGACGTAATTTGGTGGTTGTTGATAGGATCGGGACTTCCCGAGGAAGCCGAGGAATGTGCTGGACGTTTGGGACACGATTGAGGGCTCGGTACTGTGAGTGGACTTTTTCCTTAAACTCGAGCATGCATAACTGTTTTCTATAATTGTTTTGTGGTTTTAATCATAATTCTATGTTTATCGAATATGTTTCGGTTGGTTTTACATTATTACACATTTTTCGAGGAAATCGGTTTTTAGCCCGTTTTACGAGGAAGCTTTGAATGTTGACATTGATGCTATGATTTTGGGATTTCACATGATAAGTGGTTTTCAATGTTTATAAAGGGATTTTGGAACATGTTTTCGATGATTAAAGGTTTTCGGTTTTAGAAACGGATTTTGGAAAAAGGGTTAGTTTCCAAGTGGAAAAGTGGATTCCGGATTTGAGTTCGGAATGACGGTTCGGGATGCTGGAAGGGCATCGGACTAGTGATTTCGTATTCGGGTTTGGATGTGAATACGAAAATGGTTTTCAACTGATTTGATTGGATTTGCTGGATCTGGTTATTGGGTTTAAAGACCCGGATATTGATTGACAGGGGACGGGCCCGGATTGAGTTTAAAGACTCGGGAGTTTAAAGACTCGGATATATTGATTTTCCCTCGTAGGCCTTTGAGTTTAAAGACTCGGGAGTTTAAAGACTCGGATATTGTTAAGGCCTGGATTGAGTTTAAAGACTCGGGAGTTTAAAGACTCGGATAGGTCCAGCAGGTTTGATCGGAAAAAGATGATTTCATGTTCATGGTTTATGACGCGGTTTTATGATTCACGGACTGTGTTTTTCTAACTGTTTTATAGTGTTTCTGTTTCTTATGATGTGATTTGTTTTATAACTGTTCAGATAACTGGGTTATGCATGTGGTTTTGAAAACGGAGGCTAAAACTTGGTTTTCTAATAAATGGTTTTAGAACTTTTCTTTTAGTATGGTCCACTCACACCTTGTGTTTTTAACTTGCCCTCCAGGTTGTGGAGATAGCGCGGGGTCTTGACGTCGAGGCAGTGTCTGAGGCATAGAGGTCACGTGAAAGATTCCGGAGTGGTTTAAAGTCTTCCGCGTGCGTGTAAATATTATCGGTTTTATTTCCTTGTGTTTTGTACTATGCTCTGTAAATTATAACTTCGGGATGTTTTATATAGTTTCTCCTGCGTCTGACTGAGTATTGGGTGCTTTTTGAGTGAGCTTTACTTGGGTATTGTGTCGGGGAGTCAGACGGGAGCAGGATTTACCTCGGGTTTCGGGGTGAAACCGGGGTGGGTCCTGACAGTTTTTTGGTGGTTAGTGTGAGACTCCTGAAGGTCCCAGGAGTCATCTGAGGTTGGTGCTGTGAAGGGGGAAGGTCTGGGTGGCCGGAGGCCAAAACAGGGCTTACGGGCAGTTTTGTTCGAGGTTGAGGACGATGGGTTTCGGGCTTCGATTTCCAGATTGTAGGAGGGGAAAGGATTTCTGGGAACTGGACGAAGCTAACAGGATTGAAATGGTGGAAATTGATGGAGGAATGGAGGAGAACCGGTCACGCCGGTTCAGTACAGTTGAACCGGATGACTCGAGGTAGACGATGGTACTGTGCAGGCGCGTGAGGCCCACGCGCAGCCACTTTGGGCGGCACGTGGGGGCGCGTAGGGAGGATTCTGAATAAACTTCCAACATGGTTGTTGTTCTAAATGTTCTAAGGAATCCATTGGGACAAGTTTCGTGTAAATCGGACGATGTTACGGTATAGTTCGAGGATCCGGACGGTTTAGGGTTTACGTTTAAATTACGTATAAATTCCCGAAAATTTGGGGAAATTAGGGTTAGCATATTTGACGTATTTGTGACCCTATTTGGTGCTTATTGACAGGACGGGAGACGCCTGAGACGGTCGAGGAGCGCACAGAGCGCGATTGACACTTTCTGATTCGTGAGTGGACTCTTTCTTTTCTTACGAGCATGCCTAACAGTTTTATTTATGTTTTATGATTTTAAGTATGTTTTTGTTCTTGTTGATGATGATTATATGTGATTGATATGCTTTCACGTTTTTCGAGATATTTTCGGGTTTTCGCACGTTTTTCGAGAAAAAGCTGGATTTCTGATTTTGATGTTAAGCTTCCATGTTTTCAATCTATAATTGTTTTCTGATGGTTATAATTGGGATTATGAAATATGATTTTGTTAATCAAGGTTTTGGTTTTAAAATCGGATTTCGAGAAACGGAATTTGGTTTTAAAGTCGGAAAAGTGGAATTCCGGATTTGGGTTCGGAATAACGGTTCTGGATGCCGGAAGGGCATCAGACCAGTGATTTCGGATTCGGGTTTGGAGATGGATTTTAGAATTTGTTTTGGATTGGATTTGCTGGATCTGAATATTGGGTTTAAAGACCTGGATTCTGATTGAAGGGGGACGGGCCCAGATTGAGTTTAAAGACTCGGAAGTTTAAAGACTCGGATTTTTATGATATTACCCCGGTAGGCCTATTGAGTTTAAAGACTCTGGAGTTTAAAGATTCGGATTACATTTGAGGCCTGGTTTGAGTTTAAAGACTCGGATAAACCCAGCAGGTTTGATCGAACTTTGGAATTTGTGGATTTGGTTTTATGACATGATCTTGTTATACTGTTTTATGTTGTGGTTTTCTGATACTTCGTTAGGCATGCATACTTTATTTTAAAACGGAGGGTAAAATCTTATTATTTTTCTTAATCCTTGTTTGATTTCTAAATCGTATTTGAAACTCTTATTTCTTTTAGTCCACTCACACTTTTTGGTTTTAACTTCCCCTCCAGGTCGTGGTGATAGCGCTGGGGTGAACGTTGAGGCAGGGATCGAGGCATAGAGCTTACGACGTTCTTCCGTTGCGAGATTAGCCTAGTAGGATTTTGTGCCTGTTTTGTATAAACTATGCTCTGAATTACGGTTGTATTATATTTCTCCTTTGTCTGATAGTTATGTTTATGGTTGTGTTGAGGTTATTTTGGTACTTTAAGTGTGATTATTAGACGGGAGCAGGGTTCGTCCCGGGTATCGAGGTGATATTTGGGACGGGTCCTGACAGATATATACTTCCAATGACTAAGTTCAACATCTATCAAAATGATAAGAGGGAATCATGCACAAAAAAACACAAGTTGAAATCTCCTACGTACCCACAATCAAGACCTACGGTAACGCGAAAATAAATTTTTTTCCAATTTCACAAAAGAAAAAAAAAACTAACACAACCAACACAATACAGAGCTGCATAACTTATTTAGGCAAACCAAACTGAAGTAGAATCCCCGAATGAAAGCAAAAAAAAAAAATAACTAGCTAACAATCCAACAAAAACCACAAATGGTCAACTGCCATCGCTAACTCTATGGAATACCAAAAATAGCGTGAATTCCCATCCAACACCCTTATAGGCACTCCCAGCTCACTAAATCATATTGATATCCTAAAGAAACGTGATCCAAACAACACATCTATTTATATAAAATAACAAATATCATGGAAGAAATGTAATAAAGTCACATTATATTCTCGCAACAGCCAAAAACTTGCTTATAAAATTTGGGGAGGCAACTAGTTTTATGTTCTCTTGACATTTTTACCTACTGTGTAGTTGAAGGTCTTAGGTTTCGATTCAACCCTCATATATAGTGAAGTCGATCTGCAATGTATATATCTCCTTTCCTTAATGTCAATGAAAAGAAAAAAAAAACTGAAAGAGAAACACATATGTTAAATGAGATGTTGGTATTTCAGGCTAACAGGTGCAAATCAATTGTTTGGGTGTGAAGAAAACAGTAACACATGTTTTTCTAATTTACTGATATCAGTGCGTATTAGAGGGCAAATTGAAACTAAAAATTTCATATAAAAGTCTAGATAATTAGAAGAATCCTAGCGTAAAATCCTTGGTACGGAAGATTGGATTGGATTAGATTAGATTAGACAACATGTAACGACCCGAAAATTTCGAAAGGGTAATTTTGAGAATTTAAAAGGGAATTGATGTTTTTTCTCGTGTTTAGGTGATCAAAAGTTTACTTTTTAATTCGGATATTATTTGGACTTTTCTTGAGGACTATTACGTAGACATCAGAGTCTAGATCCGTAAACAGACGACACGTCAGAATCAGAATTTGGATAGGATTATTACGAGTCTAAACTATCCAAGGATATTTTGGTAATTTTAATTAGAGGCATTTTGGTCCTTTTGTTGCCATGATGATTTATTACTCTGATTTTATGGAAAGGTGACACATGTCACGATTTGGTTTGGGTTAGTGGCATGTTGTGTGCTAATCGCGTATGTGTATCATGCTTGTGTGTGTGTGTGTGGTCCAAGAATAAAAACTCAAAGCTTTGTTTCTTGAATCAGAAGGAGGAGAGACACACACAAAGGGAAAGAGAGTGAGACGAAGAAGACAAAAAACGAGAAGAAAATAGAAGTATCAAAACTAAAATGTAATAACTTGTCCCTAATTTTAAGGATTAATTAGGGATTAATGTTGGATTAGCGAGACTAATCGGGGTTTAACCGAGAATTAACGGACGTTCAGGGCGAAATTATGATTTTACCCTTGGACGAGGGCAAAAAGTTGACTTTTGATCTTGGAGGTCCGATGGCCGAGAGCCGAAGACCGTTATATAGATCGAGACGATAAGAATCCGTAGACATGCGGCACGTCGAATTCGGACGTTTGACAGAAAATTTACGGTTCACAAAAGTTTAAACGCACTATTGCACGTTTTACGAGGCGAGGGACTTTTGGCAGCAAGTGGGGCCCAACTTTTTGGATAGGCCCAATGGATGAGCGACAAGTGTCACCCATCCAATGCCCTGCCCAAACAACTCATGCATATCCTCCATTTTTCATTGTGTTCGACCATTTTCCCAATCAAACCCGATCACCTTTCATTCCAATCCAAACCCTTCCCATTCTAATCATGTTTGAGAGACCAAGAGAGTGAGAGGAGGGCCGTGAGGAAGGTGGTGGCTGGCCAAGACAGCGCCGCCATGGACGTCGGAGGCAAAATCGTGCAAGGTAATCGGTTTTGGCCCTTTTCCTTTTATTTTTGATTTCTTATGTTATGGCCGGTTTTTCTTGATTGGAATAGGTTAGTTGGGTTGTTAGGAAGGTATTAGGGTGATTTTGGTGGTGGTTCACGGCTGAGGAAGCCCTGGTGGAATTCTGGGAAAACTAAACCGTGAGGGACAAATCGGGGCCAGTGAGATTTTGTAGGTTTTGAGTGATTTGGATTCCATATTTGGGTTCCTAGTGTAACGACCCATCCTGGATATCGGGATTAGATTAGTGGTTAATGATGGATTAGTGAAGTTAATCGGTGAGTAGTTGGGTGATCTTGGACGGACGGTGCGAAATGACGGTTTTGCCCCTGAAATGGGTAAAAAGTTGACTTTTAGTTTGGGCGGTCAAATCGACTTTAACCGGTCACTCTGACGTAGTTTGGAACGCCACGAGTTCAGCGACAGCTAGCACGTCCGATTCCGACATTCGAGGAAAAAAGTTATGATGTTCGGAAAATTGGGGGCATTTTAGTAATATTGGTTAAAAAGGGCATTTTGTTGACTTTTCACATGACATGGAATTATCACGTATTTTGAGGACCGTTAGGTAGGTCTTGATGCCCTAAGTACAACGACAGGCGGCACGCTGCCATTGGACGTGGAACGGTTTAGTTCGTGGTCTAAACATACGAGAGGCAAAATGGTAATTTGTACAATAAGGGCATTTTGGTCAATTGGTTTGTATTGGGAATGGTGCCCAGTGATCAGTGGACACTTGGTTGTTCTTGGAAATGTTGCCCATAGAGAATTGGACACTTGGCCCTATTTGGATGCTTGTGGAATTCTCCCTGCCGCCTCACACCTATTTTAAAATAGGAATGTGAGATATTTTGCACGTTTGAAACGGAGGAACAGAGTGGCTGAAATTGTGTGTGTGAGTGAACCGTGAGAAAAAATCCAATCCTCCTCAATTGTGAGAAGTGTGTAAAGGAAATCGAGGGACTAGACGATGAGGTTGGTGCCACCGTGATGACCGTCGTGGGTGGCGGTTCTGAACCAGGAAATCCTTTGCAACCCGTGAACGTCAACTGTAGACAATCATCTTCAAACCTCAACTTTTGGCCATAGCTTGTGAAGGAGGGTTGGACAGGGGACTCAGACGCACGTGGTGGTGTCCACGGAGGTGAACGGCGACGGTGGTAAGTCTTCATTTCAGTAAACGGTTCAGTTGGACTCAGAAATGGTCAATCACGATTTCGTGCTTATTGATTAGTTTTATTAATTGGAACTTTTCTCTGGAGGTTACATAGGTTGTTTGGAATCAAAAACAGGGAAAATGGGAGGCTGAAACCATGGATGTACGATGGAGGAAGAACGTTATTTGAAGGTTGATCGGACAGGTATTAAACAGGCTCAAATTTCATGGTTTAATTAGCTAGATCACTTGTTAAGATTATGACGAAGCTAGTGGGATAAACGGGATTGAAAAAGATGGGAAAACAATGGAGAACCGTGACCACCGGTTCGGCTGGACCAGCCTGAACCCAATCAGTCTGGATGACAAGACCCGTCCCCTAAGGACGTAAATAACCGTGTCCGGTCCTGCTCCCGTCTGAAAAGTCAACTAAAGTTCCCAAATTACCCTTCAAGACTTGCCAAACAAAGGATAACTGCACATATGCCCACTCATACCTCCACCTCTCTAATAGCCTCGATCATTGCACCACGACCTGAAGGGTTAATAAAACAGAAAAGGTGTGAGTGGACAAAAATAAGATCATTTAAAACATCTTTCAAGATACAACATTTACCCTTCAGTTTATCAAACCACGCATGCATAGGGAAAACATATGAATAACAATCACCGGCTTTACAGCCAACTTACATAACAAGTGTCAAATCTCGGCTCTCAAGCCAAACATATGAAAACATAATCATCTGGCCACAAAGACCATAACCCATACTCAATACCAGTACGCAATCACAATCAACATAAAAAAGAACTACTCACAAGTGCACAATCAATCAATCAATCTGCACTATTCACAAGTGCATCAATAATCACACAATCACATCCGCACTACGCGTAGGCGAACCTCGGGAACTGCACTCAGGCATCATCCGAGTCATATCAGTCATGCATGGGAACTGCACACGCACCATCTAAACGCACTACATACTCGAGAACTGTACTCACGCAACATCCGAGTCACGTCTAGGAACTACACTCGCACCATCTAGAACATGGTCCAATATCCACAATCACAAACACAATCCATTCCACAAACACATATTAAACATATCCATGACTTCAAACCAAGTCAAAAGCATTCCCGACAGGGTCTCAAGCTCAAATGTCATTTACACGTAAATCCGTAAAATCACATTGAAAACATAAAATAATCCAGAAATCATCATTGACTCATCAACTAAGTCATAATATCTTTTTAGAAACCTTTTTTTACTCTGGGCCTAGCCCAAAACATCATTTGCACATTCCTCGTAAAACGTGCCCGAAAGACTGATTAAAATAATCATTAAATCACAATTAATCATGCCGAATCACCATGACATCATTGTAAGCCAAATCATGCAATCAATCATGTAAAACATTTAACTATGCGTGCATAATGGTTTATAAAACAAACGTCCACTCACAGTCCGTCCAAACTGCCGCCTCGATATGCGTGCCATAAGCCTCCCCGGGCTAATCCGACCTCTTGGGGTCGTCTTGATCTGTCCAAATCATACCAAAAGGATACTACTAAACTATACAAATCCATATTAAGAACCCTAAAATTTTCCGGAAAGGTCAACGTGCGTGCACGTTTCCCGAGGTAAAAAACCTCGATTTGACCAACTTAACGATCTCCGATCGACCCGAAACCAACGCCATTGGATTCGGATCGTCGAAACCTTTAAAATGTTCCTGATCCCACCTAAAAATACGCTCCCATGCGCCCCCACGCGCGGGTCAAGGTCTAGTCAAACGTTGACCAAAACGTCAAAGCTGACGTCAGCAAAGTCAACGCTGATGTCATCATGAACAGTAAGTCACGGTCAAAGTCAACGGGTTAGAGTCAACGAGTCAACTCGCCGGTGACCGAGTCAACTCGGTGGCGACTCGCCGGAAAACTCCCTTGATGTCCCAAACTTCAAACTTCGATATCTCACTCGTTTCTCAACCGAATTTGACGTTCTACCTATGTAAATCCATCTACTCGAGCCAAGGATTCCAAATATCAACCCAGAAGTTTCATAAAGTACCTGGATTTTAAGTTATGGCCAATCAAAGTTTCGGCCAGAATTCCAATCATCATTTCGGCCAGCTTTGACGTCCAAATCCGTCCCAAATTGCACTTACAAGCTCATGAGAGCTTGAAGAACATCATCCTAAGCTTAGAATTGATCAACACCATCAAAATCAAAAACCCAAAATTTGAATCCCACGGTTTACCTTCCAAAAATTCTGGCCACCGTGCACGACGGTCCTTGCCGTGGCCACCATTGGGTTCGTCTCAACATCCTCTCCAACTTTCATTCACGGGTCATAAGCAATGGATAATGATTGAGAGGTGTTTGTGAAGGATTGAGGTATACGGTTTTGAAGAAAATAAATGAAAAAGATGTAGATGACGGATGATGAAGAATGAATGATGATTAAGGATGATGAGGAATGATTAAAAATGGATTAAAGGGAAATATGTTCCACAATTTAGGGCCTCAAATCAAGGGATGAGTGACAAGCACTTGTCACTCATCCAAGTGTCCATAATCATCAATCACTGTTCACTATTTTAATAATATTTTAATCAAATTCCCGGGACGTAAGTTTAATCCATTTCAGTCCAGTGACCATAACTTTCCCGTTCGATGTCCGATTTCGACGTGCCGCCTGTCTACGGACTCGTGACATCTCGAACTATGTCTTAGTCATTGGTCAAAGTTTGTTTGACCGTCCGAGTCAAAAATCAACATTTTGCCTCTTTTTAACCAAATTACCAAAATGCCCTTAACCTTCGCAGACCTGCAACTTTCACATCTGACCTCCGATTGACGCATGCCACCTGTATGCGGATTCAGCGTCCCGAGACCTACTCAACAGTCTCTTCGGAAAGTCCAAAAAGTGTTTCGATCAAAAATTCAATTTTCGGCCCTTATGACTAGGGGCAAAATTGTCATTTTCTTCAAATTTCCCAAATTTTTGTTTTTCGAATTTCTGGGTCGTTACACTGGACTCGGTTCGGCGAGAAGTTGAAGATGAATAGTGCGGTGCGTGAGGCCCACGCGCAGCCCCTTTGGGCAGTGCGTGTGGGCGTTTGGTACGGATTTTGAGGATGGTTCCAACACGATTTTTAAAGTATTCGATGTAACGAATATTTTGTCACTGCTTTCGATTCGATCGGACATCGTCTCGATATGTTTCGGGATGTCCAAAGGTTTTAGGCCTCGGTTAAAAATAGTTAAAAATTCGAGAAAATTTCGTGGCTTTAGTAGAAGCATTGTGAAGTAGGTAGTGACCTTATTATGGGATTTGGATAGATTCCGGAAAGCCGGTGATAACGGATTAGCCGGGAACAGTATAAGTGCGCGTGTATCGAGGCAGCGGCGTAAACGGTCTGTGAGTAGACTTTGCATTCTAACTATGATGCATGCATATATGTTTTTATATGATTTCGATACGTGATTTCTATGTTTATGATATGATCTTGATGATTTACAGTTTTGCACGTATTTCGAGATATTTACGAAATTGCACGTTTTACGAGATATGGTTTTCTGCTATGGCTTGATGAAGGTTTTGATGATTTGATTTCGGGATTTTAAAAATGATTTGATTTCAATGATTTTTAATGGATTTTGGAAAGTGATTTCGGGCTTGAAGCTCAGTTCATAAAAGTGGTTTCAATAAACGTGATTTCAGGTTTTGGAATCGGATTTCAGGATGACGATTCAGGATTCAATTTTGGAACTTGAAAGTGGATTTTCGAATTTGGGTTCGAAATGGTTATTCCAGATACTAGGTTACGGGATGATGGTTTCGGATTCGGATTTGGAAAGGGATTATGGATTTGGATTCGAGATGATGATTTCAGATTCGGCTTGGAATTCGAAATGGTGATTTCAAATTCTGATTTGGACATGGATTTGGAAATGGTTTTAAAATGGTTTTGGATTGGATTTTCTGGATCTGGTTATTGGTTTTAAAGACCTGGATATGATATGTGACGGGGGCGGGCCCGGATTGGGTTTAAAGACACGGATTAAGTTTAAAGACTCGAGAGTTTAAAGACCCAGATATTGTGATTTCCCCCGTAGGCCTATTGAGTTTAAAAACTACGGAGTTTAAAGACTCAGATAAATCTAGCAGGTTCGATTGGTTGAAATGGATTTCAAATGTGTTTTGGATTTCGATGAGAACTTGATAATGATGGTTTTCAATAATGGTTTTCTGATGTTTTGGGCAATGACCCGGATGTTATGGATTTTGATGGTTTTGGGCTGAGGCCCGGGATTTGAGAAAAGAAAATAAGTTCGGCTTTCGTAATTGAATATGAAATGGTTTCCTGATATGAGTTGATTATGCATGCATTAGTTTTTAAACGGAGGGTATAATTGTCTTTTCTTATAAATGTTTTTTAAAAAAAAAACTTATCCTTTATTTTATTCCACTCACAGTCTTTTATGTTTTCGATACCCTCCTGGTTGTTGCGTTGTGGACTGTTGGTAAAGAGAAATGGAGACATCACACACGCGATCCACAGTAGATTATGCGCCCTCTGGGAAGTCTGGTACTTATGGACGGTTCGTTTTGGAAATCCCTTGTCCGGCTTACGTGTTACATGGAGGTTGGACGTCGGTTTAGCCTTCGTGTCAAGCCTATGTTGGACAGAAGCATGACTTAGCCTTTAATCCTGGGGGATTGGGGGTGGGTCATGTCACCTAGGATCAAAATAGGAAGAATGGGATTGATTAGGAAGAAAATAGACCAAGATTGAATGGTTTAGGAGCCTGGACCGGTCATCCCGGTCCAGTTGCAGGATCGAATCGAATCGGACCGGCCGGTCGGACCCGGTCAGCTGGAGCTTGAAGATGATTGTACATTGGCGTGTGGCTCCCACCCGCAGCCACTTCAAACGGCACGTGCGGGCGCGTGGGGGAGAGTTTGGGGAAACTTCCAACATGTAATTTCGTCTATTCGATGTAACGAACATTTTGGGACTGGTTTCGAGTCGATCGAACATCATCTCGATATAGTTCGGGTTATCCGAAGGTTTAGGTTCGCGTTTAAAAATAGTTAAAAATCCCAAAAAATTAGGGGGATTTAGTGAGAGGTTAATTAAGTAGTTAGTAACCCTCTAAAGTGATTTTGACAGGTTTGGGAACCCCGAAGATGACGATTGACCCGAAAAGGCGTACAGCGCGCGTATCGAGGCGACAGCACGGACGGTTTGTGAGTGGACCTTTTTTCGAAATTGATGCATGCATAAATGTTTTATAAGTGTTTTAATATATTTTTTGTGATTCCTTGAGTGCATTTTGTGTGTGTTACGTATTGGCACGTATTTCGAGACTTTCGGGTTATATACGTGCTTATATGCGCTTATACTTTCGGTTTTAATGAAACGGGTTTGAAAAGGTAAAACTGGGCATGAGACCTATTTGGTTTTGGTTTTGGTTTTGACTCGGGTGTGAGGCCCTATTGACGACCTACGGGTCTGAGTCGTGGTGGCGACGGGTGCTATGTGCACGGCGACGGACGACGTGACGCTCTCCTCCGGACTGGGGATGTGTTGCCTCTGGAGAGGTCACGATGCACGTCCCGTGGTTAAGCAACCACTGGAGGCTTGACTTCGGAGTGCTGGCGATTTAGGAGATCGATTGGTGATGGGTGCACCATGTTCTAGAGGTGGTCGCGGCAGTGATATGTTCACGGCAACATACCAGGATTGAGAGCGGTTCTGGATTGATGGTTGCATGCATTGCTATGATCGGAATCGTGACTGACCCTGAGATATCGGGCTCGATGCCCCGTTGGTTTACGAGTTCGGGCTTGAGCCCCCGTTAAATTGTGATTTCGGGCTAGAGGCCCCGTTTAGTCATAAGTTCGGGCTTGAGGCCCAGTGACTATGGTATCAGGTGTGAGTCTCGTCTATGGTTTTCATACGAGTATGTATATACCCTCCTTATGAGTGTATTATTCTCCTCCAGACGTCGTTTATCCTAGAGAGTCACGATCCACTGCTTGGAACGAGTGACTCCAAGAGGGAGCACATTCGAGAAGTGATGAGATATGGTATAGTCTCGGACTGGATCCGTAGACCATCCTCCGGACGTCATAGATCCTGGATTTTGGACGATTCCTTCTAGACGTAGATCCTGGGGGTAGACTCGGAATGAGACCCCGAGGAGTGTGCACACTAATAGTTATATCGTGACGGGTTATTTATTGGGCATTGAGACGCCGAGGATGGGTTTTATATGTATGTGTGTATGAGTTTTCACTGAGACGGTGTTGGGCTGAGACCCACGCTTGTTGGTTTTGGGCTATGACCCACAGGTGTTGGACTGGGCTGAGTTCCCAAGTACTTTGATTGGATTTTGGGCTAAGGCCCCGTGTTATATTTGAGAAATGGTTTTTGAATGCATGCATATGTTTTTAGTGAAGGGCATAAAGGTATTTTTATCAAAATGATTTTATAAAATATTTGTTTTGTCCATTCACAACTTTCATGTTTTTAATGCCCTTCAGGTTGATCGCAGATGCGGGCTGTAGCAGAGACGAGACATCACACTCCTCCTCCAGATCCTGTCGCTCTCTGATAGTCCTGGTAGGGCTAAGGACATAATTATTCGTGTCATACGGGAGCAGGCGCATCACATGTTAATCCCTGGGGATTTGGGACAGGTCCTATCATAAAATCCTGGAGCTTTAACCCAGAAACCCGAATCCATAAAACCTGAATGCCCTATGCAATCCCGAGTTTTAACTTCAAATTCTAGATGTTTAATTATCGAATTTATGTTCTTATTAGCTTCCTGAAGTTCTCGAGGTTAGAACGATCAAGAAAAGTGTAAATTGGAACAAAAGAAACCCCCTGAAATGAAACGGAACGTTTGGCTGGAATTCAAAGTTTAGGTCATCGATTGGGGGTAAGAATTTCATGTTTTAAGATGATAGAGCTCTTCGTGAAGGTGAATAGGTCCAGTTTGGTGTTTGAAACGTGAGAACTGGACAAGATTTGCAGCTTTTGGACCGAGTTGGAGCCACCCGAGTCGAACCCAAGATGCAAACCCACGGGTCGACACGATGAGAGGTTGATTGTGACTATAGTAGGCGTGTGCGGCCTACACGCAGAGATGGTAGGTGGCATATGAGGACACGTGCCATGTAATCTCGAGGTATGGTCAACACGTGTTTTAATGTTCTCAATGTTACAGACATTTTGGCATAAATTTTGAGTCGATTGGACGTCGTCTTAGGGTATTTTTGTGTGTCTGAAGTGTTATGTTTATGTTTTGAATACGTATTTTACAGATGTTAGTAACCCTTGGTAGTGATCTTTGACATGATAGATAGCTCTTGGGACTTCAGATGAGCGTACATTTTGAGATTGAGTTGTTTGGACAGTCTATGAGTGGACATTTGTTTTATAAACTGTGATGCATGCATGGTTAAATGGTTTAAATATTTTATTGCATAGTTTGAGTTGCAATGATTTGAGATGATTTTCTAGATTTGTTGATTGGTTTCTGGATACAAATTTTAAGGTATTGTGGAAACTGTGTTTTGAGCTCAGGCCTAGTTTTGAAAATGTTTTTATTTGGATTTGGAGTCATAGATTTGTTTCATAGAAATGATTTGTTTGGTTGTGACTGTTTTCCACTATAGCCATCCTTGGTATGATACTAGTATAGTCCGGATGATGTATGAGTACGGTTCCCGAGGATACTAGGATAGTCAGGATATTGCCTAAGTGCAGTTCTCGGACGTGTTCGGATGATGCGAATGTAGTTCCCGACAAGCTCGGATGTTGCATGGGTGCATTTCCTGAGTTTACCTATAGCTCTGGATGATGCGAGTGTAGTTCCCAGTTGTGACTTAGATGTTGCGTCATTGCAGTTCCCGAGTTTGTCTACGCGTAGTGCTGATATGATATCGTGACTAGTGTTGAGTATTGATGATTAGTTGTGTTTGATTATGATGTATGTGTCCATATAATTTATGTGATTTAATGAACATGGAATTTAGAGAATGTGGGCTACGAGCTTTTGATGATTTATGGGTCCCACGGCTTATGATGTGATTTGAATTGAAATCTGAATTCTTATATTTTATTGTAAGCATGCATATTTTACAATTGGAGTGTAAAGTTTCTCAAAAATGTATTTTCGAATGATGTTTATTTTTGTCCACTCATACTTTCATTGGTTTTGTTGACCCTCTAGGCCATGGCACAATGATCAAGGTTGATCTAGAGGTGGCGGCATGACTGGGACATCAGTACGGTTATCCTTTGTCTAACAAGTGTTAAGGGAATTGTTGGAACTTTGGTTGATTTCTCATACGGGAGTAGGACCAGGTTCGATTATCAAAGCGTTTTTTGGACAGGTCATGTCACAACATATATCAAATTCAATTTTTTAAAAGAAATACGATAATTCATTAAAGTCGTAAGAATCATATAAAAAGTGTGGTGTATTCAATGTAGCCTCGTCAAAACCTTGTCAGGGATTTCAAGCCAGTCGAAGGAAAAAGAGTGTCACGCACTATCAAATTACAAAAGCAAAGATTCTTCGGAAAACAAGTCACTAATTATGATAGGACCTATCCTTAATTTACTTTAATAATCGTACTTGGTCCTACTTGCATCGGATAACAATTCTCAAACACTGAGGTTCCCTTTAACTTTTGTCAGATTAGGGATATTTCTTAGTTTTAACCGTATTTACATCGTGTTAGATTTAACCAAATAGGGTCCACTCATGCGGGGTTACCGCCCACATCTAGCCCACTAACCTCGTCCAGCAGTAGTTCAACTTCGTTCGTACCTTAATCTCATTAAATAATTATTGAATCTTATATGTAAATTGTTGCCATATGATATCATAATAAAGTAAATTAAGATAATACATATTCATAATAAATTAAGAAAAATAAGTTTATTCACATACACCGTAAAATAGCCAAATCTTTAGCTATACATTTTTTTTCATACTCTTTATAAATTTTCCATTTACCATAATTTAACATTATGGATTGCAAATATCCCAACGAATCTTAGTCTTAAATCCCTTAATTTGTTTCGGATTTAATTCACATTTCATATAAACATGACATATCGGATATTCATAACTATACTCAAACGATATCCGATTAACTCGAAAATGGAAACCACTAAACTCAGAATCTCCAAACAAGAAACTTTCATGTTGACCGTAACCCAAGGGGCTGCCGCATGTGCCCTCACGTACTGGCGAAAGGTCCCAGCGTGTGGTGCCTGACGCCTGCACAGGGTCATCTTCAACCTCCAACGGGTCAGACCCATTTTCTTGGTTTCAGGTCACCAGACCTGCGACCTCAACCCGGTTCTGAAACTTGATTTTCACGCTTTAACCAACCATATTCATCTATATAAACCCAGAAGAATATCTATGACCTTAAATCCAAGAAAACTTGCCTCGAATGTCATAGTTCAATTCTTTCATGCACGACTAACCTTCCAGCTTGTTTTCCTAGGCTTCCATGCGTCTAGAACATCTCATTTCTTTCCCCAAACGATCATAGGAGCTTACATATCACATTAAGATCCTTACATTCGAGCAAAGCAGCCCCACAACTTGCTTTGATAACTCATGACCATAGGTGGGTTTTTCACGGGTTTGCTCATGGCCACTAACGTTGGGGTATCTCCACCTCCCCAGTTCCTTTTTGGATCTTCCTCACTTGTTTTTCCTCATTCTCTTCTTTCTCTTCTCCTCTCTCCCTGGCTATTTTCTCTTCGTTACCTCATTCTTCCTTTTTCGGTTCCTCTCCACTGAACTCCATACACACACAACACACACATATATATACACACCAAGGTCGAAGGAAGAGAATGAGAGAAAAATACAAGAGAATTCTAGAATACCATAGGTCCTTGCAAAATTACCAATGTTCCCATAGTTACTTTTAACCCATAACGAACCTATCTGATCTTCGATTTCGACATGCCGCTTGTCAATTGACCCCCACGCTAGGCTGCCATAGCTTCCACGTGAAGCGCATATAAGGCCAGATCTATTCTTCATGTCCCTACTACTAGATAATGCCCATTATAGTGCCTCACCATAATCTCGTACCCTCATCGCTACTCATTAATCAAGAAAGCTCCGTCAATATTGCACTTGAACCACCCTTGCGAGGCTTCCTCAACTTCGAACATGTTTGAGAGGGAGTGTCGTTAGGACGCTAGTGATGGTAGTGAAAATCTGATAACCAGGAGGTTGTACTCTTAGGGAGGTCATGAAGGTCTATGTGTGAGCTCTTCCAAATAAAACTGTTTCTCTCATACCAAAAGCTATAGAATATCATAAGAAACGAATCAAATTCAGCACTGCCTAGATGGTGGGTAAAAGAATATACCCAAGATGCTATGCTATGGCCATGAGAACCACGAAATCAAGCCTAAGAGGGCTAGCCAATGTCATCCCTTGAACTGCAACTGCAGAGCACTCTTTAAAAATATGGTTTATAGTTTCCCTAGCCAAACCACAAAAATTGCACGCACAGTTAATGACCATGCGTCGCTGTACAAGGTTGAATTTGGTGAGAAGGATATTCTTTCAAGCCTGCCAACAAAGAGATTTGACTTTTTTTTTTTTGAGACGCAGTCACACAAGCATGCCACAATTTCTTCCACAAGGTCAGAGAGTTCCAAGTTCATCTAGAGCTACCTACCCAGCTTCTTTCAAATGACCTATGAGCCAATTTAAAGTTATATATATACTTTTAACTAGAAAGAGACTTGACCTCTTACCATGCCAAATTATTTTATCTGCCGGACGTCGGAAACTCAGAGGGACATTTGAAGTCAATTCTTTAGGAGGAAACATCTCATATACTATCTCCTTGTTCCAAGCCCCCTCATCGTCAATAGTTAGGCTTGCCACACAACTATTGTTGGGCTAATCAGTTGGCCTTGATGAGATTACCAATGGTAGGTTTGGTTTGGGTAACCAACGATCTCGCCAAATCTAAACATGCCATCCAGTCCCAACTTGCCACCTGGTGCCCCAACTTAGAAGCTCCGTTGCTTGAGCAATACTACGCCAAGAAAAGAAGGCACTAGGGCCCACTAATGCTGTCATGAAATCTCCGTCCAGAAAATACTTGGCATTGAACAACCTTGCCACTAGAGAGGTGGGATTAGTGATGATTCTTCACCTTTTTTTGTCAGAATACTTAAATTAAAAGCATGGAAGTCTCCGAACCTCATACCCTCCAAAGCCTTTAGCTGACACAGATCTTGCCAATTCAACCAGTGAATTTTCTTGTTTAAATTTGCATCGCCCCACTAGAATTTAGCGATTTCTTCATGTAACTCACGACAAAGGCCCTTGGGAAGTAGGAAACAATTCATCATATACATCGGGATAGCTAGAGCAATGAATTAATCAAAACCTTCTTCTCCGCCAGATTGAGAAATTTGCCTTTCTAACTCGAGAATCGTTTCTGAAGCCACTACTTGGGCAATGTTGCAGTCTTTGACCTTTTAGGTCTCAACGGATAAATTGATTATTTAATCAGACGTTTGGTGCTCGACCGGATTAAAATTCCGACTATATTATACTAAACGAATTATATTATAATAGTTTATAAGAAATATTTATATATAAATATTTCTTATGTATATTATGTATATTATTTTTATTGTTTATTATAATTAATTATAGATATATTATTATTATTATATTTATTAAAATTTTATTTTATCTTATTGTTATTATTACTATTATTATTATTATTTATTATTATTATTAATTTTTATTATTATTATTATTATATTTTCAAGATTATTTGTCATCCGACTATTTAATATGGATAATTTGGAGAGTATTATTTTAGATTGTCTAGACCGTATAAAGGTACCAAACACTCGTTTCGTACTATATTATCATATTTAGTAACTTATACGACGTACCAAATGTAGCCTTAATAAACAATGGTAGGCCAAGATATTTATCATGATGCTCAACTCATTCTATCCCTAGGTAGTTTGCCATAAAATGTTGATCAAGCCTAGTTAAATTGCAACTGAAACTGACACATGAATTCTATAAAATAATCATTCGAGAAGTTCTCATAGGACTTTAGAGTCTGCCTAATAGTAATGCATTCCAACAAGGTACACTTGATAAACAACAAGCTATTATCCGTGAATAGAAGGTGATGCACACTAGAGGTCGTAGGTGCAATAGTAATGCCGCGTATTCCTCCATTGGCCTCATATTTATCCAATAAGGTAGAAAAACCCTCTGCACAATATAAATAGATATGGGATAGTAGGCTTCCTGTTGGAGTCCCCTCCCCAGAGAAACAAACCATATCGGCTCCTCTGTTAAGATTGAACGAATATGTCAGAATCTTCACACACATTATTATCAACAAACCTCTACTCAACTTTGTCATAGGGCTTGCTCATATCAGGTTTTACAACCATACCCCGATCCCAACCACTCCGCTTTTTATACATAAAGTGAGATAGTTCATCTGCAATCAAACTATTATCTTAAATTAGTTTCCCAAGAATAAAGGCACTTTGAGTAGGGGGATTACCTACCCCAAATATTTTTATGCTCTTTTGTTAAGGTCTTTGTACCAATCTTAGAAAGAACTTTGCATAGACTAATAGGTAGAAGGTGCATAGACTCATAGGTCGAAGGTGAGCCATGCTTGTGGTATTAAATTTTTGGAATTAGTGTGACATGAGTGTAGTTCAGCCTTGCGACCATTTGCCTTGTCTGAAGCATATCTCCCACCCCATTACAAACATCTGAGCCTACTACGTCCCAAAACTTCTGATAATTAGGGACATGCCATCGGGACCATGAGTCTTACATACGTGCATCTGGAACAATGCACACATGATTTCATAATTAAAGTAAACAAATCATTAAAGTAATGAACAATGATAGCTTCCATACCCCTATCATCCTCGCACCAAACACCATTGGGATCAAATAGGCCACCTAGAGATTTTGTCTATCATCGCTCGGAGGCGCTTTGGTAGAAATAATGAATGTTGTGATAGCCATGCTTCAACCAGTTTTGTTTTTCAAGCTGCTACAAAACAACTTCTCCAAGTGAAGAATAATGTTAAGCTAGTCCGAGAATTAGTGCTTTAGGGAAACAAACTTCTTTGTGAAAGGAGCACTGAGTACAACTTGGATTTGGTGTTGGGCATGAGAGATGCCACGCAACAAGGAAGATGCGTTATGTTGGGTCAATTGTTTAACCCCATACGGGTATGAGAGACACTATCCACTAAAGCATTTATAGGATTAGATATATTTCTAAGCTGCCAGTGAGCCTTAATAATCTCCCGACAGCCCTCCTACGGCACCCAACAATTCTCAAATATGAACATCTTCTTTCTTCTTTTGGTTATAGGGCGTGCCTGCTCCCATTTGGCTAAGGTAGGAACATGGTCAGAGGTAAAAACTCAAGATGAGAGATCGAATGGAAGGGGAATAGCACACGCCAGGCTTGTGTAGCCAAATTCCTATCGAAACGGACCTTAATACTCTCATGCCTAGTGGTTTATCACGTGAACATATAGCCAATGAAACCCAGGTCTATTAGGTTACAATTGGTAGCCCAACCAAAAAAAAATTGTCTCTCAGCTCTCAAGTGTTTGCCCTCAAATTCATCCTGACGAAGAACTTCATTAAAGTCGCCGATGCATAACCAAGGCATAGAAAAAGAAGCCTCAAGTTGACGATGGAGTGTCCAGGATTTGTGGCTGTGTGAAACGAGATGACCATAGAATCTCATTAGCCTCCAGTGCAAGGCATCCCCAATTCCTCCAACTTCCACGTCTATATGATTCTGTGAAAACGATTTCACAATCAGGTCAACCTCCTTAATCCATATAACAGGAAGCCATCCGAGGCCTAGACATTTTATTAACCACATTAACAGCTAACCATGTTTCATTGACTAATTAGTTATGTGTCCAAGGCCTAGACACTAACAATAGTCAATAGAAAAACCAGGTTAGTTTGAAAAAAAAAAATCTAATTTTACTCAATTTACTTTAATTTAATTTAATTTTGATTTTGTTGTAAATAATATAAGGGGTGTGTCTATTTATGTAAAAGGGTACGAGGGGTAGATAGGTAATTGTACATATATTAACCCTTTCCTTTTATAAAGGGGTTAATTACCTTTGTAAACAAAAACTCTCATTATTTCTGAACGTACGTATTATTAAATACAGAGAACATTTCTTCTCTCTGCCTCTTCATATTCTCTCTGCAATCCTTCTACCTAATTTCCTTCACGACACGTTATCAGCACGATCGCTCTGAATCACGAATTGCTAAAGTGAAGGACCAATTCAATCAAATAGGTTTTTCGTTACTCATAAATCTAATTTTCTATTATTTATCGAATCAAACCCTAGAAACATGATTTTTAGGATTATTGATTTTTTTGGTAAATTATTGGTTTGGTATTTAGATTGAATCATATGAGTTGTTGATAATTGATATGCTATGATAATTCATTAATTAATTTTTGGGATTGGAAAATTATATGAGATATATGTAAATTTTGATACATGAAAATTTTAGTATTTTTTATTTGATAATTGATTATTTATGATAATAATTGGTATTTGGAATTTGATGCTTGCGACATGTTTTTGTAAATTAATTGGTGAATTGTTCATTAAAAAAAAAATTATTTCCTGCATATATTGTTGAGAATTGATGAATTCAAGGATTGTGAATTACTTTATTTGACTGATTGATTCACACCCTAAATTTAATTTCCTCAATTTGATTAACTGGACTTTATGAGTTATTGATGAGTTGATGAATTGGTCAGAGGCAAATGTATTGAATTGCTAATTAAAGCTTGATAATTATTAATATATAATTATGAACTCGATGTACTTGTTTTGGTATTTTTGAACTCCATGACTTGCAACATATGTTTTGGTTGAATGCTAATTCTTGATGCATCCAAGAATTAATTGAGTAGTTGAGTATATGAATCATGGGCTTATATGTTAAATTGATCATGTAAATTAATTATCTGATTAATTGGCTCCATGTATTATAAAAGCATTTGCATATTCACGGTTGCACTTTCCGACTGCAATTGGTTCTTTACATTATGCAATTATATGAATAACCAATCCAGAAGATGTAGTTTTGCAATTTGTTATTAAATGATAAGAATATTACGGCAACACGTTTGTGGGGCTTGCATGATATCAGGAAAAAATAATTATATGAATTCATGCTATATAAATTGATACTAATGTTTTATTAATATTTGATGATGAGTAAAACCCCTCATGGCCGAAAAACAGGAGTACCCCTGCAGAAAAAAAGGGGCATAGCAGTTGCCAATGCAACCACGGCTCCAGTTAAATAACTGGAAAAAAAAAAAACCAAGGGAACATAAATGGCCCAGATGGCCTGAAAAAAAAAAAGGAGAGAGGCCATCTAGCCCGAGAGAGGCCCAACATGCCTAAAAAGGAAAAACCCCCGAAAAAAGGGTACTAGCCCACAATATATATATATATATATATATATATATATATATATATATATAGGGCCATTTACATTTTGTACCAGCCCACGGAGAAAAAACAGGGGCCTGATGAAAAAAAAAACAAATCAGACCTAAACCCAGAAGGCCAATACAATTTGGCGGCCCAAAAGGCCTCGACCCAAACAGCCCACCCTTGGCGCTTGGCTTGGTTCATAGGAGCGGCTCGGCTCGGCTCTGACAAAAAAAAAAACAGAATTTCCTTATGCACTCTTCGGGCTTTTAAAACATATCTTCATGCATGCCTGAAGCATTGCATTACACCTAAATTAAGAATTAAAAGTAGCATTTGTTCCTACTATTTATGCATGTTCCATTGTTTAATTGTTTGTATATATTTTAGTTGTTTACATTCATTGTATACCTATTATTTACATGTTATTTAGTAATGTCATAGACTACTTGTAAATAAAAGGAACCTGAAGTTTCCTTCATTAATATCCTGAATTATCATACCACGTTATAGAACCTGAAGTTCTCATTAGTTTCTTATAGATGTGTGTTTCCCAAAGCACTAATCCTATTCATTAATCTTTGTAGAGCATGACACATCTCAACAAACTGGATATTGTTTTTTTTAATTACTATTTCTGGATATTGTTTGGTGATTTATATTTTTTTTTACTTATTTTGTTATCTGCTCGAATATTATTTAATCCATTTATTCATTTTTCATAAATGTGATTGTTGATTACTTTAGTTATATTGATGGTTAGGCATGTCAAATGGTGAAGTTTGTTGTTTAGCCGACAGTGCTACTACGCACACTATCCTCCGTGATAGGATATTTTTTACAAACTTAATATATAACCACACCCCTGTGACAACTATTTCTGGTCAATCAAATTTGATTGAAGGCTCCAGAAGAGCCCAATTTATGTTGTCCAATGATACTGTATTTACTATTACTGAAGCCTTATACTCCCCACGTCCCAGCAGAACGTTATTGAGTTTTAAGAATATTCGAGCTAATGGTTATCATGTTGAAACCACAAAAGAAAATAATGTGGAATATCTTTGCATAACCACCAACTTGTATGACCGGAAACGTACATTAGAGAAATTGAAATGCCTAAGGAGTTGACTCTACATGACCACTATTAGAACCATTGAGGCAAATCACATGGCTAGTCGGAAGCTACCTAACCCTAACAATTACTTATTATGGCATGACCGATTGGAACACCCAGGTCAAGGTATGATGCGTTGTATCCTCAATACAACACACGGGCATCCCCTTACAAATAAGGACCTTGTATTTAGTGAAACACTATGCCAAGTTTGCTCAATGGGAAAATTGAACACTAAACTATCATATGCAAAGATAGATAAAAAATCTGTCCATTTCTTGTCCAGAATACAAGTGGATATTTGTAGACTCATCCAACCACCATGTGGACCATTTAAATATTTAATGGTTTTGGTTTGTGCATCGACGAGGTGGTCCCATGTGACCCTATTGTCCACAAGCAATGCTACGTTTGCTAAACTCTTTGCCCAAATAATTAAATTAAGGGCCCACCATTCAGATTATCCTATAAAGTCCATCAGACTTGATAATGCCAGTGAGTTTACATCAAAATCTTTCGATGATTATTGTACGTCCCTTGGGATTGATGTTGAACATCCAGTTGCACATGTTCACACCCAGAATGGTCTCGCAGAAGCATTCATTAAAAGATTACAAATGATTGCACGGACCTTGGTTATGCGCACCAAGCTCCCAATTTCCGTGTGGGCTATGCAATTTTGCATACAGCTATGTTGTTCTGATTGAGGCTCACTGCCACCCAACCCTATTCTGCGTTATAGTTGGTAACTGGGTACGAACCTGATGTTTCATACTTATGCATTTTTGGGTGTGCAGTCTACGTGCCAATTGCGCCGCCACAACGTACAAAAATGGGACCTCAACGCCGGAGGGGCATATATGTCAGCTATGAATCCCCCTACATTATACGCTATCTGGAGCCCTTGATAGACGATCTCTTTACCGCTCGATTTGCGGATTGTCACTTCGATGATACAGTCTTCCCGCCGTTAGAGGGACATAAGAACGTCAATGCTCCTGAAGAACGACGTGAATTGTCGTGGAATGTCTACACTATGTCTCATCTTGATCCCCGAACCGTACAAAGTGAGAATGAAGTGCGGAGAATTCTAGATCTACAGAGTGTAGCTAATAATATGCCAGATGCTTTCTCTGATCTAACTAAAGTGACGAGACCACATATACCTGCTGCAAATATGCCTGCAAGGATAGACGTCCCCCAGGACGCGCCGTCCCAGATGAACGGGTCATCCCAGATGGACGAAGTACACCCATGGCGGCTAACCAGTCATATGTCCCTGCCCAGAAGCGAGGTAGACCAATAGGTTCGAAGGATTCTTATCCCCAGAAGAGGACAAATTTGGCACAATCGAATCTCTTGGATATCACTATATCATCTGATCCATCTCATGAAATAATTCCGGATTATAGGTCTGTCTTAGAAGAGACGACGTTGGGGGACGCCTCAATGTCCAAACCCACTCCCGAGAATAGAGAGATCTCGGTAAACTATGCATGCTTAAATGAGATATGGAATCGGAATGATATTATCATCGATGATATATTTGTATTCGCAGTAGCTACTGAAATAATAACTAGTGATGATATCGAACCTCGCTCCATTGATGAATGCCAACATAGAAAAGATTGGCCAAAGTGGAAATAAGCAATCCAGGTCGAACTTGATTCCTTGACAAAAAGAAAGGTGTTTGGACATGTAACTCCCACACCTCCCCATGTTAAACCTGTAGGCTTTAAATGGGTATTTGTAAGAAAGCGCAATGAGAAAAACGAGATTGTGAGATACAAAGCTCATCTAGTGGCGCAAGGATTTTCTCAACGCCCTTGAATTGATTACGAGGAGACGTATTCCCCCATAATGGACATTATAACGTTCCGCTACCTTATCAGTTTGGTAGTTTCTGAAAAACTGAGTATGCAGCTTTTAGATGTGGTCACAGCTTATCTCTATGGGGATCTAGATATATATATATATATATATATATATATATATGAAAGTTCCTGAAGGACTTAAAATATCTTATGCAAATGGTTCCAGACCACGGAATACACTCTCCATTTGTTTGAGGCGTTACTTTATGGATTGAAAAAATTCGAACGGATGTCGTATAACAGTCTAAGTGAATAATTGATCAGACTGGGATATGTGAATAACGAATTATGCCCATGCGTGTTTATTCAGAAAACAAGTTCCAGGTTCGCTATAGTGGCAATTTATGTCAACGACATGAATCTGATTGGTACTCTTGAAGAGATCCAAGAAACCGCTAAGCACCTGATGTTAGAATTTGAAATGAAAGATCTTGGGAGAACACACTTCTGTCTCGGCCTGGAGCTCGAGCACCTTGCAGATGGAATTTTGGTCCGTCAATCGAATTACATCCAAAAGATGTTGAGACGCTTTAATGAGGATAAAGCGAAACTTTCAAACACGCCCATGATTGTCCGCAGTCTATATCCTAAGAAGGACCCGTTTCGTCCAGCAGATGATAATGAAGATATATTGACACCAGAAATGCAATATCTAAGTGCAATAGGCACATTATTGTACTTGGCTCAATGCACTAGACCAGAAATTTCATTTACTGTGAACTTGCTAGCTAAATTTAGCTCTGCGTCAACATGCCGCCACTAGAATGGCATAAAAGACATCTTCTGATACCTTAGAGGTACAATGGATATGGGCTTGTTCTATCCCTATGCATCGAGAAATGAATTAAACCCCCTTGGTCCTCAGAATGATGCACGCCTCGTTGGGTATGCTGATGCAGGTTACCTATCAGACCCACACAAGGCACGTTCTCAATCCGGTTATTTCTTTACCATTGGAAACACAGCAATATCTTGGAGGTCTACGAAACAGACCCTTATTGCTACGTGTTCGAATCATGCAGAGATTCTAGCCCTACACGAAGCAGTTCGTGAATGCATATGGCTAAGAGCCATTACTGGGCATATTCAAAGTACTTGTGGACTGAATTCCACCCCTAATGAACTGACAGTTATCTACGAAGATAATGCTGCATGCATAGAGCAGATGAAGACCGGTTTCATTAAGGGAGACAACACCAAACATATTGCACCGAAGTTCTTCTTTAACTAACAACAGCAAGAACATCAGAAGATTGAGATCAAGCCAATACGATCTCAAGATCATCATACAGACTTGTTCACCAAGTCATTACCAAAAGCCACATTCCAGCAGTATGTGCGAGGTATTGTTTTACGTAAACTGGCTGATCTATCTAATCTGTAGCTTTCAGGGGGAGTCAAGATCAGGGGGAGTATCCTGAAGTATACCATGTATCCGAAAGTATACTGAGTATCCTGAAGTATACTCACATTATCATCAAGTACTCTTTTGCCCTACGACCAGGGTTATTTTATCACATTGGGTTTTGTTACCTGGCTAGGTTTTAATGAGGCACATTTTGGTATGATCACCCCGCTAACAATATATTCTGAAGATGTCATGATTTGACTCATATGCATTTGCTCATCTTTTCCCTTCGACCACATGTTTTTTCCACTGGGTTTACCGGGCAAGGTTTTGGTGAAGCAACACTAATGCATTTTATCTCAAAGGCGAACTATCTACCCGTATTCCAGCAAAGGCGACATCAACTACCTCAGAAGATTCCGATGTGATCATTTACATGCGCGCAGTACTTATTTTCCTTCGACCAAGGTTATTTTTGTCCAAGAGGGCTTTTGTCACCTGAAAAGATTTTAACGAGGCAACACATAAGAGCGTAGCCCAGTGACACCATTACATGAAATATCCAAGGGGGAGTGTTGTAAATAATATAAGGTGTGTGTCTATTTATGTAAAGGGGTACGAGGGGTAGATAGGTAATTGTACATATATTAACCCTTTCTTTATATAAAGGGGTTAATTACCTTTGTAAACTTTCTTCTCTCTGCCCCTCCATATTCTCTTTGCAATCCTTCTACCTAATTTCCTTCACGATAGATTTTTAATTTTTAATTTTTAATGACCGTAATGGGTTATGTTAAGGTATATGCATAATTATCATTTTGACCAGTGGGCGTTGACCCGTGCGTAGGGGTGCATGGAAGTGATTTTCGAGGCGAGACTGACACCATTTTCAAGGTTTTGACGTTTCGAATCTAATGGTGGTGGTTTCGTGTCGATTCGAGATCGTTAAATAGGTCAAATCGAGGTTTTATGCCTCGGGAAGCGTGTTCGGGATTCTTTTTCGAGTCGGTTTTGTTCTAGGGCTTGATGTTAGACCTAGTAGGGTCAATTAGTGACCTTTGGATGTATTTGGACAGGCCCGAAGACTATGTTTAGCTTGAGGACAGGTTTAGGCTATTTGTAGCGCAATAAGGACTGACTGTGAGTGGACCGCTTGTTTTATACTAAAATGCATGCATAATTGTTTTACTTGTTTTCTCAATGCTTTAAGATAAATGCTTTGAAACTATGGAATTTACATACTCGAATCATTGGTCTTGGATTTGCGTGAAAACGAGATTTTCGGGCTGAGACCCATTTAGTTGACCGATTGATTCAGGTTTTGGGGTCATCGGAGTGTTGAAAGAATGATTGATTCAAATGAATTGACCGGTGATCCGGTATGAGCAAATTTCGAGTAACGACTTTTAAGAAAGAGATTCTGGATGCGGATTTGGGAAGTTTCAGGCTTAGTCTCAGTTTTAAACAGTGATTGTCTGGACTTCATGAAAAATGGATTTCAAATATAATATTATTGCATTGTATGTTTCACATTTAGACATATATATATATATATATATACCCTCCTGTATGTGCGGTTAGTCTCCTCCAGACGTCGATGATCCTGGAGTTGTCACGATCCACTACCTGGGATGGGTGACTCCGAGGAGGAGCTTAGGCTCAAGAGTGTGAGTATGAGATTGTCTCGGATATGGTAGGGTCCGAGGTAGGTCCACCTCAGACATCGTAGATCCTGAGGGTAGACTCGAAGATGAGACCTCGAGTAGTACGCGTACTGTAGAGAAATCGTGACGGATATTGGTTAGACATCTAGGATGTCTAGGATGGGCTATATATATGTATTACTATGTTTCACTGACGTTTGCGTCCAGATGTATTTGTGTATGAATATATGGATATGTATAGATTTATATGTATGATTTGACTGTGCTTATACGTTTATCTTAAATGCATGCATGTTTCTAAAACGGATGGCCAGTATATATATATATATATATATATATATATATATATCTTTCGAAATGTGTTTATAACTGATTTATTTTTGGTCCACTCACACTTTGACTGTTTTCATGACCCTCCAGATGGTGATACAGAGCAGGGGACCGACTCCTAGGCTAACGCATAAATAGTACTGTTGCGTATTGTTTACCTACGGGGTAGGTGTCTGTAATTATTTATTAGTACGAACATAATGTTCTTGTCCCTTATCTGATAATACTGTTGTATTAAACACCGGTGTGTATTTTGGAACCCTAGTAAAGGTATTTGTGTTATTATAACCCCAGTAAGGGTGACAGGACCCATCCCAATCCCCCCGGGATTAACGAGGGATGACCCTGCTCCCGTCTGACACGAAGTGTCAGACAAGGGATATTTCCGACCTTTGCCCTCCCGGGCTATCAGAGTACGCCAGGATCCGGAGGAGGCATGTGATATCTCGGTCTCTGCTACAGTCCACATCCGATGTCAACCTGAAGGGCAGTCAAAACATTAAAAACTGTGAGTGGACAAAACAAAAAGTTTATAAAAACATTTAATAAGGAAGACATTTGTACCCTCCACTAAAAAGCATGCATGCATTCGAAAACCATTTATCCAAAACAAACCATATGTGGGACGAAGCCCAAAGCAGATATAAACTAAGGTCGAAAGGACCACAATGAAAACGACCATACGGGCCACTGCCCAAATCCATAAGGGACTCGGCCCCAAACCATAAAGAAACCAAGTACACGAGCTACTGCTCAAACCCTGTGCACACCTGTACACACCACATATCATATAACATATATCCATCACATACATATATATAAGTCACACAACCAATCCTGTCACGGTATCCAAAACTACGCGCGCGCTACCCGGGTCTCAATCCGAGTCTTCTCAAAGTCAAGATCAATGTCCGTAGACCACTGACCCTACCCGAGGTAATAGTAATCATAGCCTTCCTGAGAGTAAGGAACCCAACTGGGGGGTGACTCCACTCTGTCGGTGCTCCGTGACTACTCCGGGGTCCACCCAGGCCAACGACCCTCCCCGGAGGAGATAGTAGAACATGTAAAGGAAGGTAGACGAACATATATATACATAACATAAACATTCATGACCGGTTCCCCTGAACCGTCATGAATCCATAATACCCATAATCAGGTAACATGCCGGTTCCCATAAACCGTCATGTACCGTAATAACCAACAAGGGTTCATGCCGGTTCCCATAAACCGTCATGAACCTGGGAATCCATTTAAGGTTCCCTGACCTGAAATCAAAACCGTAAAGTGACTGGGTCTCGTACCCGAACATAGGACACCAACTGGGCACCGTGCCCGGAATCTGAGGTCATATGCCCGAGACAAAACCAAATGGGTCTCATACCCGAGTTTATCCTTTTGAAATCCAAATCTAGTTCATTTAAATCAATAAAGAAATACAGACCCGTATAAGCACCGTATAAGGCCGAAACCTCGAAATACGTGCTTATACGTAACCACATACAAATGCACCCATGGCATCATCAAACAAGTAAATAAACATATAATAAACATTTATGCATGCACCAATTTAGAAAACAAGGTCCACTCACAGACCGTCCGAGCTGCCGCCTCGATTTGCGTGCCATTCGGCTCCCTGAGCCGATCACCATTACCGGGACTCCCAAACCTGTCCAAATTTTAATAGAAGGTTAATAACTACTTAATTAACCTCCCATCAAAGCCCCGTAATTTTCCCGAACTTTTAACTATTTTTAAGCCGACCCTAAACCTTCCGACACCCCGAAAACTATCGAAACGATGTCCGATTGACGCGAGATCAGTCCCAAAATCTTCGTTACATCGAATAGAAGATTTCCCGTGTTGGACACTTTCCCAAATTACTGTTCACGCGCCCTCACGCGCCCCAAGAAGGTCGAAAATACTGTTCATCGGCTCCAACCTCCAGCAGACCGGTTTTACTGTTCATGGCCGGTTCACCTGGTTTGGCCGGTCCAACTGGACCGGCGTGACCGGTTCACAGCCCTAGACACCCCATTTGTCATCCTAGTTCTTCCTTTTCGATTCCTTTCTTCCTATTTTGATGTTTTCCATCCATTTCAATCCCTAAAACTACCTAAAAACACCTAAATCCTAAGGTTTGATTTTGAACCAAATGGTTCAAAATTCTCAAAATGCAGCCATGGCTTCACAGCAGTCCCTAGCTTCCTAAAACCTTCCTAACATGTCCCTAGCAACTCAATGGACTCATTAAAATCATTAGAAATGAACCATAACATCAAAAATGTAAAAATGGATCAAAAGGGCCTCACCGTGAACCTCACGGGTTCTTGTCCCTCTCGCCGCCGTGGATGGCGGTTCTGGCCGCCCAGCCACCTCCTCAGTCCCCTCTTCCATCCCTGGTTGCTTGAATGAAGGATGGATGGGTTTTGGGTTGCACAGATGGAAGGATGGTGGATGTGAGATCGGGTAGTTTTGTGTGTGTGTGTTTGAAATGAGGAAGAATGGAATGCACGGTGCATGAAGGAAAAGAGAGGGCATGTGGATGGGTGACACTTGTCACTCATCCATAGGGCAGGTATTAAATATCTGGGCCCCCACTAAGTCCAAAAGTTAACTCGTTTCGTAATTCGTGCAATAGTGCACTTGAACTTTCGTGAACCGTAACTTCGCCGTCAAACGTCCAAATTCGACGTGCCGCCTCTCTACGGATTCGTATCGTCCGTATCTACATAACGGTCTTCGGCCCTCGGCCATCGGACCTCCCGGTCAAAAAGTCAACATTTGACCCCATTTAACCTAAATTACCAAAATGCCCCTAAACTTCCGAACGTCATAACTTCTTCCTCGAACGTCGGAATTGAACGTGCCACCTGTCTATGAACTCGTGACGTCACGAACTACGTCACGGTCATCGGTCAAAGTCCATTTGACCACCCGATTGAAAAGTCAACATTTTGCCACCATCAGGGGCAAAACGGTCATTTCGCACCGTTCGTCCGATTTCGCTCTACTAATCACGGATTAGCCTCACTAATCGTGATTAGTCACTAATCTAATCTAGGAATTTGGGACGGGTCGTTACAACCTTCCCTCCTTAATTAATTTCGTCCTCGAAATTCCAACCGACCTAATCTAACCGTTCTTCCCTCCTTAATTAGTTTCGTTCTTGAAACTCCACTATCCTGATTCCACAACCACCTCGTGGAAAGTAGAATCGACCGCAAAACACGTGTACCCTAGTACACCCACTAGTCAACATAAACCTCGTTTGTAACTAGACGTACCACCAACGCTCTCGTCGTATCGACTACATTCGACCACGTCGAATGACAGAAGTCGTACGCTCTGAACTGATCCCACTTGTCAGATCTACCGTTTCGCTGACACAACTAACTAGACGGTTCCTTGCTCAACCACTAACTATCCTGACGTCTGCTCCCACTGGGAGTCATCAGACCTCACACCATGATCCACGCTGACACCTCCTACAAACTGTCACCACTTGACAGTCGTCAGTCGCAAACTGATATGACACACACTCGTGGTTACACTAACCACAAGCATTTCACTCGACCTGTGTGCAACTAGACCCATTAGAAATACCATGACCCAATGCACAGTATCCAATGCCTAGTTCACGACCTCGACTAATCCAGTGGTATCGGATCCAATCCGACTACCAACACGCTCACCAACGTACTACAGGTATAACCTATATACCGTCATTAGGCACCACAAGTATGCCCAGTATTGTACCTCGAACAACGTACAAGGTACATACATCTACACATCAATCAGCCTACACCCATATAGGTTGTAGCCGATCACGTTTCTACTATGGAGTCCATTTGTCCAATCCAGTACTAGACAAATTGAAACTCCGACCCATTATCTATTTCCAAATCCGAATCCGAATCCGTAATTTCGTAAGAAATCCCGAATCCAAACCCAGAAATCATATCCATAATCATGTCCAAATTCAAATCCGAAATCATCATTCCGTAAACTAGTATTAGGAATAACCATTCCGAACCCAAATCCATAAAAGAAAATCTATAGTCAAGCTCTAGAATCAAATCCTGAATCGTCACCCAGAATCCGATTCCAAAACCCAAATACAGAAATCCTCTTTCAAGTTCCAAAATCAAATCCTGAATCGTCATCCAGAAATCTGATTCCAAAACCTGAAATATCGTTCTCGTCTACCGAGACGCACCATATCCGAACCTATCGGATACCTGTTCGACCGATTACCACAACACAATCGATTGACCTCATAGGGAAGCCAATCACAACGTCACACACAACACCAAGTCTGACAAAACCCGACTTCGTCAGACACCTACTCCTCGGACAACTACTCCTCGGACAACTACTCAGGTGAGTAATAAGCCATATGGGATTTACCTCGAAAAGAAGTTCAGTCCCATCATCCTCAACTCCAACATCCAGGTAAGAGTGATAAACTCTCCACCTATCTGGATCATCCAAATCACGATCCAGATCCAACACTACGTCAACCGACCATAGACGTCACGATCCCCGATCGTCACGACGTCCAAAGTCCTCAACCATTTCCCACATCTAAATAGATTAGTCAACGACAAGACACGCCAAGACCGTGGGTTCTCACTGATTTTCTCGTATCGATCCTTGTCATTCCACCGAGGAAAATCAAAGATGATACAAGACTATGACATCAAAATTCATCCTATGTGAATACAACCAAACTCGCTGCATTCACCACGTCACGTAAACCAACCTCGTCTGCCACCAAGCAGGAAATGAGAAATCTCAGTCACCTAACTTCGATATCCTCATCTCCTCCTGATGATTCAGAACAGATCCCGGGTCCACCAACCAATACACGATCAATGTACTAGTGGCAACCAACAACATCTATATCATCAACGTCATCTACCATCATCATCATGGTAGAACCCGAGAAGTCACCCAAACGACTTCGACATACCTAATACCAATGCGGAAAACCCGCATTCCTCTCGTCACCTCAATCGCAACCTCTCGCGATTTCGAAGTTCCAACCAGATTGGAAACAACATACCCGGACATCAACCACGTGTCCCCGTTAGACTGGTTATGGACACATGCCCATTTACGACCGTATATGTACATCCAAAAGGATGTCAATTCATCCTAATCTGATGTACCACTCGACTGAAAAGTCACAACAGCCCCCTGCTGTGATCTGCAGTCAAATCTCTGCAAACCACCATATCTAACCAATTCTGACCAACTCCGGCCAACACTGACCAACTGGTCGCTAGTCCCCCATGACCGTACTCGATCCTCACGTCTCAACTACCGTTGGATCCTATCCAGTCCGTCACTATCCGTGATTCACTCCCGAACCACAGATACCAATCATAAGTCCATCACGCCGGAGTCACATCCCGACGCGTAACTCACCGTCCTCACAATCACCGGCACCAGCACCAGCACTAGTACCAGTACACCAACGCATTATCACCTGCACTGGTATCAACACACAGGCGTCCACACTAGTAGCAGCACACTAACACCAGTATCAGTATCAGCACACCGTGTGCAAACTGACAATCCTGGATCTCCGCTCATACCAAGCGACGATCGCGTACCTCTGCTCGTATAGGAGAAACGCTGCCTCCCTCGTACCCGACAACTCAGGGTACAGTTACCCTGACAGCTCATGCGAGAAAAGGAAAACGTTCCCCAAACGTCCCCGATTCCCAACAATCGTAACTACAACCACTCTCGGTAGTAGTGCCTGCCCCGCACTCGTGCAGACCTAACTACCAGACATCGCTATATCCAGACTCCGTATCCAACGGAATCAATCGCCCGTACCAACTACTCTGTATCCCACTCAGGGATTCCATCGACAAGTACCAACCTTGATAACTTGTCCAACCAAACTCTAACCAGTCGCAACTCGACTAACCCAATGTCCTCTACCAGGTCACCAATGACCTTAGTTGCACCAAACGACAACTAAAGTACCATGACAACCAACTATGTTTAACCGATAAGTAGAACCTCGACTGCGAAGTGCAGCCCCCACACAAGCTGACATGACTAGACCGACTAACGAATCCAAATCCGAATAGTCGTCAAAGTCACACCACTCGCCAACTCCCATTTCCGAACCATACCCACCAAGGTAGGGTTCCACAATCACAACTAGGGTCACTCTGAACCCAACTGCATATGGCAGTAAAATCCATTTAACTCAACATAATCCGACCATCTAATGGTCACAACATCGAATCAGTCGTCGGAACCGATCCTACGACATCGTGAAGACGATCCCAACTAACCGTCTCACGATCACACTCCAGAATACGAACACTTTAATCCTTCCGTAGGGTCCCACACTGTCAACCTTGACAGAACTATGGCAACCCCGGCATCAAATGCCGAACCAAGACATTTCACGAGTCAATCCTACGAACTATCGTACCGGCACCCCGTCAATCAGGTTGACCACGGACTGCAGCCCATTGAGATATCACATCCTCGACCTGCGTACATACTCCAAGAGCTACGCGGTTGCTCGAATAGAGACAACCCCGCTCTGATACCACGTTGACAGGACCCATCCCAATCCCCCCGGGATTAACGAGGGATGACCCTGCTCCCGTCTGACACGAAGTGTCAGACAAGGGATATTTCCGACCTTTGCCCTCCCGGGCTATCAGAGTACGCCAGGATCCGGAGGAGGCATGTGATATCTCGGTCTCTGCTACAGTCCACATCCGATGTCAACCTGAAGGGCAGTCAAAACATTAAAAACTGTGAGTGGACAAAACAAAAAGTTTATAAAAACATTTAATAAGGAAGACATTTGTACCCTCCACTAAAAAGCATGCATGCATTCGAAAACCATTTATCCAAAACAAACCATATGTGGGACGAAGCCCAAAGCAGATATAAACTAAGGTCGAAAGGACCACAATGAAAACGACCATACGGGCCACTGCCCAAATCCATAAGGGACTCGGCCCCAAACCATAAAGAAACCAAGTACACGAGCTACTGCTCAAACCCTGTGCACACCTGTACACACCACATATCATATAACATATATCCATCACATACATATATATAAGTCACACAACCAATCCTGTCACGGTATCCAAAGCTACGCGCGCGCTACCCGGGTCTCAATCCGAGTCTTCTCAAAGTCAAGATCAATGTCCGTAGACCACTGACCCTACCCGAGGTAATAGTAATCATAGCCTTCCTGAGAGTAAGGAACCCAACTGGGGGGTGACTCCACTCAGTCGGTGCTCCGTGACTACTCCGGGGTCCACCCAGGCCAACGACCCTCCCCGGAGGAGATAGTAGAACATGTAAAGGAAGGTAGACGAACATATATATACATAACATAAACATTCATGACCGGTTCCCCTGAACCGTCATGAATCCATAATACCCATAATCAGGTAACATGCCGGTTCCCATAAACCGTCATGTACCGTAATAACCAACAAGGGTTCATGCCGGTTCCCATAAACCGTCATGAACCTGGGAATCCATTTAAGGTTCCCTGACCTGAAATCAAAACCGTAAAGTGACTGGGTCTCGTACCCGAACATAGGACACCAACTGGGCACCGTGCCCGGAATCTGAGGTCATATGCCCGAGACAAAACCAAATGGGTCTCATACCCGAGTTTATCCTTTTGAAATCCAAATCTAGTTCATTTAAATCAATAAAGAAATACAGACCCGTATAAGCACCGTATAAGGCCGAAACCTCGAAATACGTGCTTATACGTAACCACATACAAATGCACCCATGGCATCATCAAACAAGTAAATAAACATATAATAAACATTTATGCATGCACCAATTTAGAAAACAAGGTCCACTCACAGACCGTCCGAGCTGCCGCCTCGATTTGCGTGCCATTCGGCTCCCTGAGCCGATCACCATTACCGGGACTCCCAAACCTGTCCAAATTTTAATAGAAGGTTAATAACTACTTAATTAACCTCCCATCAAAGCCCCGTAATTTTCCCGAACTTTTAACTATTTTTAAGCCGACCCTAAACCTTCCGACACCCCGAAAACTATCGAAACGATGTCCAATTGACGCGAGACCAGTCCCAAAATCTTCGTTACATCGAATAGAAGATTTCCCATGTTGGACACTTTCCCAAATTACTGTTCACGCGCCCTCACGCGCCCCAAGAAGGTCGAAAATACTGTTCATCGGCTCCAACCTCCAGCAGACCGGTTTTACTGTTCATGGCCGGTTCACCTGGTTTGGCCGGTCCAACTGGACCGGCGTGACCGGTTCACAGCCCTAGACACCCCATTTGTCATCCTAGTTCTTCCTTTTCGATTCCTTTCTTCCTATTTTGATGTTTTCCATCCATTTCAATCCCTAAAACTACCTAAAAACACCTAAATCCTAAGGTTTGATTTTGAACCAAATGGTTCAAAATTCTCAAAATGCAGCCATGGCTTCACAACAGTCCCTAGCTTCCTAAAACCTTCCTAACATGTCCCTAGCAACTCAATGGACTCATTAAAATCATTAGAAATGAACCATAACATCAAAAATGTAAAAATGGATCAAAAGGGCCTCACCGTGAACCTCACGGGTTCTTGTCCCTCTCGCCGCCGTGGATGGCGGTTCTGGCCGCCCAGCCACCTCCTCAGTCCCCTCTTCCATCCCTGGTTGCTTGAATGAAGGATGGATGGGTTTTGGGTTGCACAGATGGAAGGATGGTGGATGTGAGATCGGGTAGTTTTGTGTGTGTGTGTTTGAAATGAGGAAGAATGGAATGCACGGTGCATGAAGGAAAAGAGAGGGCATGTGGATGGGTGACACTTGTCACTCATCCATAGGGCAGGTATTAAATATCTGGGCCCCCACTAAGTCCAAAAGTTAACTCGTTTCGTAATTCGTGCAATAGTGCACTTGAACTTTCGTGAACCGTAACTTCGCCGTCGAACGTCCAAATTCGACGTGCCGCCTGTCTACGGATTCGTATCGTCCGTATCTACATAACGGTCTTCGGCCCTTGGCCATCGGACCTCCCGGTCAAAAAGTCAACATTTGACCCCATTTAACCTAAATTACCAAAATGCCCCTAAACTTCCGAACGTCATAACTTCTTCCTCGAACGTCGGAATTGAACGTGCCACCTGTCTATGAACTCGTGACGTCACGAACTACGTCACGGTCATCGGTCAAAGTCCATTTGACCACCCGATTGAAAAGTCAACGTTTTGCCACCATCAGGGGCAAAACGGTCATTTCGCACCGTTCGTCCGATTTCGCTCTACTAATCACGGATTAGCCTCACTAATCGTGATTAGTCACTAATCTAATCTAGGAATTTGGGACGGGTCGTTACAAAGGGTAGTTGTGGTATTTCGTGTTATATGTCATATGGGAGCAGGCCTTGCCCTCGGTGGTCCCCACGGGGGATCGGGGCGGGTCCTGTCATCCATAGATATCCGTATTTTTGAAATCTCGACTTAAAAAGAAGGGCGGGATTTTTTTTTTCTTCCCATCTATGATATACGAATTTTGTCCAAATTTTTTCCCTAAGTATAAGTCAAATTTCCAAGTTTTGGACTAATTTTCTAACATTTTCATTAAGCAAGAACAATGTCCACATAATTAACATCGAAATATCCATCAATATTTTCAAAAATTTGACTATTGATATTTATGTGAAAATAATATTTTTTTTTTTCTTTTTGTGATAAAAGAAAAAACATAGAAAATAAAATTAGTAACTTACAACCCTTATACTGGCTAAAAAACAATATTTTCATCTATGGTTAAAATAAAATTTAAACATCCTCTAGAGTAGCCCTCATCATTGGGTTGGGTCGAGCAAACCAGACCCAAGTTTTGTGGGCTTGGGTTTGGACCAGCTCGAGCTATCTCATAATTTAAAAAATACTAGGATATGCCTGGTGGGTTTGGTCATAAATTTGAAAGTCCATACCTTTTGTCGGGCCGAATTTGGGCCGGATTTTATCGGGTTTTATGAGTCGGGCCTACTAAACCCACTTGGATCGGACCCAATTTAGCTTTTAGAAGTGACTTATTCAAGAAATTTTGGAGTTGGAAAAAAGAATTGAGTAAGCGAGCTCGAATTGGGAGAGCCAAATTACAAATTCATGTCCAATTGCTGCCCATATCAGGACTCATCAATAAAACATGCATATAAATGCTTAGAATACAAGAACTGCTATAGATAAAATAAATTACCATCTTCACAAATCAATGAGCACTTAAGTTATAATAAGTTTGCTCATAATAATTGCACAACACAACATTAAAAGCCATTAGGCTAAGGAAATTTTAATATCGATTTTATCATGAATTTATCTGGTGGTCTTATTTGCAGACTTTATCTTTAAGCCTATTGTAATTTCTTATAGTGTTGAATCATAGCACGAGCTTCTAGTATTCTCTATGATAAGAGGGCCGGACTCAATTTCCTAATTAATAATGAGTTTATATACTCGAACTTATGAGACAAGTTTATATGAGCAAGTTAAGTCGGGCTAACCAAGCTCGGACCTATCGGGTCTATCAGATTTGAATTCCCTAAGCTTAAGTCTGACCTGTTAACTTTCTGACTGAATCGAGCTACAATCTATAGCGGGTCAGACTGGACTTTTGATCAACGAGTTTAATGGTTACCTACAAACCCATGTAGTTATAGGCTAAATGAAGAAGGCAACCTACAGTACCTTTTCAGTAAAGAATATTGCAAATGTGGCTTTACAACTCGATTCACGACTTTCATTTTGAGATGTCCTAACAAAAAGTTTTGTCCAAAAATTATTTCGGAACATTGTTTTCTTTACAATATGGCCCAACCAAATCTATGAGGACCCACAGATCTCTTTGGGCCTGGGTGACCCGGCTCATTTTGGAGCCCTTTTTTTTTTTTTTTTTTTCTTCTTTCAAAATTTTGCTGGGATCGCTGCCGCAATGTTGCAACTTGCTTGCAACAGCAATGAAATGCAGAAAAATTTAATTTCTGGCAAACTGTGAAAGTCGAAACTCAGAGACAGTGACCCCGCATTTTGCTACGGTGAAAGTCGAAACTTAGCGACAGCGACCCAGCATTTTGCTTTTTCTTTTCCCTTTATTTCGTACGCCGCCCACCAAAATAGTAAAATTTGTTACCCAATCTACCCACGGGCCACGTCATCTTCTGCTCCTCTCCGAACTCGAAATCCTAATATAGGCCTATAGGGAGAGCCCCAAATATAATAATTGCGTTTCAATCTCTCTCTCTCCCTCTCTGACATCGATAACAGAGCTCTCGGGCGACGACGCTCGCTTGCTCTGGACCCTGCCTCCCTCTCTGTTTATCTCCGTTTCTTTTTGGTCAACAAGTATACAAGATGAGGCGCTCCGGTTCGTTTTCGGATCTTTCCATTTCCTGTGTTAATTTCGCTCGATTATCCTTCAAGTCCTTTTTTGGGGCGGTTTGGGTGATTGGTTTTGTGGTAATTGTTGTTGATTTCTTGTTTGGTTTCTGAAGATTCGAACTTTTTGTTTGAATTGTATGATCATTGAAATAGACGGAAGAGAGTGTGGATCAGGTCCGATTTGAGTTGCATGGTTTGAATTGGATTGAATTAGTGTCAAAAACAGGGCAATTATGTTGAATTATAGGATTACTAGTGAATCAAAACAAGAAACGTTTAAGATTTTGACATCGAAAATCACGCAACTGATTAGTTGAATAACTGGAAAAATATTGGAACTTTTTTATTGCTGCAAGTGTTGACGGTTTGGAATTGTTGCAATGATCGAGTTATTCATCCAGAATTTCGTGATTGAATAGTGTAGTACTGTAGATTTATCTGATAGTGTTTTTATTTTTCTAAGTTAAAGATGGTAAAGAGAAGCAATGAAATTCAAAACTGATTTAAACTAATCTCGTTTGATAACCATGTTGTTTTAGCTTTTGTCTTAAAGAGGTGGGGAAAGCAGATGGGGAAAGGAGAGTTGTAGGAGGGAAGTGGGAGGGAGGAAGAACAAATGGAGGAGAGCGTATGAAACAAAAACTTAGGAAGTGGAAACAACTTAAAATGGTTATTAGTTTCATTTTGTTTATCTTCCCATATTACTTTTTCTCCACATCCCTCCCATCATCTTTCCTTCACCCTTCTTCACCTCTCCTTTACCCCGAGTAATTTCCCCCCTCTCTAGCACTCAAAATGAAAACTAAAAACTAACTGGTTCACTAAGGATATTTTATCTGTGGTTTTTATTTAAATAAATATTTCATACTTTTTCTTTAGAAAACCATTATGTGCTTTCTTCCTCTTCTCTCCTCACACCTTCAAGCTCTCTTCCATTTTCACATCTCACTCTTCCCACTCTCCAACAGCTAAAAGAGGAATAGGAAATGAAAAACTGAACAATACCCAAACAGTTAGATCATGGCTAATTTTTTATATCGCATTGTGTCAAAGCAGTGGGAGTTCTTGTATATGCAACAAAAAGTTTGCTTTTTAAATGGCTTTGATCCATCTTTAGGGGTGTGGACAGCTTAATTTTCACAACACTTTTCTTAATTTATTTATTTATCATGCTTAAGATAAGGATCATTTAGTAAGATTTCAAGCAGGGTAATATGATACCGCTATGGGAGACCTGTTCAACTGACACAAGCTTTGGAGAATCTACAATTATGCTTTATTTCCATTTCCCTGAGGTTTTCCATCGAGGATGCTCTGACTTGTAATTTTTTTTTTAAGGGGTAGTCAGATCCCAGTTTATCCTTTCAACACTTTCAATTGTTGAAAGGCGTAAAACGAGGTGATTCACCATTGTTGTAAATACTTTTTTCAGCGATGGTTTCTTGATAATGGGCTAACATGGTGGTGGCCTCTTAAGTAGAGAGGCAAAGATGTCTCAGCCCTGTCGTTGTGCTGTTTTAGACTAGCAAATTATCCCCATTAGGCCTTTAGTCTTATCCCCATTCTCACTTAGTTGGATTGCAATGGGAAGTTAACTACCAAGGGATCTCATTCTCACTCAACTGGATTTATTCCGGGTGTCCCTGACAATTTTTTGAAGATTTATCCTTAAAAAAATTGGAACTTGTAGGAAGCACATGTTACTTAATCAACCTTGCTTTAGCTCGACACATATTTCTGGTTTTGGTTCTATGGCTTTGGCCCAGACTTTAGTAGTTGTAGAATTCATTCTTCTTAGCTTTGGATGGTCACCTGTTTGGACATTCTATTCTAGTGTTTCTTGAGTTAGTATTCCATATTGTCTGTGCTCATAACTATTTTAATCTTCATCTGTTCAGCCATTAAAGCAGCTAATAAAGAGTTGGAACGGATTGATATAGTTTTTAACTCATATGCGAATGCGTCTTCTGGTTTGATTGAGTAAGTCTACAGCATCAGATTTATTTTGTGTTTAGTCATTGCTTTTGTTGCAATAGCTAGGTTAGTAAACTATGTTAATGAAAATGTTGAGCATGCATAATTGCAAAATTAACTCAGATATTCTTTAGAATTGCAGTTTCAAACTTTACATAAGGGAAACAAAATTCTGATTTAAAACTCTAACCTGTGGTTTTGGATCTGCTTGACATTGCTTCTCAAATACCAAACAGAACTCTGGTACAAATCCCCAAAAGGAAGAGAGCAGAAAAGGAGAATTGTTTCACATATGTCAATTAGAATACAACTATTACCATATTGTAGACATTGATATGTATCCTAATTTCTATAATATGATAAGTTTTGCCTTATTTAATTTTCTCGCGTGATAAGCAATACTGTATTAATTATGTGTACTCCATTTTTAGCAATATTTTTATGATTTTATGACTTATTAGTTATTACGTACTTGTTGAACAGCCCAGAGGGAATTGAACGTCTTTGTTCAGATATGGAAGTTGACCATACAGATGTAAGGGTCTTGATGCTTGCCTGGTAAGTTGATTTTTGACTCGTGACCTCACTTCATACCTTGGATCCTTGATCGAATGTGTCAAAGCTAATGAACTATATTCCAGGAAAATGAAAGCTGAAAAGCAGGGATACTTTACCGTTGTAAGTAGTACTATTCTTGTTTGCGCATCAAATTTATAAGTTCTTTTTTGTCATGGATTGGCATCTTCTCCATTTATCATTACGCTGTTCAGTCTTTTCCCCACAATTTATATTTTTATGTAACACTGTGCTTTACCTTCTTAAACTATTCTTGGATTCTCCTCTTAGCTCATTGCTAACTGTTTTTTTTTTGCTTCACATGTCGTGGTATGTTTACTCAAAAGAGATATATATTTAGCGATGCAGTAGATATTTTACATGCATATTTATATGTATATGCGGACAATATGTATACACACACATAGATTAAGTAAGACCAGTGGATTTTTCTCCAATAATGCTTAGCACATAATTCATATCTGAATTTGGTTCAATACCTCCTAACAGATTCCCTCGTTATTGTATTAAGAGGATATTTCTTATCTACTTGTATTAAAAATGGAACTTTCATTATGGAATTCCTGTCTATATAAACTGTTAATAAGTCTTGTAAAAGTTTATTAATTTTTCCACCTACCAGATATGTGCTTCTTTTCCATGTTTTTCCTATGTAGAAACTGTATTTGTAGTCATTAACATCTCTGTCTATCTTCATTTGTTTAATGACATTTCCAATCTCATCTTTGATAGGAAGAATGGCGAACGGGACTTAAGGCACTGAGGGCGGACAATGTAAATAAATTGAAGAAGGCCCTTCCAGAGCTAGAGAAAGAGGTAGAGTTTCTTAAGTTGCTGCCTTTATAAAATAATGACAATTTAATTGGTTCATGGCATCCATATGATAGAGGTCATTGAAATTCTGATTCTTCTCCCTTTTAATATCATGAAAAGGTCAGGAGGCCTTCAAACTTTGCAGATTTCTATAATTATGCATTCCGATATTGTTTAACAGGTAATAACTTAAAGTGCTTCCATCTAATCTTGAAGCATAATTGCTAATTTTAACCTTCTGTATTTTTTTTACAGAGGAGAAACAGAAGAGCATAGATATAGACAGCATATGCGAGTTATTAAATATTGTTTTAGGATCTCAATACCCATCGCAGGTTGACTTATTTATTCAGTACTTAAAGGTGAGGGGCTGAATTTATATTGTTCGTCTGTCATATAAGTATATGGATGTTAAGAATGCTAGAGTAATATTGTTCATCAGTCATTAGCTGCTAAAATTTTCCCATCAAGAAATATAAGTTTTTCGTTTACTGGTCTATATAACTGAAGCTGCTTGTCATTTTTCTCACTAACTCACTGCTTTTGCTGCTTTAATTGGAAATAAATTCTTCAAATTAGTAAATGCAATGTGGTTCCTTCTCTCCTGGTTTCTTCTTGTCACGAGTTCTTGTTGACCACATGAGGTTTATAGATTTGGAGTTAGGAATCTTAAATGTCCTCTTATATTGTCTAATAGCATATATATATATATATATATATATATATATATATTGACATCGCATTACCAGCTTCTCCCGGAAAAAAAGAAAAAAGGATAATTACAAAACCAATTGGGTAATAGTAAAATGATTAAATTTTTTAAATGCAAATGATTAAAATTTTTTAAATGCAAATGATTAAAATTTTTTAAATGCAGGCTCAGAATGATTACAAAGTCATCAACATGGACCAGTGGATGGGCTTTTACCGGTTTTGTGATGAGGTAATCTTATATGTTGTTTACTGGTTTCAAAATTCCACCTTTGTTTCTGTTCAATTTCCTATTTTCTAGGACTTGTTACATAAGATAGATCTTTTAAAATCATGAATACATTACATTGTGCTATAATGCTTGCGTTTGCACTTGCAACCATTCACACTACTAATACTATGTCATTTTTGTTCAAATTCCAAGTTTGAAGAAGTTTGAGTTATACCCTTACTCTGGCGTAATGTAAATGTTTTTGGAAAATATTCTCCCACTTACTATGAATTGTTCACTGAGCTTTCAATTTAGTAAGCAGATTTTGGTGCTTAGTATTGTTTTAGGTGGTTGAGTTGGTTCCTATGGGGCCTGGTTAACATAATTTATTAATATTCTCTCAACTTATTTATGCATGCTGAAACCAGTTTTAATAATCCCCTTGCTTTGGCAAAGGATTTCCTAAACCTAGGGAGTTTGTCTTTTGCTTTGGTTTCTTTTGGATCCAGACTATGTAGGATGGTATAGGATGCGTGTAATCATAATATGTACGCATTTTACAGTCACTGTCAAATTGCAGAATCTGCAAGGTAATTTTAACCAAATTCCAATTTTGATCATCATTTTAATGTTTCTTATAGAAAAGGTGATAGTAAAGAGGGTGAAAAGAAAAATAATGAATTTTCTTGTGTAGTTGGAAATTCCTTGCCATGTCTTACATCAGCAGTCTTGACACTTTTGTTTTGCATATCAGCTGGTGCCCTTTCCTTTGTTTCTTAAATGCTAGTTTGCCTTCCTGACAAGTAAGCTAACATTATCCCTTACTACAATCCTTTGCTCAGATAAGTTTTCCAGACCTTAGCAACTACGATCCTGAACTAGCTTGGCCTTTGATCCTCGACAATTTTGTTGAATGGATACGAGAAAAGCAGAGCCAAAGCTGAGAATTTTCGGTCATTTTGAGTCTGTTGTAAACCCCAAAGTTGCTGGTGAGATACTCTTCCTATCCTTGTGTTTCCCATTCCGAAATCTTAATTTGGTACTAACACATTGCCTATTTGCAGGACAATTAGACAACAAAACTAAACGGCCTCAAGAATTTATTTTGTTTTTTAATTGTGGTTTTATTTTCTTTTCTTTTCTCTTTTTTGCTCATTTTATAAAAGCTTCCTCAAAGCGCTCATCTTTGGAAATTGCATGTTTGTGCTGAATATGACGGGGGACGTCATGTTTGTGATGAATATGACTCGGGACGTCTTGTTGAATGTTACAGCCGGTTCCATAATTTAGTCTGTTGATTTACAGTCACTTGACGCCGTTGGATGATGCTTATTTTTGTGTGAACAGATTGTATCCTGAATGTGGTTTATAGAATAAGAGGCACTTTTCAATTATTCTGGTTTCTATTTTATGAAGCCAAACAGCACTTGCGATTTAAGCACATTTCGGAAAGAAAAACGAGATTGTAAGTTCGGTTGGTGACAATTTTATAGCACGATAACCTTAAACCTTGTTTGTTTTGCGGGATTTGGATTGAGATTTTATAGTAAGCTTAAATTTGTTGGTTGGGAGTATTATAATCGGATGTATGCTATAATTTGGATAAGGAAAAAGGAAAAAATAATAATGAAAGCAAATGGATTTCCAATCATGTGCTGTCAATTTAAATTTTTATTGTTAGTATTACCTCTAGTAATTTAAATCTATTATTTTCTTTTTTGTCCTTGTAGTAAATTTTCCTTGCGATCGAATTCAAGAGTAGTTAAGAAAAAATTATGTAAATTGTCTTTGTAAAGCGTTGTCTAATTGTATTTCTCTCAATAGCTTTTTATTGTTGGAGCCTATTACGTATAATTTCTTGAGCGTATAAATTTTTTTTGTATACTTCTCACAAGTACATGCAGCTCTCGGTGCTTTCTGAGAGGGGTCGAATCAGTTGTGAGAATGATCAGACTCAATTGTGAGATGATGTATGTAAAAAGCGGTCAGCCTTGCCTTTGGGCTAGCTTTTCCCAATCCAAAATGGAATGAGTCGAAGCTAAAAAGGGCTGTAGGCTAGAGAAACTCTGGCCTAGGCCATTTTGGCTGCATTATAAATGCTCTCATGAGATGGATTTAAGGTGTCGTATTTTAGATTTTCTCCTTAATTAACGCTCATGTGAGAATTTCTTGGATTAGTGAGACATTTAAATGGCAATGCCTTCCAGTTCCACACCACACCAAAAAAATTGCCATTTTTGTTCCTAAAACAAGTGAAAGGAGCAGTTCCACATTTGAGTGAAAACACTGAGATAAAGAAAGTGACAACTTTAGTCTAGAGTGTGAGTGGCACAAAATAACCCTGTTAATTGGTTTTTCGGTTCGGTTTTTTTATCGAAACCGAACCGGGTGGAAGAATCGGTTTCGGTTCGGTTCGGTCCGGTCCGGTCCAATTTCGGTTTTTACCGATTTTTTCGGTTTTATTTGGGACGAACCGGTTCGATTGAACTGGTTCGGTTTTTAATAAAAATCGGTTTTCAATTAGGACCTCAAATGCTCCCTGAAACTTAAGAGCTGATTCCAACATCAAATAGGTGGAATTCCACCTAGTTGGAACATCCAATACCACCAGCCCTTTGCTATCAACCATAGCCTTCTCTGCACCCTTCTTAAATATTTCAAACATACTAGGAGAAGATCTTACATATCTGATGGTTTTCTAATACTTTGAATAGATTCATTCAACACATTCAAGCCATCATTGACAATCAAGTTCAAGATATGAGCAATACATCTAACATGAAAATTTTCCCCATTATTCAAAAGCGTCATCGGACATTTCCATTTAGGCATTCTCTTCATCAAAAAAGACAACCCAGCATCATTTGAAGAAGCATTATCTACTGTAACAGTCAAAAGCTTCTCAATACCCCATCCAAGTAAACAATCCTCCAAAAGTCTCCCAATTGATTCTCCTTTATGGTTTGGAATCACACAAAAATTGATAATCTTTTTATGCAATACCCAATCACTGTCAATAAAATGAGCAGTGATAACCATATAATTGATGTTTTGAAGGGATGTCCATGTATCAGTAGTAACACAAACCCTATAAGACTTGATCAATCCTTTAAGGGACTCCTTCTCAGCATAATACATATTAAACACATCCTTAGCAATTGTCTGACGACATGGAATTTTAAACCTAGGACAAGCTAGGGAACAAAAATCATGAAACCCACGTCCCTCCCCAAAAGAAAAAGGTAACTTATCAACTATGACCATCTGAACCAATTTCCTAACAAGCTCCTTCTGACTAAACCCAACAGCAACTTTTGTGGGCTTTTGAACTTTCTGATTTCTTTTGGTAATTGTATTAGGAGGATATTTAGGACATTTTTGAAGGTGACTAATCAAGGCCCTAGTTCTATTTCTAATAGAGTCAGCAGCATACGTATTAGGGTAATAATTACATCTGGGCCTAGTGAAATCAGTATCAGCTTTGTACCTTTCAAAATGATCCCATATGCTTGCACGCTACCTTTTCTTCGCATGCTCTAGAAATTGCGCATTAATTTCAGCGTTGGTCATAGTGGTCAGTGGTTTGCCCTGCTGATTCAACTCCGGGTCAAATTCATCTCCTTGTGAATCATGAACATTGTCCACCTACAAAACAAAAAAACAGCAAATATGATGTTTTTAATATTATGAAAAATAGCAAGTATGAAACCTAGAATCATATAATAGAATCCAGCAAGTCTGAGAATAAATACCTCGTCAGGCAATTCTGATGAGGCAGCAGACATAGCGCTAGAAGTATTCCCAGTGATAAGCACCATTCTTATTTCTTAAGGTTTGGTTTCGATCTGTAGCAATAAGCACCATCTCATAGGTTAAAAAAAGATATGGTGAGGCCCAAACAAATAGGAATAAAAAACAGCATTCACAAACAAAATTTGCATCAAAAAACAGCATTCACAAACAGAATCTGCATCAAAAAACAGCATTCACAAATAGAATCTGCATAAAAAAAACAGCATTCACAAACAGAATCTGCATCAAAAAACAGCATTCAGAAATGTTACTGCATGATCATTAGAGTCTCCAACTAGCGCATCATCGTAATGATTACCTAAGTATTCCCTAGTACAATGCAGATCAACTTAAAAATTTCACACCAACTAGTGGAGAAACCCTCCAGGTTATGTTAAGAACTCTAGTGCTGATTTTATCATTTATTGTTTTTCTGGCTTCATTGATTGTCCTTATTTTCTTGAATAAGTATTGGTAATTCCTTTAGTAACTTTCACTCTAATAACATAATTCAAACGATCATTAAAGAAAAAAATTGAACAAGCCAACATCACTCAACCACAGCTCCCATATCCAAAAACATACTTAAATAAGGGTCCCCTCAAAATTCTGCAGAAACTGACGGCAACCACTATGTTCAAAAAAAAAAATTACTCAAGAAGAGAATGGCTGTGTTATGGAAGTAATTGTGGAGAGTTCTTTAGTAAAGGCGAGGGAATTCATTTGGCATGATGTTGTTCAAACTATATGTGGTATTGATGTAGCAGGCGATTTAAATATGATGTTGAGACTCATGTAGAGTCCTTTGGGAAATCTATTCACAGGGAACTGATTCTCCGTCAAAAATGATAGGGGCTGATTCGCATTCTAGGCTTCAACTTAAAAATTCAAAATATACAATTAGGAAAATCTTCACATTCTCTTGATTGAGAAAACAAGAATGAAAACTTAGCACTTAAAGAATGAAAACTCATTTTCAATGGATGTAATACAATGGATATAATTCCAGAATAATTATGTTACATTTCCAGCTAACATATGCCCCACTCAATGATCAGGCAAAGAACCTCCATCTCAAAGCTAAATATGAACAAAGATCTCAACTTCCACGATAACCCAATATAAATAAAAATGATTGCCTAAACTTCCCCTAGTACAATGAATCATATCACGATTCGTTAATTTAAAATCTAACGGCAATAATTTCCACACAATTACTCGAAGTCAATCATCACAACTTGAAGAACTGGAAAATTGAAGGAAACAAATAACAGGAAGCAATGAAAAGTCACCTTCTTCAAGTGATCCTGCTGCATTTGGTGTCAAACCCAGAACTCAAAATCTCGAAAAAACTGAGCCAATTAACTCTTACCCAGCTAAGATCAAGTACAAATAGAAAGAACCCAGGTCTCAAATCCCAAAAATTATCAGCCACATTTGCCCCACCTTCCCCTGTTCCTGATCACAAGCCCACAATCCCACCTTATTCTCAATCCCACCTTCACCCAGCATAGAACCCACAAACAAAAAACCCTCATACACTCCTCAAATTCCGATTGCAACCCCAAAACCTCACTCACTGAATAATTACAATCAGACAACTCACCAACTACCACCATAAATCACCAAACACACAGCCAAAATATCTAAATCAGCAAAGAATCAAAATCTGATCTAGAAAGTACCTGTATGCGACTATGCGTAGACTTGGAAATGTTCCCTTGCTTGATTGCCAGAACCTCAACCACTGATGTGATTTCCAGTGGCATGGGAGGAACTAGAAATGGTGCACTCCAACTGGCGAGCAACAAATTAATTAGATAATAATAAATATACCCTTTGTTTATGTTACAAGTTAATCAGAAATTAAAAATATACTACATTTTTCTTTTTATTATGTCGTTTGAATTGAAATGATCCTAGTATTAATGCTCTCAGATGCATGCTATCTTTAAGGTAACTTCAGTACCAATTTCCGTCTTTAACTCTTTCGTAGCTTATTTGGTACCTTCCCTACATAAGTATATATGCCTTGCGAATTAAATGACTTTCTCTTCTAGTAAAATTAAATTACCATCCCGACGTTAGCATATATAACCTGATAATATTTACTCATTTATTTTATTTAATAATGCATATCTGGCATATATTAATATATTATCCTAGAAGAACCACAACCAAGTACATCTTCAGTTACATGCCTACATGGTTCATATTAGCTACCTTTCACATTTATTGAGCTTTCCCAAGTGGGTGTGTTAAATATAATGTAAGGATGGCAAAGATGAAATCATTATAGCACAAGTTTATATTTTAGAATATAATCAATAAGCATTATAAATATTTCAGTGATGGAACTTTAAATTACCAGATAAGGCAAGGCATGCTAATTGCTAAGGGGTTTTGTACTTTCGCTAACATAATGGTGCATTTGGTGCCAAAGATTACGACTTTGAATCTTTACTAATTACCCATTTATCAATTGATTATATTATACATGATCATGCAAAAGCACCACCAGGTTATTATAATGGAATATGCTCAATGCATTTGCTTTAATCCTTTCAAATATTATAGGTTTTGAACTGCTAGTGATGGATCTTCACTGATACTCTGATAGGATTCATTTTGCTTATCACCTAAGTTCGTAGTAAAACCAACATGGAGAATCGGTGAAAATGTTTATTCACTGATATATTATTGATTCTAAAATAAGGAAGGAACTAGCGGTAATGTAATAGCATAATCTATAAACTTAACCCATACTCTACCCTCCATCACGATTTGAGCCAACTCCTTGTACTTTGTTTGCATTATTTAAATGTGGTTGATAAGATAAATACATAGAGGGAGATCCTACAAGCAAAATGCTCATCTAAAAGCACAAAAGCACACCAAAGTCCAAACCCCTTCCTAAAATCATCACAAGAGAATTTTCCCAATATTTTATGCCTCTCGAAGAAATGATAAATAGTGAAAGGACAATGTATACCTTCAGGCTCATGCAGGGTTCGATTGAGATTGAAGGTGGTCGATGATGAAGCCGCCGTCGAAGGTTGAAGACTGAAGAGTGAAAATGATGCAGCCACCGTCGAAGGTTGAAGACTGAAGAGTGAAGATGAACTGGGAGTTGGATGGGAGACTGGGACTTGGAAGAGGAGGCCTTCGAGAATCGAGACTTCGAGTGGGAACTGGGAACTGGGGGTGCGCCGGTGCGGCCGTGCGACTGCGAATTTGCGAAGTTAGCTGCGTATGAGTTCTCTGAATTGTGAATTTCTGATGAGTAATGACTGATCGATTGCGAATTTGCGAAGTTAGCTGCGGATCGAATGAATCTCACACGACTCGTCTAGGTCGTCTAGGGTTTGGTTCGGTTTCAATAAACAACCCCAATAAAACGACGCCGTTCTTAAGAGTCTTAATTATTTTAGTTCGGTTTGGTTGGGCCGGTTTCGGTTCGGTTTTATGCTACCTTCAGTTCGGTCCAGGTCGGGTCGGTCCTGTGATACCGAAATCAGAACCGAACTGATGCATTCCGGTTCGGTCCGGTTTTTTTCAAACGGTTTCAGTTTTTCAACGGTTCAGTATTTTGCGGTTCGGTCCCGGTTTGGTATGGTTTTTCGGTCGATTTTCCAGACAAATTAACAGGGCTAGCACAAAGCACACAGCCTTCTTCCTCAGACCAACTACCTGGGCCTAGACCAGGCTAGTTCACCATGATTATTTACTAGGTTTTAATGAAAGAATATTCATGATAAAGAAGGGGACAAAACTATTTCTTTTTAGGCTGTTTTGCCAATTTCACCTTAAAGTCAATGTACTCTAATTTATCTCATTTTAAGATATAACATATATGAATAATTACCAAATAGAAAATTAACCGATATTTGATTTTTATTGAACAAAATAATTAAATGCATACAAGTAAATATCTGCATAGAAAGAAAAATTTATTATCAATAACGATTAACATTCCAAAATCGCCTTGACTCTCGCCTAGAGGCCTACCCTCACCTAAGGGCAAAACACTAGGTTGTTCATGGTTGTAGGCTTTCTTTATTCCAAAAGTGAAAAAAAAAAAAAAACCTTGAAGAACAACCACAATACATACACTCAAGGATGAAATATCGATATCAACGGATATATCGCTAGTCAAATTTATGGATATCTCGTGTCAAATATCGATATTGTTTACGGTCAACAAAAATGACGGAAATTCGATCTAAAAATTGGAAATTTGGAATGAAACTTAGGAAAAAACTTAAGTACTCAATGATAGTTATATAGGACTAATAAAAACTATAAAATGATTTTGATATAATAATTATATGATTAATTATATGATACAATAAGGTTCTGATGATACTAATAATATAAAATTTAAACATAAACATAAGTTGAAGTGAATTACTATAATTGAATGTTAATATAATTAAAATATAACAATAAGCATAAAAAAAAATTTAATGGAAGAAAAATTATAAAATGAGTAAATATATTTAAAATTGGAAAAAAATGATGAAAAAATAGAGTCAATCTTTGTTCAAAAATTGAAAAGAATTGATATATTTAAAATTGGAAAAAAAAATGACAAAGAAAGTTGAAAATTTGGAAGAAAACGGAAAAAAAAAAACGAGGGCAAAACCCAAACAAACTCAATTGACCAAGTTTAATTGATATTCTAAGCACCGTATAATATATAAAGGATACAAACGTACACTTTTAACAGTCATCCCCTTCCTCATGTGGGTCTGCGATTCGGGTTTTTGCGACCCGGCGGCATGACCCGACTGGAATTCACTTGTTTTACATTCGATTTTCATAAAATTTGGTCATATCTCGATCGTTTTAATCAAATAATGAAATCTATGGGCTTAAAACCAAACAAAATATCGAAATTTTGCTCAATTTCTTCCCCCTCGTATGTACCGCCGACCAATTTTAACGAAATATCGACGACATCCACCAATTTTTTTCATCCATGCATACACCTTTCACTCCGTCCTTGATATCGATCCTTTGTTACAATATCCATCCTTTGTTATATGTTTCGATACTCATATCGTTACAATAGTGAAAAGGAAATGATTTTCACTCACATTTTCTTTTTCCATACTCTTGTAATTGATTATGTCCTCTAATTTTGCTTCCATTGCTTCGATTTTTTCAATATGACATCTAAAAAAATCAGAATGCATGAAAAGATATGTGTGAAAATCACTTGTCCATTGAAAATATTGTCATTCCAACTCCTTGGTTTAATAAAGGACGAAAAGAAAACTAGCACTAACATTAACATAGTACCAGTACGTGCATTATGTGATCATCCTCCTAAGAGCCAAGATGTCCCCAAGCAATACAATTTGCTGCGTGTCAATGTTGAACCAGGTACAAGAAAGCCAAACAAGATGAGACAATAAAAATCATTTGCAAAAATGTTGAAGGCATAAACATGTACATAGATGTTAGCATGAAATAAGAGCACAGCAAAAGAATGAAGATAATAACGGCCAGTTATTTGACTTTGCCTTCTTTCCTTTGAGCGAATTTCTAGAATGTAAACCTGTGCTTGCAGATATCAACCGTCAAGAAGATGAAGACGCGATCATCAACGGCGAAGATGGAGGACGGGGCCGTCTTGTTCTGCTTCGTCCCCTTCGTGTTGTTGTTGTGCCGGAAGGAGAGGATGAAGAAGATGAAGGAGAATCAGAAGACATTGCCAAGTTGTTTGACTGGCTTGTTAGTTTCTTCTTGTCTCCTTCATCTGCTTTATCTTCGATTCGATGATGTTGAACTTTCGTTGAATTTAATGTCGCAGGAAGAACACAATTGCAAAGGAAGCCTGCAAATTAAGGAATGCTCCTCAAAAGTGTAAAAACGATACAAAACTCAAGTTTGTTCCTTTTGTAAAATATGTCATCCAAACAAGAACAGAAATTAGCAAACTTTTCTCTCTGGTTATAAAATTCGAAGGGAAGTTGAGGAAACACAAAATGTTTGATCCAAACAAGAACAATAGTTTGCAAAATTTTCCCTATTTTCTGAAAATCGAAGAAAAGTTGAGCAACACAGAAAATGCTTAACCCAAAACAAGGACAAAAATTAACAAGTTTTTCCTTTTGGTTCAAAAATCGAAGAAAAATTGAGCAATCATCACAAAATGTTTGATCCAAACAAGAACAAAAATTAACCAAATTTTCCTTTGTTCTAAGAATCGAAGAAAATTTAACACAATGTGATAAAAACAAGAACAAAAATTAACAAATGACTCCCTTTGGTTAATCGAAGAAAAGTTGAACGAACACAATGTTAAAACCAAACATGAAACCATTGTTCTAAAAATCGAGCAAACTCAAAATGTTTGATCCAAACAAGATAGATATAAACAAGAACTACATACGTAAACAAATGAAGCAAGTTCATACCGATTCTGGCAAGACGATTAACCCAACTTGGAATCGGAATTCCTGTCAATTTAATACAAGCATCATTGCAGAAATGGTTGCAGTTTTTAGTGATCAAGTTATAGGCATTTCCTCTGTACTGTTCTGCAAGCTCTTCCATCACTGCTCTAACCTCCAATGGCCCGACATCCGTTTTCCCAATCAAAATTGATTTCCTAAATGTAAATCCATCACACTTTTTTGGCTCTCCTTCAAAATTCCGGTTGTCGGATACTCATGAGCCCCAAATGCATACTCAACACCATGAACTGTATAAGTATCAAAACCTTCATTAACATTGAAAGAAAGAAAAGACAAAAATGCAAAGATAAAGAATTTCAAAAGCAAAAGGGAAAGGGAAAAAGAAACCATCAACAATTTGCTTCTCTTTATAGGATGTTTGAAGAAATTGACGGTTCTAATATCATATTTGAATAGAAAACATTCCGTAATAAATCATAGGGGCAAGTACTGCTCAAAACAAAATAGCACATAAAGCTCATTGTAAATAGGAAAACAAACAGAAAAATTATTCATGAATTATTGATTTCTTGGCGGCAGCTGTCAAGGGTTTATGAATCACACTAACATTTATATTTTCGGATTCGCGGAATCGAATAGCTAACACAATTTGGAATCTTACATTCTCGAACCATTGAAAACCCAGAAATTAAGCACGAGTCTTTTCTGTATTTTCTCATCAGCTAAACAGAACTTTCTGTATTTCTCAGAGTTTGAATCCAAAACCAAAAACCACAAAAACACTACAAAGATTGAGACAAAAGACATTGTAGGTATCAAGTCTTACAGATTCAACTACAGATCGAAACGAAGTCAAACAGCAGAAACCCAAGATTCAAAAACCTCAAAGATAACAAAAACAAACAAAACTGACCTTGAACACCAGAATGGTAAACTCCAAGGCCAAGCCAATAGGCGTAGCCATTAAACGGAGTCAGATCATAGACATTGAGATACACAGGCACGGATCCACTGTCCTCTGTGCACACACTTTTATTGCACATCAACATCTTGCTGTTGCCTTCTGCATTTAGAGGCTTAATTAAAGCTATGAGACTGTCTTTTTCAGCCGCATAATTGAATTCCAATGAGATTTCAAAATTCCTTTTGGGATTGTAAATTGTGGGTTTTGAATTTTGGGGCGGTTTTTCAAATCACAGAAAGAAAAAGATAGAATTTTGAGAATATGCTTGATGGGTTCCACCAGTGAAAGGTGCTGCTTCCCTGTCTTTTGTTTTTTTTTTTTTCCATCAGTTTTTAAAATAAAAAGATGGGTTCCTGATGTTACACTGTTATATTAAATCTGGAATCTGTAAATAATTGGGCTTTCGATTTGATTGGAATTACAGTGAGGAAAGACACGGCCTTGTTTGGTTACAATCTGAGCTGGTTTCGTCTCCCTCAACTCATTTAAAATTTTGAATTTTTGGGAGAAGGTAACGTACTCGCATTATGGAACATAGTTGGGGGTGTGATTAGTGGGTTAATTGTTTCAATTACAATTTATAAAAAAGGAAAGAAATATAATTTTTTTTTTCGGGGTTTCGAGGGCAGAGAAAGAGGGTGAAAGGGCCCAGCCAGCTGAGATGAATAAAATAAAAGCTAAAAGAAAAATAATAATAGAATGTGAGTTTTATTAGATTACACTTTTTGGATAATTTCAAGTTGAATAGATTATCAGTATTCCGGCTAACCAGTTGTGTGGATTAACAGCAGGAGCGTAGACCCCCTAATCAGATGGGTGATTTTAGTACTGACTTGGAGGATTGTGGGCTGATGACTGTTCCGTTCAAAGGGTATAAATTTTTACGTAGAGCAATAGGTGGCGGCGTGATGATTTGGTGAAAGTTCGTCTTGGATAATGAAGCTCGATATGCATAAGGTCTATGATAAGGTGGAGTGGTGGTATCTGGAGGGGATGCTGCGTAAGCTAGGTTTTGGGAATAGAATTGTCCAATTGCTTATTAATTGTGTCTCTATAGTTAGTTATGCATTATAGGTTCGTGGACAAGCAGTTGGTCACATATTGCCCACAAGGGAGCTCTGGCAGGGTGATCCCTTATCCCTTTATTTGTTCCTCATTTGTGCGGATTCGGCCCTCCTTTCTCAGGCTCAACATGCTAAGCATATTCATGGTGTGTCAATGGCCTTAGGACCCCCTTCTATCTCTCGCCTATTTTTTGTTGATGATAGTTTGCTTTTTTGTAATACTTGGTTGGAAGAATGTCAGCAGTTGCTTGAGGTTTTGAATGAGTATGAAATGCATAATTTTAAACTCATACAAGTTTAAAATGCATAATTTTCTATGAATCTTTTTTAAATCGCTATTTATCAATATGCATGATAATTATTATAAATCGCTTTTGATACGTAAACATAATTAGTCAAGACCTTTCTAAAATAGAGTAGCTAACATCATGAACATACACAACATAATCATATACTTTTAATCATAACCTTAATTACATAATTCCAAAGCCTTCATATTTCTATTTTCATCATTATATTTCATTACTAATCCTTACCTAGTTTTCCCAAATATTAATTCTTTAATTCCCCGTAAATTCACCGAAATCATGTAGAAACCATGAGCAAATTAACATTACTTTCCACTTAATTCCCTTATATTAATTGCTAACTAAAGATATAAACACATACAACACTCTTTTAACCATAACCCTTACATTCCTCCTCTTTTTACATATTTCACGTCCTCATAATTCACATGTATTCTTCACTAGGAACAAATTGGAACCATAATAACTTTTCCCAAATTTTCATGGATTAATTATGGAATTTTAAATAACACATAAAAAATTTGGACATCAAAAACGGTCTCAAACGATGTCCAATTGACCCAAACCTTGGACCATTAAACTTAGAATTAAAAAACAAGAATTTTTCATGTTAGTCGCACCATCAAAATCCACCACACGGGCCACCACGTGCCGACATGAGACATCTGCGCGTGATGGCCACATGTTTATCATTCAGCATCTGCCTGTTTGGATTCAGCTCATTCCTAATGTACCTAGAATTTGGGGGCAGCGCTGTTTTTTCTTTGAAAAAGCGTGGGTCTCTGCTGAAGGGTGTAAGGATGCCATTCGGGCGGGCTGAGGGAGAGATGGGGATGTGGTAGGAAGGATTCGAAGGGTGGATGAGGTTCTACGAAATTGGAGTAAAGTTACTGTGGGTTATATCCCACGCAAAATTAATCAACTCCAAGTTCACCTAGATGACTTTGTTCCCTCATCCCTTTCGACTCGAGACCAACTAGTAGCAGAAGGGTTAGATAGAGAGCTGGGTTAACTCCGAGCTCAAGAAAAGCTACTCTGCGATAGCGTTCTAGGGTTTTCTTGGCTCAAGGAGGGGACAAAAACACCAGATTTTTTCATCAATTTTCCAAGGAAAGAGGACGGCGAAATTTCATTAATGGGGTGCTAGAAGAATTGGTGGTTTGTGTAACGACCCATCCCGGAATTCAGAATTAAATTAGTAACTAATCATGATTAATAGGGGTCAATCGGTGATTAGTTGGGCGAAATCGAACGAACGGTGCAAAATGACCGTTTTGCCCCTAGTCGTGGGTAAAATGTTGACTTTTAATTCGGGCGGTCAAATGGACTTTGACCAATGACCGTGACGTAGTTTGGGACGTCACGAGTTCATAGACAGGTGGCACGTTTGATTCCGACGTTCGAGGTGAAAGTCATGAGGTTCGGAAGCCCGAGGGCAATTTCGTAATTTGGACGAATAGGGGGAAAATGTTGACTTTTTGACCGGGGGGGGTCCGATGACCGAGGACCGAGGACCGTTAGGACGGTCTCGATGCCCTGAGTCTGTAGGCAGGCGGCACGCGTCGATCGGAGTTCGAATGACCATGTACGGGTCTAAATTGCATGAGGGGCATTTTGGTAATTTGCCAAGTGAGGGCAAAATGGTAATTTTGGCAATTGCAATCGAAACAGCCGTGAGTGGGGAACTGTGGAACAGAGTGATGAAATTGTTTAAGTTTGTTATCACTCCAAGGGATTGTTTAATGGTGTGAGTGATATTGGGGGGAGTTATCTAACCCTGTTTTCGGGTTTGAGGCTGAGTGGGAGCATGGCATGCTCTGGACTGGGAGGAACTCAGAGCACGGGCAACCATTTTTGTTCCAATTTTGGGGCAGTCGTGGGGGACAATTCACAGAGAGCACTGGGCTGGTACTTTGTTTACTTGCCCTAGATCAGTGTGTGAGGGATGTTGTAGGATGGTGGACGGTTGGGCAGGGCACGGGTGTTGGTCTGTGTTTTGAATGGGAGGCAGGCGTGCCCTGGAACCATGAAGAACTGAGCAGCCAAGTTTAATCGCCTGAGTGCTGGGCAGAGCACCCTTTTGGGGATTAATTCGACCTGAGTGAGATGTAGAGACGGAGAGACGCGGGAGTTGTCATTCAAACCTCTGTGTGAGGCTGAGGAAGGTGAATTAATGGTGGAAGCTAGAGGAGGGCGGCGGCGAAAAGAAAACAGAGACCTGATCACTTGGAGCGATCGACCTTCCCCAGATTAAAGTGAGAGGCAATACGTACTGGAAGTGATTTCTGAGGGAGGAATTCGAGTGGGAGAAAAGGAAGGAACGGGAAGGAGGCCCCCAGGAACACTGAACCCGCCCGAAATCCTCAGTTTCAAACTTGAAATCAAACTTCGAAATGGGGCGGCAAATTGATGGAATCAGGGGTGAGGCTGAGCTTCCAGACATCCAAACGAGTCGAAGGGGATTGGAAGCGAAGCAAATGGTGCAGAGAGGAGCCCAGATGACTTCGAGGTTCTGGTCTGAAAATCTCAGTTGAGTTAGTGGGGGTAGTGGAGCTGGAGCTTGCAATTGAGATCGAATACCAGTTTCTGGTGATCCTGCGAAACTCCCGAGTAAGCCAATTTAAAGGAATCGATGTGAATCAACGGAATCGAGCGTGGAACGGTAGTCGGTGTTCTTCGATGTCCATCGTCGAGTCGTGGGATTTTAGGTAAGTTCTTACAAATCTAATGATAAAGAACAGTAATTGGACTTGAGCCGAAGATGATTGAATGCTCAATTGATGGGATGGAGGTTGATTTGGCAGGAATTGGGACGGGTTATAGCGCGGGTTGCCGGACCCGTCTTACAGTGGAAGCGGGTGAGAGAGGTGAACAGTGCCTGTCACTGTAGCAGCGCGTGAGTGTCACGCGCAGCCGCTTGCGGCGACGCGTGGGGCTGATTTTCGAGGTAGGTCCAACATGAATTTTGTCCTATACGTTGTAACGAACATGTTAACGTTGGCTTCGAAATTATCATACACCGTTTCAATGTTATTTCGAGGGTCCGAAGGTCTATGTTACGTTTTTAAGTACCGATTAATTTCTGGAAAATTTTGGGAAATTAGTATGTTGTTATTTGAGACCTTAATGACCCTGGAATGTAATTTCGGACAGGAGTCGGGTTTTTTTTTTTGGAAAATGCCGGAAATTACGGAACCGCGGGTGGCGCGAAACCGAGCCTTAAGAACGGTGTGTGAGTGGACGTTGCTTTCAAAATTTAATGCATGCATAAATTATTTCTATGATTTTTATGATTATGATTATAAGTTGTGATTGATCTCGATTCCCGTATTTATACGTATTTTTACTATACATGTGGAATTACACGTATTTCGAGACTATGGTTACTTTTGTGCTTAATAATGGTTTAATGGAAGAGTTGATATGAAATGGGTGTAAAATGATTTAAGGATGTGGTTTATGATTGTGAGCGCGATTCACGGTGTTGACACGGTTTTCGAGGATTTTGCGGTTTTGCACGTTTTACAGGATTTGAGTTTATTGTGATTTGATCACTGTTTGATGTTTGAATTTGGAATGTGAATTGAGGGTTGCGATTTCGAGGATTTTAAATTGGATTTTGAGTATGCTTGACTCGACCGGGATTTTTGTGATTATGGTCGTGGTTTTGATGCCCGGATAATGTGATTTGAGAAATGAGGTGATTTCAAGGAAATTAAAATGGATTTTGAAAAAGATGATTTCTGGTTTGGTGCTTGGGGCATAAAAGTAACTTGGATTAACGAGTTTTCAGTTTTCGGAAATTTAAAGTGAATTATTGGTTTGGGTTCGGGATGATGTTTCCGGATGCCGCCTTACGAAATCATTATTGCGAATTCGGATTCGGGAATGAAAAAGGATTTAACAAAATGATTTGGTCTGATTTTGCATGCCCCGTGTCAAATGATAATTTGATTATGGTTGTGAAGTATGATTTGGGGACTTGAATGTGGAAATTCGGACCATGGGTCCTGTTGTGAAAAATGTGATTTCGGGATGGATCCCGCATTGTTGTGATTGAAAAATGTTTTGGGTTTAAAGACCCGTTGGAAACTGTTTTGGGTTTAAAGACCCGGTGCTATTGCTGGAGCACGTTTTGAGTTTAAAGACTCGGTTAATCGATGACGGGGGAGGGCCCTTAATGAGTTTAAAGACTCGTGAGTTTAAAGACTCGGTTATTGTGATACCCCCGAGGCCTATTAATTATGTTTTGAGTTTAAAGACTCGTTGATATCCCGGGAAGGCCTGATTATGCGCATGGTTTTGAGTTTAAAGACTCGGGAGCACTTAATATCCAGCAAACTGATTGATTGTGATTCATTGGTATTCTATGACGTTCAGATGTGTTGGGCGGTGGCCCGGTTTATGTGGTTAATGAATTTGGTGTATGATGTACTTGGTGTTGATTTCGTGGTTTTGGGCCGAGGCCCTGTGTTTATGACGTGCGGGCTATGACCCGAAGATTAAGAAAAGGGAAAATGATTTTGTTTGTCATACACTAATTTCTTACGTGGAAATTGTAACGGATTGAAAAATGGGGTTTTTATGCATGCATTGGTTTTTACTTGGAGGGTAAAAACGTCTTTCCGTAACTGTTTTATAAACTGAATTCTTTTTGTCCACTCACACCTTTTGGTTTTTATTGACCCTCCAGGTCGTGCCGCGTTGTTCGAGACTGTACGAGGGGCGGAGGCATGAGTAAGTACGTGTGGCTATCCCTGGTTTGGCAAGTACTGAGGGTAACCTGGGGGTTTCAGTCATCTTGCCAGACGGGAGCAGGACCGGGCACGGTTATCGATGCCCCTTTCGGGGGCGGTCCTGTCAGTTTGGAAATCCACTAATTTGGAGCTTGAGCAGGAATTTGTATATTACCTTACTGGATTATTTTCTACCTCAGAGACGACTGATTTGACCACAGTTCTTGGGGCGGTTCAGACATTTTCGAGACCTCAGGATAACGCGGACCTAGAGAGACCTTTTAGTCGTCTGTAGCTAGAGACGACCCTTGGCAGCTTCTGTGCTCAATGATGTTGTGGGTGGATGGGCTACCTGCCTTGTTTTACCAAAGAATCTAGGATGTTGAGGGTGATGAAGTGTCGACTTTTCTATCTCCTCTGTCATGGATTAATTATGGAATTTTAAATAACACATAAAAACTTTGGACAATCAAAACGGTCTCAAACAATGTCCAATTGACCCAAACCTTGGACCATTTAACTTAGAATTAAAAAACAAGAATTTTTCATGTTAGTCGCACCATCAAAATCCACCACACGGGCCACCACGTGCCGACATGAGACATCTGCGCATGATGGCCACACGCTTATCATTCAGCATCTTCCTCCAACCAGGTCGACCCACGAGCCTACGCATAGGGCTTGACCCGACCATAACTTGGTTGTTTTACCTCCGCTTTTGACATTCTAAACATCGATCTTCATCTTCACGACTCCATAAAGAGATATGTAGCACCAAAAATAAGAAAACATACATGGGTAACATAATCCAACTTCCCAAGCTCGCAGCCATGGCTTCCGCACCATTCCTACAACCACTCTATGCTCTAAACTCTCCTCTTCCCATCTCATAGGGAATGCACAACCTCCAGGGAGATGTTACCACGCTAGTTTCCATGTTTCCTTGCCCAAAACTTGGAACTTTAAACATAAACCTATGGGTTCCTTATTTTCTTTTAATGGTTTCCCTATTTTCCCCTAACTGCCTCCATCAACTTTCTTCCTTCCTTCATCCTTGTCTTCTCCTCTCTTTTCCTTTCTTTTCTTGGTCCTCATTTCCTTCTCGAGTGGCTTCCTTTGATCCTTTTCTTGATTTGTCTTTAAGCCCTCGAACTGCCTACTTACACAATCAACATATATATATACACACACACACAACAAGTCGATGGAAGGTGTGTGGAGGAAAATGAAGAAAATTGTAGTGGTTTTTAGAAAACACTTGGTCCCCATGCAAAATTACCAAACTACCATTATGTTCAAAATGACCAAAATGCCTTAACACTTTTTAAGCCCATGAACTCAGTCGAACTCTATTTTCGACGTACCGTCTGTCTATGTACTTAGGAGTTTGAGATCTATGTAACGGACTTTACGGAATATCCCAATTAAAATATTCAGATAAAAAAGTCAACCAATGACCCATATTGGAGCAAAATGGTCATTACTTTTTTAAAATTTTTCTAAATTATTTTTCTCGAATTTTCAAGGTGTTACATAATTAACTTTGATAAGTCAACTGCTTGTTTTAGTCCTAGCACTGACCCTATCATGAAACGGTTGATTTTCGATTTTTTGGGTATTAGAATTGTGAACTGTCATGAGAAATATCTGGGCCTCCCTACTATTATTGGCTGAAATAAGAAGAAAATTTTTGGGAAGGTTAGGGATGCCCTGCGCTACAGGCTGACTTTCTGGAACTTTAAATTACTGTATGGGACTGAGAAGAAGGTTCTTGTCAAATTAGTTGCTCATGCACTACCTACTTATTCCATGAGTGGTTTTCAGTTTCCCAAATCTCTGTGCCATGAGCTCTCAGCTAAAATTGCTCGCTTCTGGTGGAGTAAATCTGGGAAGAAGAACATCCACTAGATAAGTTGGAACAGGTTGTGTCGGCGCCATAAGGGTAAGGGTAGTTTGGGATTTAAGAATTTTGAGCTCTTCAATCAAACAATGGTGGCAAAGCAGGCTTGGTGACTCCTGAAGCATCCTAAATCCCTAGTGGCTCGAATGATGAAACCTCGGTACTATCCTGATTGTAATTTTATAGAGGCTAGGGTTGGATCTATGCCTTCCTTTTGTGTGGCGGTCTATTATTTTGGGGCTTGAGCTAATTAAGTAGAGCTTGGTTTGCCGAGTTTGAAATGGGTAGTCGATTGGTGTGCTCCAAGACAGATGGATTGTAACAACTCGGACATTCAAAAAAATAGAAATGACCATCTTGCCCTTGGAAGTTGACCTTTGACCTAAAAGTCAAAATGTTGACTTTTTGTTCATGAGGCCTTACAAAGATACCGAGAGTACTGTTAGGAAGGTTTCAAACTTTTGAGTCTGTAGATAGGTAGCAAACAAAAGTTAGAAGTCATTTAAGTAAGTTATGGGTCTAGAACGTTCTAGGGTATTATGGTAATTTTGGACAAGGGACAATTTTGTAATTTAGCATGTGAAACATAAGGAAAAATCCAGAAAATTCTGGATTTATTTTCCCTTCTTCTTTCCACCGACTTAGTAGTAGTAGTATATATATATATATATATATGTGTGTGTGTGTGTGTGTGTTTTTTTTTTAGTGATGTTTTGGTACTTCGGTAGTGCTAGGCTGAAAAAGAAAAGAAACAAGGAAATGGTCACCATCGTGGAGGGAAGAGGCCAAGGAGAGGCATGAAAGAAGAAGAGAATAAAAGGATGATAGAAAGAGGAGAACACTGTTAAGAATGGACTTGAAAGGAGGATGCAATCATAGAGAATGTGAGGAACCTGTGAGGTCCCCAAGTCGGGTCTTCGCTTTGGAACTAGGGATGGGCTCAACGTGTGCATTGGAGCTCTTCTGACGGTCACACGACCTTCTTAGGCTGAGGATGGATTGTTTTGGTCGTGGAGGAGCAGTGGAGCTGCTCCTGGAAGCCATGGCCGCGAGGCGTCGAGGTTCGAATGAAAAAGGATGTAAAACGAGTGAGAAATGATCGGGTCAGGTCGTCGGGTCGAGCAACCCAAAAACGAGGGAATTCGGGTGAGGAAGATGATGCTACAGTGCTTGGCGCGTGGGCTCACGCACAGCCACTTCTGTGGTGCATGGCGCGTGAGGGTGCGTTATCCGGAATTTGGGGAAACATAATACATGAAAAATGTTCGGTTTGTTATTATGAGTCTAATGGACCAAGAATTGAGTTAATGTGATATCATATGAAGAATTTATGCTTGTTTGAAGATTATATGCTTTATTTAATTAATTTTAGTTAATCCTAAAATTAAGGATTAATCCAAGGAATTAATTATGGTTGACCCGAGAAGGACCGAGTTTCATGTGGTCTCAGCGGCTTCTAGCCAACCGTAAAGTTATGAGTGTATGGCGACTTTTGAGAGTTATGACAGATGATTGGTCGAGATGGATGTGGTCATGGATGACCATAGTTTGAGATTAGTTGAACATGTTACTAGGAGAGTGGTACTTATGGATTGGCCCACCTTCGATTAGTGGATCTTATGTTTTTGAGCGGATGGTACGGGGTGATGAGTTGCTGTTATGGGCGTTTGGTACCGATAGCGGAGTTTTCTTGGCTGGGTCTGCACAAGGTTTGTGCTAGACATTGATATCGACGGACGTGGATGGGCCTATGGAGAGTTGGGTAACGTTCAAGGAACGTTTCTTACATTATTTTTTCCCCAATCTTATCGAGATACGAGGGAGGTGGCTTGTATCTCAGGAGGTGCCATGTATCTCGAGAGATGAAGTTTATTAGGACTAGCAGAGTTCCTCTGACATGAGCAGGAGATTTTATGGTAGCTCAGTACGAGCAGAGGTATGTGACCTTGTCATGGTATGCTCATGGTTTAGTGACGAGGGAGACGATGAGGATTCGTCTATTTGTGTCGAGATGTCACACCATCTCAGTTGGAGATGAGTTGGATGAAATCTAGCAGTGATCGGATAAGTCTAGATGACGCCGAGTGCGTCTAGAGGATGTTTTCCTAGGGAGCTTAGAAGAGGGTTGCTTCTAGCTCCGAGCCCTTGAGTGGTAGACGTGTGAGTTTCAGTGGTCGCTAAGAGGGACATAGAGGATCCCGAAAGGGCCAGTTGAGATTAGAAATATCTTTTGAGTCGGGTTGGACTATTAGACACGCTTACTGCACCTGGAGCAGAGACAGGTGTTTTGTCTTACCTTGGAAAATGTGCACGAGTGTTGTGTGCAGGAGTTGATCCCATAGGGTTGGGACATAAGAGCGAGTACTCCGACCAGTACTACGTTGGGTGTAGTTTGGTAAACCGAGATTGTTTGGGTTTAATAAGGTTTTCACCGTAAGACAAATTGGTTTCCAGGACACGTGGTTGGCGTTCCGAGTGAGTCGTAGCTTGGAAGTCAGGAAAGTAATATAGAACAGATGTTCGAGATATGGGACACGTGTTGTGATGTCCCTAGTTAGCTCAGAGAGCTTGGAGTGAGTTTTAGGCTGTTCCGAGTCTCTCCGACGAGCCATCGGAGGATTTTGATGGTTTCCGCATCTAGAGGAGGTTTTCTAGGTATGTAACCTATTTTGCAACCACATGGTCGGGAGATACCGACAGAGTCAAGAGCTTTGCGGGTCCAGTGGCAAAACGTAGTGGAGTTGGGGTTCAATTGGCTTGGAATGTCACTATTAGGAAACTCAGTGTTCTTTTTCGAAATTCGATGGAACTTCGAGAGTTAGATTCGACAAGGCAACTGGACAGAGAGCTGGTATGAGATGAGTATTCCTTACCACGAGAGTTAGTGAACTTTCTTCATCACTTCTGAGTTTCATGGAGATATCACCCATGTAGAAGTCAAATTGGTTGTGAACCAGCATTTGATTAAGTTGAGGAAAGGAAGGTGCTTGGTGTCACCTAACGTGATGAGCGAGTATCAGATTTGGTGGACCCATGTTGGTGTTATAAGTCATGTTACGTTGGCTGAGAGAACGAGTATGGATGGTTGTGGATCGAGGAGATTAATGATCACAGTGATCGTGGATCGAGATGATCGAGTTGATTGTGGATCAAGAGAGTTGGGATTGGTGTCAACCAATTATGATGATTAAGATTGGATTTACTCAGACTAGATGAGTGCATCGATTATTAGGTGGAGGTTATCCTTGTGATTACAGTCTTTTGACGGGATTGACTCGGAAGGGAGTCAATCTGATATGATTTGTTACTAGAGTGAGCAGAATTTTGATCACTACTCTAGGTTGACTCTTCCGAACGTTAGTGGGAAGTTTTCCACGGTGGTGCTTGTGTATACGAGTTCGATTCACTATCTTCCCAAGAGATGTGCAAGATCTTAGATGTCACAGAGCCTTATGTGTTGGTACTCCGAGGGAGTAGAACTCGAGGTAGAGGGGGTGGATGGAGCTGATTGACAGATGTTGAGAATACATTGAGTATCATTTGAGAAAATATAAGTCTAGAAGCCGATGCCTCGGGTAGGATGTGTGCATGCTCGTTATCTCTGATTTATGGTTGGAGGTATTGTGCTAGTAATGGACGACCAGGAAGGATTAGATGTTACAACACAAATTCAAGATCCGACCCTTAGCATCGCCAGGATGGGGGTCGAAGTTTGGATTGGTGCGTCTTGATAGACGTAAGACGGTTGGTCTTTGGAATTCTCGATGAGTATGTTTTGGGCACATCTCAAGTGCTAGTCGGGTGACTGGGAAAACTCACAAAGGGCGTGAGTATAGTGTACGGTCTTCTAGAACAGAGATCAGACAGATAGGATTTCGAGATGGATCTGGATAAGTATTGACCAGTCTAACTGATGTGGTACGACTATCAGATTGAGTTCGAGATGGACATGGTATGGTAATTGGACGGGGTCCAATGTGATTGTACATTGAGTATGAGGACCGGATATTGAACACTGTGCGCTAGTGGAGAGTGGCTTTAGAGGGTTCACAGATTGTGCGAGCATGGAGCTCAGGGCCATGATGGGCTAGTGGAACCTTAGTGACTGTGTTTGTGATTACTCCTGCTAGAGAAAGTATTCGATGAGGTCTGGATACATCCTGAGTGTATCAAGATGATGAGTGAGATGTCAATTTGTGTATCGAGAGGATAAGTGAGATGACAGTTTGGGACTCGACAGGAGTTAGAATCACAACGTTAGTCGCCGAGGGACATGAGGTACGGTGTTGGGGCCCGAAAACGAGTCGAGTGCGTCATTAGTGACCTGAGTAGTCACAGTGGAGCTGTGAATTACCAGCTGGACACGACGGTGCATCTTGAACGTGTTGGACATTGGGAACTATCTAGTGAGATAGAGACTTTTTCTGCTCCTACTGAACGAGATGTCGGCTTGGATTATCAGCTGAGTAGGGTCGTCAGATTGAATGCTGAATAGGATGTCAACTTGGAAGAGTAGGATTGTCAGATTGGATTCTGAGTAAACCTGCGCTAGTGACAGGTGAGATTGACAAGTGTCGATGTCTCATTCGAGACTTGAGGTTAAGCATTGGAAGTTTCCAGTGATAGTTGGTCACTATTGGATATGGTCATAAAGGAATGTGCTGAGTTCAGCATTGACCGTCATATTGTACTTAACATCGAGTGACGTTGATGTTGGTACATACGGTGGATAGAGGCTCTCACGTGTACCTCGAGTTGGAGGCAGAATTAGATTTCTGCAGTTTGGATGTGGAATTGAGTAGATTGGAATTTTGAGGACGAAATTATTTTAAAGATGGTAGATTTTAACGACCCGTCCCAAACCTACGAGGTTAACTAAGGATTAATTGTAAATTAATAAGGATTAATCGGGATTAATTGAGGAATATCAGACGATCGGGGAAAAATGACGATTTTGCCCCTAGAAAGGGTGAAAAAGTTGACTTTTAACACAGAAGGTTCAATGCACGTGGACCGAGGATCATTACGTAGATTGAGACGATACGAGTTCGTAAACAGGCGGTACGTCAAAATCAAATATCGTATGAGAAAATTAAGGGTCAAGGACAATTTTTTGTACTATTTACGATTGCACGAATTACAAGAAGAGTTGACTTTGGGATTTGAAATTGGGGCCCAAAATATCTTGGCCTGGACTAATGGATGAGTGACAAGTGTCACCTATCCATTGATGGCCATTACATATACATGCATCCAACCATTTTCATCTTCTTTGTTTCATCCAAACCGAAACCCACCCCTCCCCCATTTCATCTCCTTCATCTTGCATCATCTGATGTAACACCCCGGAAATTCACAGATTGTAATATTGTAATTTAATGTATGAAGTGACGATTTTACCCCTGTGGATTATGGCCAATTGTTGACTTTTTGGGTTATGGGTCAAATGGACTTTGACCAGTGACCGTGACGTAGTTCGGGACGTCACGAGTTCACAGACAGGTGGCACGTCCAATTCGGACGATCAGGGAAAAAGTTATGACTATCGGAAGTTCAGGGGCATTACCGTAATTTGGACGAGTTAGGGGAAAAAGTTGACTTTTTGATGTACCGGGAATTTTCACACGACCCAAAGACCGTTAGATTCGTCTCGATGCCCTGAGTACAACGACAGGCGGCACGCGTGAAACGGACATCGGATGACCGAGTTGTGGGTCACGGAAGTTGGAGGGCATTTTGGTAATTTCTGCCCTGAGGGCATTTTGGTCTTTTGCACGGTTACTGTAGCAGCAACCGTGAAAAGCAGAGTACACGGCCATGCCGTGGTGGTTGTGGGCGTGCAATTGTTTAAACCTTAGTGGACTGAGTTGTGAACATTGTTTAATTAGTTTGAGGTAATGGGAGTGTAATTTGAGGCTGTGCAGGCCACGGGAAGAATTAAAAACTTGAACGGGCTCTGTGTGCGGGAAACAGGTGCAGTGCAATCTGTGAGTGTCTCCCACGGGTGTTGGACGCCTTGATCGATTAACCGCGCAAGGGGAGTGAGTGACGGGTTCATTTTGGTGTCTGTTTGAGGCTGAGAGTTGAGAGAGACGGGGAGAAACAGTGAAGAACAGTTTCGGGTCTTTGGGGGAAAATTTTCCGAATTCAATCTCTACGGGTTTTGAGATCGATCTAAACACTGGGGAAGCTTTCTGGGAGTAGCAGAAACCTAACCGTGCAAGATTCGAAGAGTGTGATCGAGGAATTGCCCAAGAACCCAAGTTCCAGTTCTGAGAAAAACCGATTTGGAGGGAAAATCCGAGTTCAATTTCCACGGCCTTTTGGACGAAACCAATCACTGAGTGAGCTTTCTGGGAACATTTGGAACCTGTCCATATCGAAATCGACGACAACCAGCCACGGAGGAGCTGGGACGGTAACCGCCGTGTGCAGAGGAAATCGCAGCGTTTGGACGGCTACTTTCAGGTGATGTTTCGTTCAATTGATGGTTCTATTTTGTTAGTCTAGGTCCTAGTATGCTTCTGTATAAATTAATTGGACAATGGTGATTGTTTGGAGGTGTTCTGAGGTTGGACCTGTGTAGCTATTCGGGTTTGGATAGGATGGTTGAAGGCTTGTCGAGTTGATTAGTGGACTGAGAACTGTAATTAAATGACTTTAGAACATGTTAGAATCAAGAAGGAAAGAAATTAAGTAGAAATAGACGGCTAATTAATCGGGTCACCCCGCGGGTCGCAGACCCAAATTACAGTAAATCGGGCAAGGACGGTGACACTGTAGCAGCGACACTGTAGCAGCGCGTGACTTTCACGCGCAGCAACTTTGGGTGGCGCGTGAGGGCGCGTTGAGCATTATCTCGGATCACGGTCAACATGACTTTTAATCCTTTCATCATTTTGGACATTTTCTGTGAAATAACTATGTTGATCTGAGATAGTGAGGAAGGTCAGTTTAGGGCCGGATGTCTCGGGAAGCGTGTTGGCCGGCTTTCCCGAACCGGTTTCTGTTTCGGACTTTTTGAGGGTATTTTAAGGACCTATAATGACACTTGTGTGTGATTGGAAATGACAGGGAACTTACGTTAATTCCGGAGACAAGTTCGTACGCGCGTTATTCGCAGCGGGAGCGTACTGTGAGTGGGCCCGTTTTTATTAACTCTTGCATGCATAACCGTTTTCATTTCCGTATATCTATATGTGTGCGTGAATCATTAATGGATTTGATTATCTCGATTTACGGCTGTGACACGTTTTACGGTGTTGGGCTGAGGCCCGTTTTACAGAAAATGAATACTGTTTTATATTGTATATATATAGTTACATATACTTGTGGATACGATGACTATCTTGGGTACTGCACTGTATAATCCACCGTATGATACTGTCTCCTCCGGATGTGGTACCTCGGAGCGGTCACGGCGCATTGCCTGCGAGGGGTCATGCTACGGAGGTGCCGGACCGTAGGATGACTCAGGAGCAGGATTGCTATTATTGGACGTCTGGGACGTCGAGCGTCTGGGACGCTAGGAATCTGGGATGCCATAACCGAGTTGGGTTCGGAGATTGGACTCGAGATTTGAGACCCCGGGTGGCACGCGTAGCCTTGGGACTGTGACCATTATTGGACGTCAGGGACGTCGGACATCTGGGATGTTAATATCGGTTGTGTATGGTGCAGTAGCTGGGTTTATATTACATTTCTGGCTTAATATGATGCTGTGATATATTACACGTATTTATGGTTTTTAAATACTGATGCATGCATGTTTTGGAAAACGGAGGGGTAAAGTATGTATTTTCCTTATTATACTGTTTTTACAAACCTGAGTTTCGGCCCACTCACCTTTCATGTTTTGGTAACCCCTCCAGGTCGTATTGCTGAGGTTGGTGAGGACCCCGAGGCTGAGGCATAGATTTTGCACTGCGCACCTGAACCCCTGTCGGGTCGGATCACCCGCAGGATTTTCCTTTCTAGTGTCGTGCTCGGATTTGTATTTTAAATTGTATCCCTTGTCTAACATCTGTTAAATTTGGAATATGTATGACTTTTTAATTCGGACATTTATGCATTTAAGTTTTAAGGCTAAAATCGGGATTTTCGGTTCGGGTGTCAGACGGGAGTAGGGCACGTCCCCTTGTGGTCCCCGGGGGATCGGGGCGGGTTCCTGTCATCTGAGACCACAGAGAGGGACTGAGGACGTGAGAGAGACTGAGAGACAGCGAGGGAGACGACGGAGGCCACAGTGGTGGCTGGAAACCATGAAAAACAAAGGTAACCTGTGGGTGTTTGATTTTGGGTTTCAATTTTAGATGTTTTTACAGGATTCTAAGCCCATATTCATGTTCTTGGAGGAGAAGGTTGATAAGCCTTTAATTAAACATCATTTTATAACTTTTATGCTTATCTTTTAATATTTAAATACCAAAAAATTGAAGAAAATAACATATTTTGTGAGAAATTTAAAGAATTGAATAGAGCGCGGAATTATGAGAATTTAGGCGAAAAAATCGCTTTAATCGGAGTTATATTGAAAAAGTTATGATTGAATGAAGGGAAGCCACCAAAAAGGGCAAGGCAATTCGATAGTAACCTACCGAATCCACAAAGACAGCCCAATAATAGGTTCGGCGCGCGCCTCCTGAACTACAGAAGGTTGTTTCGGCGCTAATGTACCGAGGTAGATTAGCGTTGTTCGACGCGCGTATCCAGAACTTCTTTTTCCTGATTCGGCTAGTCTCCATCGAAAGTCCCTTCTACAGCCCAGCGCTTGGGACCCGAGTTAACTGCACATTGACCAGCTCCGTCCCGTCGATTTTGACTAGCTGTTTCGATGGCTAACCACCGAAACCTCTTCTGAAGTTTTAAATCCAAGTTTTAGGCATATTTTAAGATAAATTCAAGTTGTTTTCACACCTATTCTCCATTTTGTATTAGGATTTCAATCCTATTTCATTTTCTTTTATTATTTTCACTCATTTTACTTGTAGGAAAGGTTTTTAATTAGTTTTCTTATATATTTAGGAAACATTTTCCTTTTAGAATTAAATTGTAAACTCCTATTTATTTGTGGATTAATTTTCTCCTACCAAAACTCTACTTAACCATTTTTTTCTTTTCAATAAATTCAAGATTTCTCATGCAAGGTTAATTATATCATACTTCATCCTCTACACCTTCACCGTTGCATAGTCAGGCTGTCCCTTAATGTCACACCAAATAATGCACAATCACTTCGTATCCATAAAGTGTCTCGAAGAGAAAAAGTGTAACACGACTTCTTTACCTTATAGTTATCTTTTATGTTTGAATATCTTGGTTTATGAACTGATTTCTAATATGATTCTTGGTTTTATGTTTTATATTGCTTCAATATTCTATGTGTTTTATGATTCTAGTTTTTGTTATGATTGTATGTTTGTGCTTAATGCTTGATTAGATATGTCAGGCTGTCCCCGAGTCTAATTCATTGAAAGTGTATGTCGGGTTCTCCCCGAGCACGTACTTAAGATAATATGCAAATAACTCGTAAGGTTAGAATTAGAATTAGAGAATTGCATAGGTTGAAGTTAATAGAATTCATGAATGAGTTAGGTTTAAAGATAAGTTGACCATGTAAATAATACATTAGGTTAGTTTAGATTAGTTAATCACTTAGGATAATAAAAACATTCAACTACCTCCCCCCCCCCCCCCCCCCAAAAAAAAAAACCATAATTAATTAATCAAATGATAATCATGCTTAGGTACCCTCAATCCCCGGATAAGAACGAACCCTACTTATCAATGCTACAATCTACAAAAAAGGGTTTTAATTTGCATATGTTTTTATTAAGTGCTGAGTGTGACTTTGTGTTTACTTTAATGCTTAGTTTTAGCTTATCAATTTTTGGCACCGTTGTCGGGGATTGAAATAATCTCTTGTATGATTTCGTTTATGTATATATGTTCATAATGTAAATATTATATTCGTACATATTTTCATACTTGTATATTAATTGTAATACTTGTTAAAAATATTTTCTTTGTCAATTTCTTAAAGAAAATTTGTTTTTTTTCCTAAAGTAAAAAAAAAAAACATTTCGGAAAAAAAAAATTTCAAAAAAAATTAAAAAAAAGATTTTCCAAAAATAAAAAAAATTGTTTCCTATTAAATGTTTTAGAGTTGCATGAATTCCAAAACCCTTCTCTTCAAAATCTTACTTTCGGGAACAGGTAGCGCCCATTTTGTTTACTTTTTCCTTAACCCTTCGTGATGTGTGGATTTCATCAACACACACTGTAGACTCAAATTTATGGACATGAGGTGAGGCGGAGGTTGCAAACACTTGGGTTTGTTAAATCTCTATTTTGAAAACTTTCACCGGTTGGTTATGGTGTTTAGGAGAGTTATGACTGGTGACAAGTGGGGCACTAAGAAAGAGGACTCCAGTGGAGTACATAACTTGGCCATGTTACCCTCGGGGTGTTCTCGAAATTATTCCTTACTTCTTGCATTACATCTATCCCAACTGACAATTATTAACGTTGAATGGTGGAGGGGATTGAAATATGTTTATCAGTACGTGCAGGCCATAAGCCCAGAAAAGTACTATGAGAAGCGAAGTGGGAAAGTTATTTATGTCACTCTAAGACTTTATCTATTGCATTAGTAGATTGCATACCTACCATGTTGTTTCATGATGCTCGGATTTAATCACCAGGCCCCCTATGTTTAAGTGAATCTAGGGAAGTGAGATCAAAGGTGCATACCATTCTTTTCATACAATGTCACATAACTCTTATGTCTTATGCAGGTTCTAACGCTTTCCCTCTTATGTATTCATCCCATTCATCATGTAGACCTTTATATGTTGCATTAATTTGGACGTGTTTATAACTTGTGCCTTTGCATGCCATTTTCGTGACTTTACCTTGCATACTCTTAAACTGTTTATACTTATTTGCTTCTCACTTGTATATAACCCGTTCTTTGTATATGCAATTCTATTTTGTGTATATTCCTTTATACTTCTCATCTTTTTTTTATGTACGTTTTCTCATCTACCTCTCTTGAAGGGACACACAATATGCAATTCACTTAATCTAAGGTCCATGAACTAGACTTAGGGGACGTCCATGTCAATGAGATCGCGCATGAGCTTGACCCTCAGATTCAAGATGGATTGAAGCCTTACCTAAAGACATTTGGTGAGCACGATGTGGAGTTCGAAAGAGTGCATAGGCCCCGTATCGAATGAGTTGATTGAAGCACTTCGTCAAGGCTAAGGACATTAAACTTCAAGCGTTTCTTGGGAGGCAGCCCAATGACGGGGACGTTAAGGAGCCATCAAACAGAGATTTGCTTTCTTAAACCCTTCACTCTCTTTACTTTAGTTACTTTATGTATTATTGATTTATTTTCGTGAATCATTCCTCCTTACTTAGATTCTTTACTTTCACTTTCATACATTGACGACAATATCAGATTTAAGTGTGGGGGAGGGGTTTACAACTTTATTGAGTCTTATTTTAAAAGAAAACAAAAACAAAACAAAAAAATTTCAACAAACAACAAAAACCCAAAAATATTTTCTATGTTTTAGTCTTTAGTCTTTTTGTTTAACTTAGTGTTTTAACGAGTCTTTGGATGCCCTTTAACCTGTCGATGATAAGAATGACGGATAAATGAAACAACACGGCTAAAAGATGATCACTACAACTTGAATTCATTTGTTAATGCTTTATAATTGAATGTTTATAACTTGTAGTGAATGATGCATGATAAACTGGTACAGAACGAGCATGTTAAGATTTGTATGAATCATATAACCCTATGTGAGCTTTAGAGCCTTATATACTTTTTTGTTGAGTGGTTCATAGGAGTTCTTTGTTTAAATTGAAGAACATGTGCCTCATAATTGCTTTCCATAGATTTTAATGAACTCTAGAGTACTAGAACTTATTCTATGTGATTTTCAACGCTTTTAAGTCAATAAATTCTCTGATTTTGGACATGATTAAAGCAATAGGGTTAGCACCGCTTATCTAAATATCCAAGCCCTATTTGATCACATAAGTGTCATCTCCCTAGTTGAGCCTACATTAAGCCTTACTTTCATCACCTTAAACATCTCTTCACATAAGCCTAGTATAAGACATCATTTACCCTTATTCCTTGGACTTGGTTGAAGATTTGAAAGATGGTATGAAACACAAGAAAGTTATTTGATGAATGAAGACTTATATGTAAGTGTAGGAAATGACTTGCTTAAACTATATTTGTATTCATTGCATTACCTCTAAAAAAAAGAGAAAAAAAATTGATGAAAAAAAAAGAATCAAGAACAAAAGTTCTATGAGGTACAAAAATTGAGTTCTGAGCTAAGTACCCTATGCTTGTGATTTGGAACAATGAAGATTGGAGGCCTACATGAAGATTTTTGTCCCCTTACCCTAATTACAAGTTCAAAGATGTTGAGAATGAAAATTAAGGCCCAACAAGCTAATACTTGGCCTATGGCTGTGGGAAAACACTTATGCCTATGTGATGGAGCCTTTGGTGAGTCCTGGAACAAAATTTAACACCCATATCCTAAAAATCCATGCCTCTACACCTAGCCCCATTACAACCTCAAATTAAGACTTTATGATCCTTGAGATGAGTAAACTTTGATTAGTTGAGTTTATCACTTGAGTAAGCTTATGGTTTGGTTCATTTGTGCAAGTATGTTCACTATCTTATGGTTTATGTTTGAATTTTTATGAAGTAACTTACTTTCTATTATGTGAACATCTTTCTCACATTTCTTAAGTGCAAACACAAACCCCTATACACATTGAGTGGAAATCTTGAGTGTATATCCTTGTGAGTTGATCATACTTATTTTACTCATGTTGAGATACATTTCACCAAGTTTACTCATTGTCTTACTTGTCAAGGAACTCTGTTATGATGTATTAACTTTTGAATTGCATATGCTATATAGCTTCTTAATGTAAATCTTTGATGTCATACTTATGTTGATACAATTTGAGACGAATGGTTGAGGGCTTAGTAGTTTTTGCTTTTAAGAAAAAGAAATTTTGAGTTTCAAAGCCTTAGTTTGTCCTTGTATTTGCTAGGGACTAGTAAAGTCTAAGTGTGGAGGTATTTGATAAGCCTCGACTTAAGCATCATTTTATACCTTTTATGCTTATATTTTAATCTTTAAATACCAAATAATTGAAGAAAATAACATATTTTGTGAGTAATGTACAAAATTGGATAGAGCGTAGAATCACAAGAATTTAGGCGAAAGAATCACCTCAATCATAGTTATAATGAAAAAGTTATGATCGAATGAAGGGAAGCCACCGAAAAGGGCAAGGCAATTCGGTAGCAACCTACCGAATCCACAAAGACAGCCAAATAATAGGTTCGGTGCGAGCCTCCTGAACTACAGAAGGTTGTTTCGGCGCTCGTGTACCGAGGTAGATTAGTGTTGTTCGGCGTGTGTATCCAGAACTTCGTTTTCCTAATTCAGCTAGCATCCACCCAAAGTCCCTTCTGCAGCCCAGCACTTGGGACCCGAGTTGACTGCACATTGACCAGCCCCGTCCCACCGATTTTGACCAGCTGTTTCGATGGCTGACCACCGAAACCTCTTCTGAAGCTTTCAATCCGAGTTTTAGGCTTATTTTAGGATAAATTTAAGTTGTTTTCACACATATTTTCCATTTTGTATTAGGATTTCAATCCTATTTCATTTTCTTTTATTATTTTCACTCATTTTACTTGTAGTAAAGGTTTTTAATTAGTTTTCTTATATATTTAGGAAACATTTTCCTTTTAGAATTAAATTGTAAACTCCTATTTATTTGTGGATTAATTTTCTCCAATAAATAGAGAGGTTCATGCTATTTGTAAAAGGTCGCCCCTTTTGTACCAAAACTCTACTTAACCAATTTTTTCTTTTCAATAAATTCGAGATTTCTCATGCAAGCCTTCACTGTGGCATAGTCAGGCTGTCCCTTAGTGTCTCACCAAATAGTGCCCAATCACTTCGTATCCATAGAGTGTCTCGAAGAGAAAAAGTGCAACACGGCTTCTTTACCTCATAGTTATCTTTTCTATTTGAATATCTTGGTTTATGAACTGATTTCTAATATGATTTTTGGTTTTATGTTTTATATTACTTCAATATTCTATGTGTTTTATGATTCTGGTTTTTGTTATGATTGTATGTTTGTGCTTAATTGTAACGCCCCGGACGTTCTGAAAATGTAATATTGTAAAATATTGAATAAAATGACGTTTTTACCCCTGTGATTTGTGCGGTCAATTTGTTGACTTTTTGATTGGGAGGTCGAACGGACGTGGAGTGATGACCGTGACGTAGTTCGGGACGTCACGAGTTCATAGACAGGTGGCACGTTCGATTCGGACGAACAGGGTGAAAGTTATGATGTTCGGAAGTTCAGGGGCATTATCGTAAATTGGACGTTATAAAGGGAAAAAGTTGACTTTTTGTTTGACAATTGATATTCATTTGACTCGAAGACCGTTATGTTCATCTCGACGCCCTGAGTACAACGACAGGCGGGACGCTTGAAACGGACATCGGATGACCGAGTTACGGGTCACGGAAGTTGGAGGGCATTTTGGTAATTTTTGCCCTGGGGGCATTTTGGTAATTTTCGCACGGGGTACTGTTCACCACCGTGGAAAACAGAGCAGCGGCCGTGGTGTCTTGTGCGTTCAATTGTTTAAAGCTTAGTGGAAGGTTCAGGGCATTGTTTAAGTCGTTTGAGGTTGTGGGAAGCATCCATGCGTGTTTAGGCAGAGACTGAGTGCACGGGCTGGGTTAAATAAATGGCTATGGCTTCTGTGTGCGTGGGAGACATTTTAAGAAAATCTCAGTTGGTCTCCCACGGGTTGCTGGCCGTTTGAATTGATCGACAGAGTAAAGGAGTGAGGAGAGGACTCAGTTGGGTATTTGGTTCAGTTTAGGAGCTGAGTTGAGAGGAAACTGTGAGAGAAACCGTGAAGAACCATTTTCGGGTTTTTGGGGGGAAAGATCTGAATTCGACTTCTACGGGTGGAGAGATAAACCTAAACACATTGAGAGACTTCTGGGAGTGAAAGGATCACGAAGGTGCAAGAATTGAGGGAGAATGTTCGCTGTTGGCCCAAGAACCTGAGTCGCGGTTCAGAGATGAACCAGTTGGAGGGAAAAATTGAATTCAATTTCTGAGGCTTGTTGATCAAAACCAAGGGCCATTCTAGTCTTCTGGGAGCAAGAGGAAACCATCCGCATCGATTTCGAAGGACGACACCCATGAATTGGCCAAGAACTGAGCTCCCTGGTTCTGAGAATTTTCGAGCTTGAGGACGACAACTTCCAGGTAACGGCGAGTCCAATTGATTGTACCATTGTGTTCGTCTAAGTTTCCTTAATCTACTGGTGAAATTAATTTGAGAATGGAGTTAGTTTGGGGGAGTTCTGAGTGATGACCCGTTCATCTGTTCAAGGCTGGGTTGAATCGACTTGGGGACCATTGAGGTTAATTAGCATTACTGACATAAAATTAATAGAGTAGAGAAGGTGATAGGATTGAAAACGGGAGGAATTGCTTGAGAACTGAACTTGAACTGGTCGGGTTGTGTCGCGGGTGACAGACCCGTTTATCAGGCTATCCGGGTAGGAACGATGACACTGTAGCTTGGCGCGTGGCCTTCACGCGTAGCCACTTTGGGCGGCGCGTGACGGCGCGTGCGATGTCATCTCCGATCACGGTCAACATGGAAATTGATCCTTTCAGTGTAATCAACATTTTACCTTTAGAGTTCGAATTGTTCGGGAGTCATTCGGGATAATTTCGGGAGCTTGGAAGTTTAGGACCTTAAGGTTTATTTCGCCGAAAAATCCGGGAAAATTAGGAAAAATCCTACGAGCTATTTGAGGATGTTTGTAACCCTTCTTGTACATTTTTACAGGCCCGGACACTTCCGAAGCTACAGAGGAGCGCGCGGGACGCGATTGACGCGTCCTAAAACCGTGAGTGGACCTTTTGATTTCTAAATTGGGCATGCATGACTATTTTGCTTATTTATCTCTTGGTTTTACCTATGATTTTATGATGGTGATATGATATATCGGTTTTACATGTTTCCACGTTTTTCGAGATATTTATCGTATTTCACGCATTTCGAGATTACGGTTTTTGCTTATGCATGCGTGATGATTTTGATGAAGTACCTGGATATGAATATGCATGTTTCGGATTTATGGTGTTTGATCACATTGTGAAGTAATTTTTGGAAATTGCATGTGTTGGAAATTGCATGTGAATTCGGACATAAGTCCTGTTATGATGAGAAATGTTTTCGGAATAATGTTGGAAAACGGTTTGTGATGAATCCTGGTTTGTTGTGTTTAAAAATGGTTTTGGGTTTAAAGACCCGGTTAATGGTTGGATCTGGTTTTGGGTTTAAAGACCCGGTATGTTGATGACGGGGGCGGGCCCGAAAATTGGGTTTAAAGACCCGAATTGAGTTTAAAGACTCGTGAGTTTAAAGACTCGATTATTATGATACCCCCGAGGCCTATTAATCATGTTTTGAGTTTAAAGACTCGTTGATATCCCGGGAAGGCCTAATGTTGAGTTTAAAGACTCGGATGGATCCAACGGCATAATTGTGATTATTGGTTTACGTTTTACTTGATTTGTGCAAATAATGTTTCAAAACGACGGTTTCTGGAATCTGGTATTATTAAATGGTTTTATATGAGTTATGACGATCCTTATAACATTTTTCATGTGTTTCAGAATAAGAGTTTTCAAAAGTTTAATACGCAAGTTTTGAATATTTGGTTATGCATGCGGATTACAAAACTGGAGGGCGAACCCGATTTCGGAAAACTGTTTTTCCTGCAAAACTTATGTTTCGGTCCACTCACACTTTGCTGTTTTAAATTCCCTCCAGGTCGTGGTACAAGTGCGGGGGCAAGCGCCGAGGCAGAGGCGGAGGCATAAAGTTTTCCGTTGCGGAGTAGTTAGTTCACAGAGTAGGATTTGTTTCTTTAACTTTTTTGTAACATTATGCTCTGTGAAACTGTGGACTTGACGTCCAGTCGGTTGTAATCGTTTAATCTCCCTGGTCTGACAATGGGTGTGTTGTAATATTATTTAGTTTTCCGGTCTTTTGGATTCGATTGTCAGACGGGAGCAGGATGCTTCCCGATTATCGAGGCGATAATCGGGGTGGGTCCTGTCATTAATGCTTGATTAGATATGTCGGGCTGTCCCCAAATCTAATTCATTGAAAGTGTATGTCGAGCTATCCCCAGCACGTACTTAAGATAATATGCACATAACTAGTAAAGCTAGAATTAGAGGATTTCATAGGTTGAAGTTAATAGAATTCATGAATGAGTTAGGTTTAAAGATGAGTTGACCATGTAAATAATAGATTAGGTTAGTTTAGATTAGTTAATCACTTAGGATAATAGAAACAATCAACCACCCCCTAATTAATTAATCAAACGATGATCATGCTTAGGCACCCTCAATCCCCGGTTAAGAACGATCCATACTTATCAATGTTACAATCTACAAAAAAAAATTAATTTGCATATGTTTTTATTAAGTGTTGAGTGTGACTTTGTGTTTACTTTAATACTTAGTTTTAGCGTATCATAGGGAGCCTATAGAATAAAAAATGGGAGGTTTTGGACGACGGGAGTGGCCAGAACATGAACTCAAAGTTTGGCCGAAACTTTGGAAGCTCGTATCTTCAAATTTGGATTTCTTGGTTCGAGTAGATAGATTTCCATATAAAAAACATAAGATTTGGTTGAGTATTGAGGGAGATATGAAGGTTTGAAAATCGGGCCAAAATGATGGTTTTCCGACCGCCAACTTACGAACTAGATGGCAGCACACGGCGACGCCGGTCTTCGGCAATAGGGTTTCTCTTCCTTTTTTTTTTGTTTTCACTTATAAAATGATGTCATTTGATTGGAGTAAAAAAAAATTACATTTAAACAAAATGGCGTTGTTTTCTGTATATTAAAGCAAAAACAAAACCCATCTTCCCGAGTGCCTCTCTTCTTAGTGGCATTTTATAAAGCACTTGATAGACAATTTTGGCACAAAGGCCAAGGTCAAAGCCTCGTTCCTTTAAGGTTTATCTCGAGGCAGAGGGTCAAGTGACCCTCCTTACCCCTTAGTCGGTCCGCCAGTGCCCGACGACATATTGTGTAGTAGATTTCCTCCTCCTGTAAATAAGAGTCATTGGATTGTTAAAAAAAAAAACTCATCCTCAATTTTTAAAGGTTTACCCAAACTTTACCGACTGAATAATGGGTACCCATGAAAATTTTATGTTTTCCTTTTCCCGTTCAATTTGTTCTAACTTTTCATTTTGTTTTATTATTATTATTTTTGTTTTCAATTATTTTTTTAGCTTTTCAATCGCTTTTGCTTTTCATTTATTTGTTGTCGTTCAATTTTTTATTTGTTTTCAAAATATCTCCTTAAAAATCTTAATTTTATATTGTAGGTTTCATATTTATTTCATAATTTTCATAACATAACTAAAATAGAAAAAAATGTCATTTATAATATTAATAGTATATGTTTGTAATTGATGTATTGTTTCATAGAGATACAATCTTTCTAATATGTATATTCAAATTAAATTTCTTCTAAAGTTTCTTATGATATATTCATTTGACTCGTTACTTAATTTTCATTTTATTTTTTGTTGAGTTGATCAAGGTCACTGAAGGAGTCATTTCAGAGATCTGACTTTGAAGTTTTTTTCAATTAAACAAAGAATTAGTAAAAAGTTTGAAATAGGAAATTTAACTAGTTGGAATTTTTCATAAATAAATTATTTTAAAAAATTTAGAAATTTTATTAAGTAATTACTTTATTTTTATTATGTTCATTAAACCTAAGAACTAATCCCACACTCCCTCTATCAGACTCCATTTATCCAATACTCCATCATTTTCTTCCTACTCACTAGCGACAGCGGCCAAGAACGCCACCAGCCACCACTAGCCATCACCGTGCCCAGTTCCAATCAGAATTAGTGTCGCCAACGCACCTAAAAGCTTCTCTCAATGAGACGAGCCTATCCCTGCCTTCATCCACCATCGACATTCGCTGTAGGGGGTGAATCGGAGCAGCGGACCCAGAAGACCCTCGTCGCCGACTTCCACATTGTTTTCCATCGACCCAGAGTGCGAAACCACCCCAATAGCTTCCCCTTAGCAAGGCGAGCCTAACCTGTCTTCCTTGCTCATCGTCAGTGCTAGCAAGGTGAGCATAACCCTGTCTTCCTTGCTCATCGTCGATGCATGAGTAGCACGAATCGAGAGTCGAAGTCTGAGGGTGTTCCAATCTTCCCAGTCGAGTTCTAGATAAGATTTCATGAATCTAAGCTTAAATTCGAATTCATGGGGTTCCAGAGAGATGTATCTAGACGACTGAATCGTAAGTTTTGGTGAGGTTTACAGGCAGTTAAATTTTGAAGGATTGCTGCATGTAAGGCCGCACAGTCAGGCATGGGCTGCCCCTCCAGCCCTCTCGAAATTAATGGCTCAATATAGTTTATATAGCTCATTTATTAATTTATTTTACATTTAAATTAGAGAAATAATGATGTTTTTGAAAATTATATGATATCTTATCCACATAAAAGAAGTATTTTTTGTAATTTTAAATATTATTGTATTTTATTTGTATGATTATTTATTATTTCTTTACATAAAATATATATTTTTTAATTAATAAAATTTATTTAATATCATTGAATTTGTAAAAAAAGACTTGCCCTAATTAAAATTTAGCCCATTATATTTTGAGATCCTGGATTGGTGGATGCATATAGACAAACAACCGCCGCTGCAGCTGGTGCCGCATTGTTATGGGTTGAGCTTTCGAAATTTATAAAAAATTTATTAATTCTGATTATTTGTATACATTAAGTTCACAGAGATCTGGATGTCTTTTTGGTTCTTGTAATGGCTAGCTTGATTTAGCAAAGAGGAAGAGAGCCGGTAAGGGTAGCCGGTGGGTTTGCCCTTATCTTACATAATTAGTAATGGGTAATTAGTAATGGGTAATTTGTACACGAAAATATCTCTATCCATATAACAATTATCCAATGGGTACCCAAGGATGAAAATATTGATATCGACGAATATATCGCTAATCAAATTTATGGATATCTCGTCCTAAATATCGATATCATTTAAGGTCAACAAAAATGACGGAAATTCGGTCTAAAAATTGGAAATTTGGAATGAAACTTTGAAAAAAACTTAAGTACCCAATGATAGTTATATATGACTAATAAAAACTATAAATGACTTTGATATAATAATTATATGATACAATAAGGTTCTGATGATGACTATTAATATAAAATTTAAACATAAACATAAGTTGAAGTGAATTACTATAATTGAATGTTAATATAATTAAAAATATAACAATAAGCATAAAAAATTTTCAATGGAAGAAAAATTATAAAATAAGTAAATATATTTAAAATTGGAAAAAAATGACAAAGAAAGTTGAAAATTTGGAAAAAAAACGAAAAAAAGGAGGAAAAAACGGAAGAAAAAAAAAACCGCAATTGCGCCTGGAGTGAGTTGAACCCAGGACCTCAACTCCCGAGGGCAAAACCCAAACCAACTCAGCTGATCAAGTTTAATTTAAGTTATAAGCACCGTATAATATATAAAGGATATAAACATACACTCTTAACAGTCATCCAAGGATGAAAATATTGATATCGACGGATATATCGCTAGTCAAATTTATGAATATCTCGTCCCAAATATCGATATCGATATTGTTTACGGTCAACAAAAATGACTGAAATTCTATCTAAAAATTGGAAATTTGGAATGAAACTTTGGGAAAAATTTAAGTACCCAATGATAGTTATATAAGACTAATAAAAACTATAAAATGACTTTGATATAATAATTATATGAATAATTATATGATACAATAAGGTTCTGATGATGACTAATAATATAAATTTAAACATAAACATAAGTTGAAGTGAATTACTATAATTGAATGTTAATATAATTAAAAATATAACAATAAGCATAAAAAAAATTTCAATGGAAGAAAAATTATAAAATGAGTAAATATATTTAAAATTGGAAAAACAATGATGAAAAAATAGAGTCAATCTTTGTTCAAAAATTGAAAAGTATTGATATATTTAAAATTGGAAAAAAAAAATGACAAAGAAAGTTGAAAATTTGGAAAAAAAACGAAAAAAAAAGAAGAAGGAAAAAACGAAAGGAAAAAAAAAACAGCAATTGCGCTTGGAATGAGTTGAACCCAGGACCTCAACTCCTAAGGGCAAAACCCAAACCAACTCAGCTGATCAAGTTTAATTTAAATTATAAGCACCGTATAATATATAAAGGATATAAACATACACTCTTAACAGTCATCCAAGGATGAAAATATCGATATCGACGGATATATCGCTAGTCAAATTTATGAATATCTCGTCCCAAATATTGATATCGATATCGTTTACGGTCAACAAAAATGACGGAAATTCTGTCTAAAAATTGGAAATTTGGAATGATACTTTGGGAAAAATTTAAGTACCCAATGATAGTTATATAAGACTAATAAAAACTATAAAATGACTTTGATATAATAATTATATGATTAATTATATGAATAATTATATGATACAATAAGGTTCTGATGATGACTAATAATATAAATTTAAACATAAACATAAGTAGAAGTGAATTACTATAATTGAATGATAATATAATTAAAAATATAACAATAAACATAAAAAAAAAATTCAATGGAAGAAAAATTATAAAATGAGTAAATATATTTAAAATTGGAAAAACAATGATGAAAAAATAGAGCCAATCTTTGTTCAAAAATTGAAAAGAATTGATATATTTAAAATTGGAAAAAAAAAACGACAAAGAAAGTTGAAAATTTGGAAAAAAAAACGAAAGAAAAAAAGAAGAAGGAAAAAACGAAAGAAAAAAAAAACAGCAATTGCGCTTGGAATGAGTTGAACCCAGAACCTCAACTCCTAAGGGCAAAACCCAAACCAACTCAGCTGATCAAGTTTAATTTAAATTATAAGCACCGTATAATATATAAAGGATACAAACATACACTCTTAACAGTCATCCAAGGATGAAAATATCGATATCGACGGATATATCGCTAGTCAAATTTATGAATATCTCGTCCCAAATATTGATATCGATATCGTTTACGGTCAACAAAAATGACGGAAATTCTATCTAAAAATTGGAAATTTGGAATGAAACTTTGGGAAAAATTTAAGTACCCAATGATAGTTATATAAGACTAATAAAAACTATAAAATGACTTTGATATAATAATTATATGATTAATTATATGAATAATTATATGATACAATAAGGTTCTGATGATGACTAATAATATAAATTTAAACATAAACATAAGTTGAAGTGAATTACTATAATTGAATGTTAATATAATTAAACATATAACAATAAACATAAAAAAAAAATTTCAATGGAAGAAAAATTATAAAATGAGTAAATATATTTAAAATTGGAAAAAAATGATGAAAAAATAGAGTCAATCTTTGTTCAAAAATTGAAAAGAATTGATATATTTAAAATTGGAAAAAAAATGACAAAGAAAGTTGAAAATTTGTAAAAAAAAAAAACGAAAAAAAGAAGAAGGAAAAAACCGAAGAAAAAAAAAACAGCAATTGCGCCTGGAGTGAGTTGAACCCAGGATCTCAACTCCTGAGGGCAAAACCCAAACCAACTCAGCTGATCAAGTTTAATTTAAATTATAAGCACCGTATAATATATAAAGGATACAAACATACACTCTTAATAGTCATCCAAGGATGAAAATATCGATATCGACGGATATATCGCTAGTCAAATTTATGAATATCTCGTTCCAAATATCGATATCGATATCGTTTACGGTCAACAAAAATGACGGAAATTCTGTCTAAAAATTGGAAATTTTGAATGAAACTTGGGGAAAAATTTAAGTACCCAATGATAGTTATATAAGACTAATAAAAACTATAAAATGACTTTGATATAATAATTATATGATTAATTATATGAATAATTATATGATACAATAAGGTTCTGATGATGACTAATAATATAAATTTAAACATAAACATAAGTTGAAGTGAATTACTATAATTGAATGTTAATATAATTAAAGATATAACAATAAGCATAAAAAAAATTTCAATAGAAGAAAAATTATAAAATGAGTAAATATATTTAAAATTGGAAAAACAATGATGAAAAAATAGAGTCAATCTTTGTTCAAAAATTGAAAAGAATTGATATATTTAAAATTGGAAAAAAAATGACAAAGAAAGTTGAAAATTTGGAAAAAAAAACGAAAAAAAAGAAGAAGGAAAAAACGAAAGAAAAAAAAACAGCAATTGCGCTTGGAATGAGTTGAACCCAGGACCTCAACTCCTGAGGGAAAACCCAAACCAACTCAGCTGATCAAGTTTAATTTAAATTATAAGCACCGTATAATATATAAAGGATACAAAGATACACTCTTAACAGTCATCCAAGGATGAAAATATCGATATCGACGGATATATCGCTAGTCAAATTTATGAATATCTCGTCCCAAATATCGATATCGATATCGTTTACGGTCAACAAAAATGACGGAAATTCTGTCTAAAAATTGGAAATTTGGAATGAAACTTGGGGAAAAATTTAAGTACCCAATGATAATTACATAAGACTAATAAAAATTATAAAATGACTTTGATATAATAATTATATGATTAATTATATGAATAATTATATGATACAATAAGGTTCTGATGATGACTAATAATATAAATTTAAACATAAACATAAGTTGAAGTGAATTACTATAATTGAATGTTAATATAATTAAAAATATAACAATAAGCATAAAAAAATTTCAATGGAAGAAAAATTATAAAATGAGTAAATATATTTAAAATTGGAAAAACAATGATGAAAAAATAGAGTCAATCTTTGTTCAAAAATTGAAAAAATTGATATATTTAAAATTGGAAAAAAAATGACAAAGAAAGTTGAAAATTTGGAAAAAAAACGAAAAAAAAGAAGAAGGAAAAAAAAGAAAGAAAAAAAAACAGCAATTGCGCTTGGAATGAGTTGAACCCAGGACCTTAACTCCTAAGGGCAAAACCCAAACCAACTCAGCTGATCAAGTTTAATTGAAATTATAAGCACCGTATAATATATAAAGGATACAAACATACACTCTTAACAGTCATCCAAGGATGAAAATATCGATATCGACAGATATATAGCTAGTCAAATTTATGGATATCTCGTCCCAAATATCGTTATCGTTTCCGGTCAACAAAAATGACAGAAATTCGGTCTAAAAATTGGAAATTTGGAATGAAACTTTGAGAAAAACTTAAGTACCCAATGATAGTTATATAAGACTAATAAAACCTATAAAATGACTTTGATATAATAATTATATGATACAATAAGGTTCTGATGATGATTAATAATATAAATTTAAACATAAACATAAATTGATGTGAATTACTATAATTGAATGTTAATATAATTAAAAATATAACAATAAGCATAAAAAATCCTTTAATGGAAGAAAAATTATAAAATGAGTAAATATATTTAAAATTGGAAAAAAAATGATGAAAAAATAGAGTCAATCTTTGTTCAAAAATTGAAAAGAATTGATATATTTAAAATTGGAAAAAAAAATGACAATGAAAGTTGAAAATTTGGAAACAAGGAAAAAAAAGAAGAAGGAAAAAACGGAAAAAATAAAAATAAAACAGCAATTGCGCTTGGAGTGGGTTGAACCCAGGACCTTAACTCCTGAGGGTAAAACCCAAACTAACTCAGCTGACCAAGTTTAATTGAAATTATAAGCACCGTATAATATCTAAAGGATACAAACGTACACTCTTAACTGTCATCCCCTTCCTCCCGCGGGTCTGCGATTCGGGTCTTTGCGATTCGGCGACATGACCCGACTAGAATTCACTAGTTTTACGTCCGATTTTCATAAAATTTGGTCATATCTTGATCGTTTAAATCAAATAATGAGATCTATGGGCTTAAAACAAAACAAAATATTGAAATTTCGCTTAATTTCTTCCCCTCTTATGTGCCGCCGGCCAATTTTAACGAAATATCGGCGAAATTTCGCCGATATCCACTGATTTTTTCATCCATGTAGTCATCCCCTTCCTCCCGCGGGTCTGCGATTCGGGTCTTTGCGATCCCGTAACATGACCCGACTAGAATTCACTTGTTTTACGCCCATTTTCATAAAATTTGGTTATATCTCGATCGTTTTAATCAAATAATGAGATTTATGAACTTAAAACAAAACAAAATATCTGTGTTACCCATGCCTGTGGGTTTTTTGCCCATCCCTAGCTCACTCTCCGCTCAATTCTTCGACTTGCTCAGAATCGGCAGACATTCCGAAGTTGAGGTTTTTGCTCTTCTTGGACACCAAACTTATCTTAGCTGCTACCCATTCAGGTGGATATCCAAATCGTTCAATTTATTTTATCATTTGGGTCCTGTGGGTTTCGCAGATTCATTGTTTTGACATTCTAAAAACTAGAATTGCTTTGATCCCCAATTTGATTCTGGGCTGATTCTTGGTTGCTATGAATCTTATATAATGGGTTATGCTCACCAGGTGTTTGTTCTACTGTCAGTGTGTTTTAAATTGCAGTGTCGTGTAGTCCAATCCTATTTAGCAACAAAATGGTACAAAGCCTTCTTTGTTCCAAATCTTCTGAAATTTGGGTGAAGTTTGCTTACGCTAGCTGCCTCTATCTAATGTACCGTTGAAGTTCGCAAGCAATGTTTCGCGCCAGAGAAACTTTTTTCCATCTCCCGAAAGGTTTCAAACCCACAAGAATCTTACAAGCGAGGAGTCCATTTTGCGCCAAACCTACAAATACAAACACAAACAACAACCACAACATTGAGAAGACTGAGGAGACAGGTCTGAGTACTTACAGCGAGGCGTATAAGCAGCTGGACAATCTCACCTTCATGAAAGCCACTAAAATCCTCTTCACTGGTCCACCCTTCAAAAAGAAATTTGGGTAATGCTTTGCTTTCTGGCCTTTTTTTTTTTTTTTTTTTTTTTTTTTCCATTTGTTATCAGTGGTTGGTATGGCTTTATTTTGCTTATATGTTGTGGGTCGTTCTTGGTTTTCATTGGAATTTTTTCGAACAGCTTTGTTGCAACGTATGTAGCCACTTCGTAGCCGGGTGAATGTTGGAATGAAAATTTATTGAAGTTAGAGGGTGCAATGTGGGTTTTAAGTTTAAATGATTACTATTAAGACAAAGGTGGTTTGGAAAATTGAATTCGAAGCCTATTGCTAAACCACTTGTTAAGGGTGGTCTTGTGTTACTTAAAGTTGTTCAAGGACACAAAGTGGTTCGTGGTTATGGTGGCTTAACAAGATTTTTGGCTTAATAGTAAAATGTTTACAGGATGTCTGTTTCAGCCAACGCCAATGAATCATTCTAATCTTCAGGTCTTTAATTTTCAGCATTTTCCATTTTTAGTTCAAATACAAACATATAAGAGTATGTCCTTGGTGATATATAAGTATTAGGATTGGAACTTTATAGCTCATCCCCATTTTTGTTGTAAGCCAATTTTTCACCTTGTTTATGTAGTATATTCTGATCTATGTATCTATGATCCAGATTACTTGCAAAGAAATTATTAATGAGTTTGTTTTGTATGTTGAATACCCTGTTGGTTTTCATGTCAGTTGCTGAGACATATTCTTACCTCTCTTCCTTTCATAATCAGGCTCGATTTCCATTTAGTACAACTGTTCTTTGCTTGCATGCCTTCCTTGGGTATGTACAACCTTCTGTATTTTCATTTTGTCCCATGATTTCATACTTCTGTCTAAAAACTTAATTTTGTGTAACAGCTGTTTATCTGGTGGCTCAATATGCTCGCTATGAAATTAAAAGAATGGAAGTGGTAAAATACTAAAACTTTCTATTTTGCGCTGATATCTTAAGCCTGAATATCCCCACAAGTATTAGATGTTCTTTAATGGATTGTGTGTCATCGTTTGTTTCTTCCATTATAGGCCAGTGTTATCCATCTCTCTTTTTTTTTTTCTCCCTCTAATACTTCTTGGATCGTGTTCAGTATATTCTAAGGACACTCGTTATAAATCGTTCTCATAGACTTTTGGAAATAGGCTGTAATGCATTTTCGTTACTGATTCACTTATCTGGCTGTTATTCACGCGCACGCGCAGGCAAACCTAAAGTTTCATATATTCTAAGTCATTGGTTTTACACACACAAGCACATGCACACACGCATGCACTCTTCTACCATGCTGTGTAGGCAAACCTAAAGTTTCATATATTCTAAGTTTGGTTTTATGCCAAAAGAAATGATATTGCTATCTGAATATCTGATATTTAGAAGGTCATGACTGCAAAACTTTTCCTTGATCTTTTAAAAAATCTTTAGGTTGTAAACATTCTAACTAACCATGTGAAACCTAAATTTTTCTACCGAACTATGACTTTTATTTCATAGAAATTTTTTTATCTTCCATCAAGAGTCATGAAACTTTCCCCTCAGTGAGTGATTTTAAAGCAAAAGCTGGAGCATTTTGTTTACATAACACAGAGCTCTAACAAGTTTTAAGATTTACGAAGTGTTTTCTTCTTCCCCAGTCATAATCTTAAACTGGCTATGCTATATGATTGCCGCAGATGAAACTTTACTGGGTTTCCTTTTCAATTGTTTTCCCCTCTGCTCATCGAATTCACCATCTCAGGATCTGGAGCAGAAAAAGAAGGAAGAAGAAGAGAAGAAAGCAAGAGAAATAGAGCTGAATGCTGCTGAAGAAAAAGAAGCAGGATCTGCTCCGGAGCTTTTGGAAGTCAGAGAGAGACTAGAAAAACTTGAAGAAACTGTGAAGGAAATAGTGGTCAAATCAAAGAAGCAAATGACCATTGGCCAAACAGGTACTGCTCCGGAGCTGAATGCTTCTGAAGAAAAAGACCATGAAGGAGGCACTGAAAAGAAAAATATTAGAATAGAGGCAAGTAACCGTAGTAGTAGTTCAGAATCTAGCAAGCCCGGTGAGAAAGATTTGCAGGTAAACAGGATTCTACCGAACAAGGAGAAGCCTTAAGCAAAGAGAAGGCACTGAGTCAGCATTCCGTTGCTCACGTTCAGGATAAGCCTAGATCGTGATGATGCTAAAAGGTGAAGAAAGGTTCTTTCAATTATTCATTATTGTCTATAAATTTTGGAATAGCATAGGCGGGAGGTAACACATAAGATTGAACAGTTTGAATTGATTTGTAGGTGGAAGTGTGATTACATGGAACTCAAATTTGTGCTCTTTAGTCATCTTTTTCTCAGTCCAGTCTCTGTAAAGGTCTTGAAGATCTGGGATTTTGTTTGCATGCATGACGAATGTGACGGTTGCTTTCAGCAGGGTTTCTTCCTTTTTCTGTTAAGGAATGGGAGATGCTAATGCAGAATGATAGGCTTATAAAAAAAGGATTAAGGAGGGGTCATGTAGTTAGAGGGGGGCATAAATTCTTTGGAATGGAAATCGATTCAATTCTAATTGTTAGAATTCAAACTAACTCGTTAAAGATTTTAATTATATATATTATTTGGTAGTTAATATTTTCCAACCCTTAATTTTTCAATGTAAGTTTACCATGGATCTTATCTTGCTAAATTTTTACTTATTTTGTACCATTTTTTAATTTAAATTATATTTAAACATAATCTGGTAGATTTGAAGTTTAAATGTTGAAATTATATTTAACAAGAAAATTTTATGCCTAAAGCATTCAAATCGATATAAACTAAACTATTATTAACGGTTTGGATTAAAACGGTATTAATTCGATTTTTTGAAAATTCAAACTACATCAAATTGTTAAAATTTAATGATACGAATTTGATTTTTGGTGATATCTGTATCGATCCAAACCATATTCACCATACCCTGCAACTTTAAATATGCATTATTCGATAATGATGTGTTTTTAATAAAGGAAGAAAAAAAAACCTGAGATTTAGCCAAGAGTTTGGTTTTTCTATGTCAAAGTTAATGTGAACTTTCAAAATGGAAGATTGGGTCAAAGTTCAAAATTGTTAGTTCGAATTTTTGAATTATAAAGTTCATGATATGAACACTAGCTAGCATATGATATTGCATATTGGGGAAATTTTTTGAACTTTTTTCATTTTTAGTTTGGTTTTTCTATGTTATGGTTGATGTGAGCTCTTGCAATGAGATAAGGGTTTCGATATTCAATTTTATTTTCTTAATTTCAAAGTTGGATTTTGGAATTATAAGGTTAATATAAACTATACTGTTTGATTTTTTAGTAGAAGAAAATTTTAAAATTTTTCTCTTTTTTCAATTTGGTCTTTCTATTATAAAGTTGATGAGAACTTTCATAATATCAGATTAGGTTTCAATGCTCAATGTTTTTTTCAAAATTTTAAATTTGAGATTTGTAATTATAATGTTCATATAAAGTCTAGATTATGTTTGATATAAAGGTTTGAAGAACCAATTCCTCAGGGCTTGGTCCTAGTTTTCTCATGTTTTTTATATTTTTATTTTAAATGGTAGAAATAGGCAATCAAATCCATGTGTTAAAACAATTGACATGTGACGAGTGATGAATGGAAGTATCATGAGATAACTTGGTGGTATTGTACCACGTAATAATTCACTTAGTTTTCTTTAATTTCATATATTAGTTTTCTTTAATTTCATATATTAATTTTCTTGATATGATATCAAATTGAATGTTTTTTAGTGATGAGGCTAAGACTTAGGCTAGAAGGGCTATAGGTCTTCCCACCTAGGCTTGCTCCTTTACAAATTTATAGACTATCCTATCTCAATATTAATTTCTAGTCCATTTCAATATTAATTTCTAGCCTATTCGACCATCTCAATTTTATTATGTAGTCCATTTTAGTTTTATTATGTAGCTTATTTCAGTTTTATTATGAAGCTCATTTCGGTTTTATTATGTAGCCCAATTTGAAGTTAAAACAAATAAATAAAAGAGCTATAACAACCCATCTCCAATATCAATTGTACATATTAAAGTTAGTAAGAAAACGTTCTCCCACGAGTAGCACTACAACAGTCAGCAATAAAAAAATAAAGTAAAAGAGCTGTAGTCAGTGATGAAAATATCGACAATATCGCCGATATGCTCGGTCGATATGTCGGAAATTGTGGCCGGCGGCAGGTAAGAGGGGGGAACGACAATTGAGCGAAAATATCGCGATATTTTTTCCTTATTTTAAGCCCATCGATCTCTTTATTTCATTAAAAACGATCGAGATAGGAACAAATTTTTCTATGAAAATCGGACGTAAAACGATTGAGTTACAGTCGGGTCATGCCGCGCGGGTCAAAAACCCGAATTGCAGACCCGCGCAAGGAGAAAGAAGACTATTAGTACGTATGCTTTATAATATTATTTGTTTACTTAAATTTGCAATTGGGTTGTCACTTGAGTTGGTTTGGCTTCTTTTCATTGAAGCCCTGCGCCTGCGTTTGACCCACCTTGCGTGCGGTTGCTTCCTTTTTTCTTTTTTCTTTTTTTCCTTTTCCATTTATTCCTTTCCTCTTTTTTTTTTTCATTTATTCCTTTCCTTTTTTTCCATTATTCCTTTCCTTTTTTATTTCATTTATTCCTTTCCTTTTTGTTTTTTTTTTCATTTATTCCTTATATTGTACTATATTGTTCATTTATGCCTTATATTGAATTATATTTTTCATTTCTTCCTTATTTTGAATTATATTTCTCATTTTTTCCAATTTTAAATATATCAATCCTTTCCAATTTTAAATATATCAGTCATTTCCAATTTTTGAACAAAGATGGACTCTATTTTTTTATCTTTTTTTTTCCAATTTTAAATATATTTACTCATTTTATAATTTTTCTTCCATTCAAATTTGTTTATGCTTATTGTTATATTTTTAATTATATTAACATTCAATTATAATAATTCACTTCAATTTTTGTTTATGTTTATATTTTTATATTACTAGTTATCGGCAGAACCCTATTGTATCAATATTATTCATCATATATTTATTATATCAAAGTCATTTTATAGTTTTTATTAGTCTTATATAACCATAATTGGGTACTTAAGTTTTTTTTTTCTAAAGTTTCATTCCAAATTTCCAACTTTTAGATCGAATTTTCTTCATTTTTGTGGTCGTAAACGATATCAGATATTTGGGACGAGATATCCGTAAATTTGACTAGCGATATATCCGTCGATTATCGATATTTCAATCCTTGGCTGTAGCTAGCCCAAGTCCAATATCAATTGTATATATTATGACTCGAAAGATATAATTTAAAATTAGAAAGTGATAATTTGTATTTGACTTCATTGCATGTTTAATTATGGTTTTTTGTTGTAATTTTTTTTTTCTTAAGGGTAGGCTCAATACGTCATTGATTAGGTGTATCTTTTTATATTTATTAAATTCACTCGTACCGTTGAGTTTTTTCTAAATCTACTATGTAAATTTAGCCAATGTGAAATTTGAGCCTAGAAATTGTCACGGTTGTTTTTATTTAGTTTTATTTCTATGGATCTCCTTGTTCATGCACATGCCCTTGGACTTGGAAGATTTGGATTTCCTATCATAATTAAAGGAGACATTTGGGGCCGGTTTGGTGGATTGGATTAGATTGTATAAGTAAGTAAATGTATGTATGTTAAATGTAAAAATAGATCTGTTTTTATTATAAAAGATCAGAGGGAATTAGATATAATAGAAATTTACATAATCTAGGACTCCTCAAAATAGTAGAAGTAGAAGATATATGTTTTCTTTTCGTCTAATCCTTATAATAAAAATATAACCCATATTTAACATAGAAGGTTGTACATTATTTTAACATTCTTATTAATTGCATGTAGATCATACGAAAACCTTATGGGAGGCTTGATCCTGGGAATGCTCCGAATGGTGATGCTCGTTACACATGTGTGGTTGCAAAGGCATGTTCAGTGACAATTTGCATAAATTTTCTGGATATCTCCCCACACGGACCACGCTTATGTCACTCTCAGTTTGGTTTTGCGTCAACCGAGCGAGACCTCAATTAGGCTTTCCATAATCAAGGTTCCAATCAACAAAAAGGGGCCAAACAAAAATTAAACCTTCTCGCAAGACTCCAGATTCACATTGTACATCACTGCGAGGGTTAGTGACTGCAACTGGTTGTATCATTTACTGGAGTTGTTATATTACTGACTGAAACCATCTTTATTAGTGACTGCAGCTGTTTGTTTTTTCTAACGACTGCAATAGCTACTGAACATTTGATTCTTTATGTTTGTGCCAAGTCTCCAAATTAATTTTATTAAATTTAATTCTTTTTATAGGGTATGTAAGAGCCGTTGAATAATTCGCAAACTTGAAAATAACTAATGCTTTGGATAGTTTTTTTCTGTCAATGAGATTGGGATTTTTCGGACGGTTTACATATGATTTGAGGGTAGATAGAACAATGGTACTCGTTTTGTTGAATTTTCTATGATCCAAAAGAACATTGTTTTGTGTTTAATACTTTCCGTTTTTACTTAGTTTGGTAGATGTTAATTACATAACTGGCTTGCGGGGGTGATGGTAAGCCAGTACTAGGTAGCTTGGACTTTTCTAAAGACCTACTTGGTCAGTACTTTGGGGTTGAGGGTGTTAATTAGGACGATGCACTTGCTGGAGGCTAAATTCGGTTAAATTGGCTAAGGGATAAGTTTTCCAACTTAGAAGTAGATGCTGAGATGGATTTCTTTATTTCCTTGGGTCATACTTTATCCCAGATGCAAATACGGGTGTTGTAGCTAGGCATTACCTTGGCTTGATGGATCGTATGGGTAAAATTGGTGAATATGCGTGGGGCGTAGCTGTGTGGGCCACCATGCGTAATAACTTACAAAGACACTATAATAGATGGTCTGCACCTATGCTCTAAATGGAAGGTATTATAATTTTCTTTCTAATTATATACTTTGGTTTGTTTACGTAACTGCGTGGTTTTTTGCTAACTTACGTTCCCATGCGGTGGGTATTCTCCATAGAGCATATACAACCACCGTGAAGCGCACACTGTGTTATGCACTGACACGACAAGAAATGAGTTGAAATGTAAAACTGATTTTGGAAAATTTAAAAAAAGAAGTAAGTTTTCAACTTTTTTGATTAATTGAATCCAGAATAGACCTCTTATTTAATATGAACAGTGAATACATAATTCATTGATTGCCTCCTATGAAGATATACGTAATTACTATTTTGCCTTCATTTTATTTTTTATATTTCTCACGGTTTGAATTATCTATAGGGTGCAAAAAGGCTGTTAGTAATAGTATATATTGTTGTGCATTATTTTAACATTCTTATTAATTGCAGATCGATACAAAAACCTTATCAAATGCTTGATTTAGGGCGTGCTCCGAATGACCATGCTCTATATGCAGGTGTGGTTTCTAGGGCATGCTCGGTGATAGTATGCATAAATTCTCTCGACTTCTGCCCACACGAGCCAAACTTATGTCCCACGTACCAGTTTGGTTTTTGGGTCGATCGACTCAGACTTAATTCTTCAGCTTCCCATAATCAAGCTTCCAATCAGCAAAAAGGGCCAAAGAAAAAATTGAATCTAGCCGAAGACTTGAGCTGCAAACAGTACATCGATGCGTGGTGATAAACAAATTTCGCTACAGAGGAGATCTAATTGGGTAAGACTCAATCTGTTTGATCTTTTATTTATTTATTCTCTTCCTAAAAAAATACCAACTTTTTTTATTCATCCTATTATGTTAATACACCCAAAGGGTTCAAGTGTCCGTTCTTTCATTTTCCATTGTAACTACAGACAGTTGGGAACATCTGTCCATGGATGCAAAATGACATAGGAGAATAGACACATGTGCCTCGTTCACCATTGCCGTCACCATCACAATTGGCCTCATTGGTTACTGCATCACATTTATCCTAGCAACTGCTACCATCTCCCTCACCAGAGATGGAAAATGACAGAGACGAAACCGAGATAAGTGCTCCATTCGTCACAATCGCCATTATCCCGTGCATTTTGCCTCAAAGAATGATGGACCTTAATACTCCTGTACAAAACACTGTCACTGTAGTTGCAAGCATCACTAGCAGCTAACACCGTCAACGCCATAAGAGTCCTCATCATCAAAGTAGGAGTTCTCACCGCGGCCGTCAGGCCTTCCCATCACAACCGTCAATTCGTAACTGCAGTTTGGTGGCCAATTATAAAAGGAGTTCATCTTTATGGTCATGAACCTAGGCCTAATAAATATAGGAAAAATAGGCAGTGGTATGCATGCTTATTTGTAGGAGCTATTAAGAGAAGCATTTATTATATCTTTTTTACTGCCTCGTGGAATACAGGTAAAATCTGTCTAAAATCACCACTTGGCTAACGAAAGAGGTTTACCATCGAAGAAGGCACTAGTAGTATTTATAGTGGTTGAGGATGATAACAGATCATTCAATGTTCTATCCAATGTTTCGAAACAATGTTTATGGTTCATAAGAGCTTCATCCCATATAAACAAGTCAATTTTTTTCAAACAATTTAGCGATGAGTACCTTTTTTTTTTATTTGATATGTTGAGCAGACAGTGATAATTAAAAGAATTTGAAATCTGGAATGAGCTGTTTGACCACATGGTAACAGCTATAACGATATTTGGCCCTTATTCAATTGTACCATCAAAATTGAAAGTTTTATTTTTACATCATTTCAGTTTTGTTCTTCTCTCAAGAGTTTGCTCTTAATTTGTAGTTATGATTTTTCAAAAAGCTAAAAAAAGCATTGAAAAGTTGTTTAAGTTCATATAATACATAATCTTGTAACTCTTCCTGTGGGACAGTCGTGTTTGGCATGCCGAATGTTTTTTGCAAGTTACATAATATATCATCAAATATAGTGTTCCATTGTTGATAAAAAAAGACATTGATGAGTGGCTACATCACAGAACATATTTATTGTCACAAATAGTTGTCTTAGTTCAATAGATGTTGCCACATTAGCATCTAAAGCCTCAATCCACTCTTTATCATCTCTTAATAAGCCCAAGGATTGACATGCTAATTGATATGATGAATGTACTGATACGACCCATCCCTAAATTTTTCTTGTTAGTCCTGCTACCGTCTAACAACTCTTATTAGACAAAGAATTATCCTTCTTTTGTTCTTATTTTCATTTAATACGTTAACCAAACAAAAACCACATCCAATCTGTCTCACAACCCGTTCTAAACTCATTCTTTTTGCATCATTTTTACGCTTCTAAATTTTGGAACACGTCCAATCTGTCTCACAAATTATATGTTATAAAAAACACAGAAACTTACCTCACAACTACCATTCATAATGTCGTACAAGGCTGATTTTCCAGCGTGTTCACCCATACTTCTCTGCATCCAAAACTTCTGCTTTCCATTCCAAATTGATCATAGAGACTTACTCTACACATTAGGATCCTCAACAACCAGTTAAACAACCCCAAAATTATTTTGGTTACTCACGGACCAAACATAGGATTTTTCATGGGTTTTGACAAGACCCGTCCCAAATCCCTCGGGATTAGCGTGGGACATGCCTGCTTCCGTCTAACACGAAGTGTCAGACTAGGGATATTTTCGTCCTTTGCCCAACCGAGCTATCAGAGTACTCTAGGATCTGAAGGAGAAATGTGAATGTCTCATCTCTGCTACAGCCGCATCCGCGATCAACCTAAAGGGCATTCAAAACATAAAAGCTGTGAGTGGACAAAACAATTATTTTATAAAACGTTTCATAAAAGACCTTTACGCCCTTCATTAAAAACATATGCATGCATTTGAAAACCATTTCTAGGGTTCATGCCCGGTTCCCATAAACCTTCATGAACCATCAAACCATTTGGGCCTTAGCCCGAAATCAGTCAAACAACACATGGGACCTCTGCCCAAACCAAAACACGTGGGAACTCGTCCCAAAACCATCTCATAAGGGTCTCAGCCCAAAACCAATACGCGTGGGTCTCAGCTTAACGCCATCTCAGTGAAAACTCATCCACATATACATATATACATATATAACCCATCCTAGGCACATCCGGAGAAGATGCCAACTCGGTGCACACAACCCCTAGGGAACACATCCCCGATATAGTCACGATGTCTCTATAAATATGAGTATGCATACTACTCGGGGTCTCACTCTGAATCTTTCTCCCAGGAATTCTCAATCTGGGAGGCTCATCTTCGGACCTAGTCCGATCATCTCTCCGGAATCTGGTCCGGGACCACATCATAACGCCCACTCTTGGAACGGGATCCCTATGGGAATACCCACTCTAGTCTGTGGATCGTGACTCTCCAGGTCGACGACTGGAGGAGACCAATCAATCATCTCATAAGGATGGTATATACATACCTGTAACGACCCATCTCGGAATTCGGGATTAGATTAGTAACTAACCATGATTAATGGGGGTTAATCGGTGATTAGTTGGGTGAAATCGGACGAACGTGGCAAAATGATCGTTTTGCCCCTAGTCGTGGGTAAAACGTTGAATTTTTATTTGGGCGGTCAAATGGACTTTGACCGATGACCGTGACGTAGTTTGGGACGTCACGAGTTCATAGTCAGGTGGCACGTTCGATTCCGACATTCGTGGTGAAAGTTATGACGTTCAGAAGTCCAAGGGCATTTTCGTAATTTGGACGAAATAAGGGAAAATGTTGACTTTTTGATCGGGAGGCCCGATGGCCGAGGGCCAAGGACCGTTAGGAAGGTCTCGATGCCCTGAGTCTGTAGGCAGGCGGCACGCGTCGATCGGAGTCCGAATGACCAAGTTACGGGTCACGGAGGTCGGAGGGCATTTTGTTAATTTGCCAACTGAGGCCATTTTGGTCATTTTACCAACTGGGTACTGTTCACCACCGTGGGAGACAACCTGCACGGCCGTGCCGTGGGTGTCTGAGCGTGCAAATTGTTTATGGAACCCAATTGCTCGTGATGGGTGCTAATGGACTGAATAGGGAATTGTTTAATACAGTGCTGGGACTTGTTTATTACAGTGGGGTGTTTGGGCAGTGCACGGGTACACGATGCCGTGAGGGTGTTCTGATTTTGGAGAACAGGTTACCTTGTGCGTCGAATTGATTTAACTGAGTGTGGGAACAGAGACTATGGACAGTGCACGGTGGTGTTGGTAGAGGTGAAGTGCGGGGAAACAATCGCACAGTGATCTGTGCTGATACATTTGAAGTTGGGAAAAACAGAGTCTGGGGAGCCATTTCTATTTCGACCTCCCCAATAACGGTTTGGGAGAAAATGAGCACTGGGGAGGAATGAGAGAAACATAGAGATGTTTTGGTGAGGAAAACGGGGGGATTGAGTGAAGATGATACAACGGGAACCCGAAACCCGTTTTGGGAAAATTCGAATTCGAATTTGAATTTCAGGCCAGCCCAAACCGGATTGAGGCTCGAAGGAGTCTTCTGGAACCTTATTTGGTCGATCCAAATCGATAATTGTGAGCTTCGGAGCTCCTGAGGCCATGAACGGACGTCGCAGGTGGCCGGAAAATTGAGCTTTGTGTTCGTGCATTTGGAGGTAAGTATTTGTGAAATTGGATCTCACATCATCCTTACCTTGAGTCTACAATGCTGTACAACTAATTAATTGAAGAATTCCTTGGTTGTTAATCAAACTCAGACGAGGAACTCGATTTTTGGAACTTGGGTTGAGTCGAGATAGTTTGAGGTTGCGACGACTGCTTTGGATGTTACAGATCCCAAATTGGACGGGTTGCGAAGCTAATGGTGTGTTCAAATCGTTCAAATACTGTCGAATTGATGGGCTGCTAATCGGGTCTTCACGCAGGTGGAACGGCCCGTATGTCAGAGAGTCGGGTGAAGATGGTGACCGTTGGGGTTACTGTAGCTGGCGCGTGGGTGTCACGCGCAGCCACACATGGCGGCGCGTGACGGTGCGTGGGACGGTTTTTCAAGGTGAGTTCAAAACGACTTTTGTCCTGTACAATGTAACGAACATTTTAACGTTGGTTTCGAATTTATCGGACACCATTTCGATGTTGTTTCGAGGGTCCGAAGGTTTATGTTAAGTTTTTAAATACCGATTAATTCCCGGAAAATTATGGGAAATTAGTATGTTATTATTTGGGACCTGACTGACCCTGGAATGTGTTTTCGGACAGGATTCGAGTTTTTGGAAAATGCCGGAAATTACGGAAACGCGTGCGGTGCGAAACCGAGCACTACGAACGGTGTGTGAATGGACGTTGCTTTCAAAGTTTAATGCATGCATAAATATTTCCATGATTTTTATGATTATTATTATAAGTTGTGATTGATTTTGATTCCCGTATTTATACGTATTTTGCTATACATACGAAATTACACATATTTCGAGTCTATGGTCACTCTTATGCTTGATGATGGTTTAACGAAAGAAATTGCATAATTTTTGGATATAATGTTTTATGAATGTTGGTTATGATTTTGAGTGTGACTCACGGTGTTGACACGGTTTTCGAGTTTCCTGCGGATTTGCACGTGTTACTGGATTTTGAGATTTATGCGGTTTTCGAGATTTTGCGTATTGTGATTTGACCCAACATGAATTGTACGTGTCATGTTTTAATAATGTTTTGAATATGAATGGGAGTATGATTTACGATGTTGACACGTATTTTGAGAATGTCACGATTTTGCACGTTTTACGAGATTTCGAGTATGTCGTGATTTGATCGTGATTTTGGTGATTTGATTGTGGTTTTGATGCTTTGACCTTGGGATTTGAAAAATGATGTGATTTCAAGGATTTAAAATGGATTTTGAAAAAGGTGATTTCGGGTTTAATGCTCGGGGCATAAAAGTAATTTTGATGAACGAGAGTTCAGTTTTCGGAAATTTGAAAAAATCGAATTCTTGGTTTGGGTTCGGGATGATGCTTCCGGATGCCGGCTTACGGAATCATTATTGCGAATTCGAATTCGGGAATGAAAAAGGATTTAATAAAGTGATTTGGTATGATTGTACATGCCCCGTGTGTAATGATGATTTGAATATGATTTGTGAAGTAAGACTTGGGGATTTGAATGTGGAAATTCGGACCATGAGTCCTGTTGTGAAAAAAATGTGATTTCGGGATGGATCCTGCGTTGTTGTGATTGTCAAATGTTTTGGGGTTTAAAGACCCGTTGAAAACTGTTTGGGTTTAAAGACCCGGGTGCTATTGCTGGAGCACGCCTTGAGTTTAAAGACTCGGTTAATTGATGACGGGGAGGGCCCTTAATGAGTTTAAAGACTCGTGAGTTTAAAGACTCGGTTACTGTGATACCCCGAGGCCTATTGATTATGTTCTGAGTTTAAAGACTCGTTGATATCCCGGGAAGGCCTGTTTATGCGCATGGTTTTGAGTTTAAAGACTCGGGCGCACTTGATATCCAGCAAAATGATTGACTTGTGATTTATTGATGATTTCTGATGTTTCGGTTGAGTTGGGCAGTGGCCCGGTATATGGTTGATGGTTTTGGATCATGTTGTGCATTTGGTTTTGATTCGTGGTTTGGGCTGAGGCCCTGTGTTTATGGTTTCGGGCTAAGACCCGATGGTTGAGAAAGGAAAAATGATTTTGAGTTTCATACGAGTTTTTCTTATGTGGAAAATGTTAACCGATTGCGAAATGATTTTTTTGTATGCATGCATTGGTTTTACGCGGAGGGTAAAAACATATTTTTGTAACTGTTTTTACAAACTGATTTATTTTTGTCCACTCACACCTTTTGGTTTTTATTGACCCTCCAGGTTGTGGCGCATTGATCGAGGCTGATCGTGAGGCGGAGGCATGAGTAAGCACATGTGGCTATCCCTTGTCTGGCACGTACTGAGGGTAATTTGGGGATTTCAAACGTCTTGCCAGGCGGGGAGCAGGACCGGGCACGGTTAATAATGCCCTTTCCGGGGGTGGTCCTGTCAATACCAGTATAATAAAACCATAAAAACGGGCCTCATGCCCGAAACACAATTCAACTGGGCCTTCCGCCCGAACATAAGACTCAATAGGGCTTCTAGCCCGATTTCAAAATGAACTGGGCATCGAGCCCGAACTCGAATCAACTGGGCATCGAGCCCGATATCTCAGGGTCAGTCACGATCCCGATCATAGCGATGTGTGCAACCATCAATCCAGAACCGCTCTCAATCCTGGTATGTCGCCGTGAACACATCACTACCGTGACCATCTCGAGACCATGGTGCACACGTCGTCGATCGATTCTCTAAATCGTCAGCACTCCGAAGTCGAGCCTCCAGTGGCTGCTTAACAATGGGACGTGCATCGTGACCTCTCCGGTAGGAACGTATCCCAATCCGGAGGCGAGCGTAACGTCGTCCGTCGCCGTGCACACAGCACCCGTCGCGACCACGACTCAGACCCGTAGGTCATCAAAAGGGCCTCATGCCCGAGTAAAAACCAAATCCAAATGGGTCTCATGCCCGATTTTACCTTTTCAAAACCATTTCACGAAAACCGAAAGCGTAAGCGCGTATAAGCACGTATAAAACCAGAAAATCTCGAAGTACGTGCCCATACGTAAACACACACTAAAATTCACTCAAGGCATCCCAAAACACATATTAAAACACATATAAAATATTTATGCATGCATCGATTTCAGAAAGAAAGTTCACTCACAGACCATCAGCGCTGCAGCCTCGATATGCGCGCCGTACGCCTTTCCAAGTCAACCATCATCTCCGGGATTCCCAAACCTGTCCAAATCACTTTAGAGGGTTACTAACTATTTAAGTAACCCCTCACTAAATCCCCCTAATTTTTCGGGATTTTTAACTATTTTTAAACGCGCACCGAAACCTTCGAACAACCCGAACTATATCGAGACGATGTCCGATCGACTCGAAACCAGTCCCAAATGTTCGTGACATCGAATAGATGATTTGACATGTTGAACACTTCCCCAGATTCCCTGTCACACTCCCGCACGTGCCCTGTGATTGGCCTGCGCGTGGGCCTCACGCACCGGGCTACAGTGCATCGTCTTCAACCTCTGGCTGGTTCAGACCAGCCGGTTCGGTTCATGCCTGCAACTTGGACCGGCGTGACGGGTCCAGGCCCCTACACTGTTCAATTTTCACCATTTCCTCCCTAATCGATCTTATCCTTCCTATTTTTGTCCTAGTAATCTAAACCTATCAACCAAATTCTCTAAAACCTACTAAACCCGACCAGTCTAACTAACCTCCACGGTTTAATTTTTCCAAAACCTTCCCCAGGGTTCCTCAACCTCCAACCATCCTCAAAATCATTCTAACACCTTCCTAATAACCCATTTAACTCAAAACAATCAATGAAAACGACCCATAACGATTTAAATGAAAAAGGGAGAAAATCGGTTAAAACTGATACCTTGCACTGGTCTTTCCTCCGCCGTCCACAGCGGTGCTCCCTTGGCCGGCCACCACCTCCATTTGGTCCTCAATTCACTCTCTGGCCTGTCAGTCATGATCAAAGGGTTGAAGGGTTTGGATTGGATTGAACATGGTTGATCGGTTTGGTTGGGAGAAATGGGAAAATTGGTCGATGAAGGAAAATGGGATATGCATGAGTTGGTTTGGATTGGCAATGGATGGGTGGCACTTGTCACTCATCCATTGGGCCTATCCAATAATATTTGGGCCCCACTTGCTGCCAAATAGTCCTCGTCTCGTAAAACGTGCAATAGTACGTTTGAATTTCCGTGAACAGTAACTTCGTCGTCGAACGTTCGAATTCGACGTGCCGCCTGTCTGCGGATTCATATCGTCTCGATCTACGTAACAATCATCGGCCCTCGGCCATTTAACCTCCCAGGTCTAAAGTCAACTATTGGCCCTTATTCACCAAAATTACCAAAATACCCCTGATCTTCCGATCATCACAACTTCTTCCACGGATGTCGGAATCGAACGTGCCACGTGTCTATGTACTCGTGACGTCCCGAACTACGTCACAGTCATTGGCCAATGTCCATTTGGCCGTCCGAACGAAAAGTCAACGTTTTGCCCATTCTAGGGGCAAAATAGTTATTTTCCCTGAACGTCCGCTAATCCTCGTCTAATCCCCGATAAGTCTCGCTAATCCGTCATTAATCCTTAATTAATCTTGTTAATTCGAGACTGGTCGTTACAGGTTTCGGGTGTGGAGGCTGTCCACCTCTCTTCTCCCCAGTTTATCTAGATCCTTCCCTCTTCCCTCCTTACTTTATTTTTCCTTTCCTCTTTCCCCCTTCTTCCTAGCTGGTTTTTCTCTCACGGTCGCTTATTCATGTTTTTTTTTCCTTCAGTCACTATCCATCAAACTGGACACACACACACACACACACACACACACACACACACACACACACACACACACACACACACACACACACACACACACACACACACACACACACACACACACACACACACACACACACACACACACACACACACACACACACACACAGCAATGACCCAGACGTTCAATGCGGGTACAATCGGAAAGTCAAATGAAATTGACCATTTTGCCCATGGAGTCCGAGAGTTGACTTTTTGACCAAAAATCAAAGTGTTTAATTTTTTATCGGGACCTCGTTTAGGTAATCATAGAAGACTGTTACAAAGGTCTCGGCCTCCCGAGTACTTCGGCAGGTGGCATTCTGAAAACGGAGTTCAAACGGTTTCTTTCTGGGGCTAGATTACATAAGGGCATTTTGGTAATTTTTTGAAGGTCATTTTGGTAATTTTCTTATGAGATTTTTTTTTGTGGGTGAATGGGATTGGGACAAATGTCCTTTATCCCTTATGTCTTTGTACCACTGCCTATGTAATTGTGTGTGTGCCTATGTATGTTTTAAGTGGTTGTGTATGTGTGTTCCTAAGCCAAAGAAAAAAAACAAAGAAGAAGCATGAGGAAGAGATGATGATGGGAAAAAACAGAGAGGAAAGAGAGTGAAACAGAGATAAAATTGAGGGAAAATGAGAAAGGAAATGAAAGAAATCAGTGAGAAACGAAGAACAAACCCGTGAGCTTAAACCCAAAAATTTGTCCGTGAAGCTTGAAATAGAGTTTTTCAATTTTGGGCTTAATTGTTCGAATTGAGGTTATAAACCTCTTTTTGGGGTGGTTACGAGCTGGTTAGTCAAAATGCCAAAGAAAACCTTGCAGAATAAGGGTCGAAACTTGGGGTCGTGAGGATGGTTCGAAATTTCGAATCAAGGTAAGTTGGATTCTTAAATTGAACTTAGAAACATGTTTATGGGTTAATTCCGAGAAGGTTAGGGATTGAAATGGTGAAAATCGGTTGCGAATTGGAAGAATTCCAATCGGGTCAGGCCGCGGATCAAATGACCCGTTTGACTCGTTTTGTAGGAAAACGGGGTCTGGCACCCTAAAGAAGATGATGAACATTAGTTGCGTGAGTGAGTGCCATGCACAACTACTTATGGTGGCGTATGGGGACTCGTGCCACAACATCTGGAAAAACGATCAACATGAAAGTTCATCCTTTCTACGGTACAATTTTCGAGGCGATCGAATATCGTCTCGGGGCAGTCTTGACTGTTCGAAAGTTTAGAGATTATTTTAAATTAGGTTAAAAATCTCGAAAAATTTTGGGATTACAATAGAAGATATTTGGAATGGTTTGTGACCTTACAATGTGATTTTTGACAGGTTCGATGATTCTCAAAAATTACAGAAATGCGTGCAAAGCGGAATTCGATTATATGGACGGTGTGTGAGTGGACTTTCATTTCCATAAATTATTATGCATTCATATTTACATGAGTTAAATGGTTTTCTCTGTGATTTTGACAACATTGGAGTGAATTAGATTTTATATAGATTTTTGATGATTTTATAATTAAATATTATTTTCTTGTACGTTTTTTAGATTTTCTGTAAATTGTGTTTTCAAGTTCTGTTTCGATTGTGACATTGGAATTGAATGTGGTTTATGATATGTGAAATTGATGTTGGGTTATTGGTGATTTTTATATGGGTTTGAATGGTTTTTTCAGAAGTATTTGATGGCATATTTTACGGAGTTGTGATTAAGTTGTGTTTTGGGCTTAAGCCCAAGTCTTGATTCTGGACTTGATTTTTGATATTGAGATGTGAGATAAGTATGTTTCTTTTTACCCGTGATGAGTAAAATGTTGTGGTGATAGTTTGATTGGATGGTGGTCTCAGACATCGAGTCGGGGGCTCTGAATCCTGAGACTAGCGTTGTATGAGTATTGTGATGACGGAGAGTTGACTATATGTGAATTATGTGCTGATGTTTGATAGAATATTTATCAACCAAGAAATTATGAATGATCACTCCTAATGTAATACTTTGCAAGTGCACAAAATCGTATGACGAGTATAGTAGGTTTGCAAAGGTCGATCCCTCAAGGACTTGTTCAACGTGAATCCACTTAGTTTCGAATGAAACAACTTGAGAAAAAGTACAAAAACTTTTTTTTGGGGGGGGGGGGGGGGGTAAGTTTGAGTGATGATTAGAACAAAATTAAATGATGAAAACAAGTGCAAAATGATGAAAAAATTGATTTGAGAGTTGATTGGATGATTAGGACGAATTAGGACCTGTTATCCATCTTTACCAATTAAAGTTCTCCTTAGATTTCGTTGATTAGATTAATTATGCATGTATTTGAATTAAGTGCCCATGCAAGGGTCAGGCTAAGGCTCACCTCACACATTTATCTTCTCTTAGATTGCATGTTTAAGCGTGATATATCCGCCCTTAAACAACTATTACCGATGGTGTGTGATAATGCATGAAACATGAAGAAGATTTAATGACACTACACTATCCCTAGTAAAGTGATGTGAAATCCTAGAGGGTCATGAGTTTAGATTACGAATAAGATTCCCCCTCTTAAAGGTGATGCTACAAATTGCAGGGTGAACACAAATATCGAGGTGATCCGTCAAGCAATTACATCGACAATTATACGCAAATAAGGTGATCAAACTTACAAGCATAAATTGAGTTCATGAAGCATAATAATCCAACAAATCCAGGCATACATAACAACCATAATCAATAGCCAGAAATCTAATTATAAACTAACATGACTAGGGCTTCAAACAGCCCTAATCCTAAAGGAAATTACTCACGTATAACTAAGTTAACAAACATCGTAATTGAATGCTTATAAACTTAAAGAGATTAGGGATTGAGAAAAACAAATACTAAAATGAATGATGCGTGAGAGAAGTGGCACAAACACTTCTTCTTCTTCCAAGCTTCACGTTACAAAGAAGATGCAAGACTTGAATCCAAAAGCATGAACAATAGGTAAATTGCGGCTACTTTGTGTATAAACTTTACGCAGAAATTTTTGCAGAGTTTTGGGACCTTAGGAGGTAAATTGGACGTCCAAAAACAATGAGAAAACATCTATTTATATCCCCTAACACCTGCCCTAACATCTCCCTAAAAGAAAGGGAAAACAGCCCCCAAAACAAGGAGGAAAACTCCTTAGCCGTGAAAACAAGGCTTAGCTGCATTTTTGTGTCCCTCTTGCTTAAAGAATCTTCTTTTCCTTCTTTAATCCACTTCTTGACTTCATCTTCGACTAGGAATTGAATTATTATCTTTCCAAATCAGATCATAATCCCTAAATTAAAGGAAAGGGGCTACAAATTGCGGCTAAGGGTAAATTAACCCTAGCCATGATTTATGATTGTTTCTTGATTTCCAAGAAACTTCCCTTTCCTTATTTTTTGCAATCTTTAACTTAAGATCTGATTAGGAATGTAATTAAGTCTTCTTATCCAAGTCAATCCATGTTATTTCTCATTGAGAAAGGTAGGAAAATTCGTCCAAGGATGCTTGATGCACAAATAAATACCCTAAAACATCCTTAATCGCAATTTTAGGAACCTAAGGGGCTTAGCCGCATTTTTGTTGATCTTGGGGGATCTTGGACGTGAAAATGGGAGATGATATGATCCTTGATGAGTCCTTGCTAGGTTCATGAAGATATAGCCTTGAAAAGATCACATTTCATTGCAAAATATGATTTAAACCTCAACTAAGCAAGCTGCACAAACTTCACAAAAGATATCATTTTCTTCTATTGTTTGAATGATTATAATCAAAAGATAAGTAAAAGTGATAAGAAATAACATTGAAATGATGCTTAATTTGTGACTTATCGAATACCCCCAAACCTATCTTTTACTAGTCCCTTAGAAAAAAAAAATAAAAATAAAAGACTCGATCTAGTTATGATAAGCATTTAAACCTCTAGGTTCACCTAGTAGGAGGAGTTTTGTCTCCTGAGGGTTATAGTAGCACGATACCCACAAACGTTTTACTTAACACAATGGATACTAGAAGTCATGCATCAACAAGCTAATAAGAATCAAGAATTGAAAATAAACTCACACAAACCAAGAAACATGCCATAACCGTGAACTTAAGTGTTAAGTGTTTATACCAACATCTCAAATGATCAAACTAGAAAACAACGTCATCTTAACGCCCTAGAAAGATTTCGCCTCGACTCTAATCCTCACTAGGCATCACTCAATACGCTCAAGAATCCTAAGGTTTTCACTCAGCAAGTATATGTGAAGAGTTTATGTAAAGAAAATCAAGTTAATCACATATGGATTTCAATGAAGAAAAACACTTTATATGTAAGTAATGATCTCACAAAGGAATTGAAGTTTAAGAACAGAGATACGTACCTTAATCCTTTGCATAACCATTCACAAGATCAATAGGTCTTCATTCAAGGGCTGTAATGGAGCTAGGTTCTTGGGTTTAGTTAGGAAAGTTGGAATTCAAAGAACCTAAACCGCATCAAGGCATGATAAGTCATGACTCGGACCTTGAGTTTAGATGAAACCGAGCTTAAGCTCACAAAAATTGCCAGGACCCACCCCGGTTTCACCCCGAACCCCGAGGTAAATCCTGCTCCCGTCTGACTCCCCGACGCAACACCCAAGGAAAACTCACTCAAACCCAGTCAGACGCAGGAGTACAGAAAATGTGAGTGGACCAGAAAGTACAAAAAGTTCAAAAACCATTTCATATAAAAACCGGGGTTTTAGCCCTCCGTTTTGAAACCACATGCATAACCAACAGTTAGGAACACAGTTATAAAATAAGCATCATAAAAACATCATAAGAACAGAAACACTCTAAAATATTATAAGAAACAGAAACACTATAAAACAGGTATGGAAAATCATAGCATGAGTATCAAAACCCGTGTCATAAACCATAAAGCACAAATCATCATTTCTCGATCAAACCTGCTGGACCTATCCGAGTCTTTAAACTCCCGAGTCTTTAAACTCAATCCAGACCTTAATCATATCCGAGTCTTTAAACTCAAGGCCTACCGGGGAAAATCAATATATCCGAGTCTTTAAACTCCCGAGTCTTTAAACTCAATCCGGGTCTTTAAACCCATTCCGGCCGGTCCCCCGTCACATATATCCGGGTCTTTAAACCCAATATCCAGATCCAGCAAATCCAATCCCAAAACCATTTGAAAACCTTTTCCAAATCCATATCCAAACTCGAATCCGAAATCCCCAGTCCGAAGCCTTTCCGGCGTTCAGAACCGTTATTCCGAACCCAAATCCGGAATACCACTTTTCAAGCCTTTGCCCCAAATCCAATTGTCTCTTTCGATTTCAAAACCAAAACCTTGAGTCTCAAAATCATGTCCCAAAATCCCCTTAAAATCATTGAGGTTATTTATCCTTCCAAAATCACCTTTTTCGTAAAACATGCTAAAACCATCTTTTTCTCGAAAACCGTACAATCACGTAAAACCATCATAACAGATTCAATAATCATAGATTCATGAGTAAAACATCAAAAACATATATAAAAACAGTTATGCATGTTCGAGTTTAAGGAAAGGGTCCACTCACAGTACCGAGCCCTACTCGCGTCCCGAACGTCCAGCCCATTCCTCGGCTTCCTCGGGAAATCCCGATCTTGTCCACATTCACCAAATTACGTCACTAACACGTTCACGAAAGTTCACCTAAATTTCCTTAAAATTCCCCGAACCGAAGACCTAAAACCTGAGACCCTAAACATGCACCCTCGCGGAACTAAACTCAAACGACGTCCGATTGACTCGAAACCAACTCCATTGAACTCACCACAACTCCTAGACCAAAACCCATGTTGACCATTTTCCCAACCGCCGCCGCACGCGCCCCCATGCGCCGCCCAAAGTGGCTGCGCGTGGCCCTCACGCGCCAGCTACAGTAGCACCATCAACCTCGACCTCACTGTGCTGAGCCGGCCGCCGTGGATTGAAGCGGCGAGAAGCATTCTCCACCGTCCGGCCACCATTTCCTTCCCTTCTTTCACCCACAGCTTCGTCCAGACACCACGAATCCATTCCTCAACTCCTCTTGGTTCGATTCGACTCCCAGCTTCACGACTGAAGCTCGAACCAGACGGCCCTCAAACCCCTGTTTCACGATCCATCTGCTCCGGTCACCTCCCGTCACGGTGGCGACACCAGACAACCCCTAGGACCTTACTGAACCTAGACCAACCCTCCTATACCGTCGACTCAGCCCCAAACTCGACGACTTTGGGTTTGAAGTTCATGGCCGAAACAGAGCACACAGGTACTCCCGTTGTGCTGACCTCCGCCGTGTACTCCTCCGTCACGACTCCACACCCAATCGACTCTTGGGACCTCCCTGAGTCTCACTCTAACCTCCACTTCCCTCGACTCTCGCCCTAGGTCCATAACTTAGCTTCTAAACCCAAACGACACAACAGAGCAAAGAAACGGGGGTGAGGATTTACCTGTCCTCCTGTCGCCGTCGTGAGCTCAGCCGTGTACCACGGTGTCCAACAAGTCCTCTGTACTCGTCCCAGCCTCCTCTTGACTTGAATTGAGCCACCTCACGGCACAACCACCGTCTCTGCCTCACCGTTTCTCTGTTTTACCCAAATCTTCGCCGCACCACCGCCGTGCCGCCGTGCACGATTGCACCACCAAATCACGACCAGCAGCCTCCTTTTACCTCCCTATTTCTCTCTCAATTCACTCCTCACTCCCCCTGGCATAGAATCACTCGATTGCTCTCACTCTTCTCACCCTCTGTTTTCTGTTCTTCGAACACACGAACAAACACGGATGCACCCAATTAATTAGGACCGTGACTACACAGGATTCTCCCAGAATCCTCTAGCCCCCTACCATGTGTCACCATCCACTCAACCCTTCTCCCACCCGGTTCAATCACAACCCTCCATTCCTTCTCTCTCTGCACAGATCCCCAGAAGCCAAAAAGACTAAAATACCCTCCTTTTTAACTCATTTTTACGGTTTTGTCAAAACTTCCTAGACCCGTAACTCTCACCTCGTAAGTCCGATGAATACGTGCCGCCTGTCTCGAACTCAGGGTGTCGCAAGCTATCTAACCATGCCAGGTCAACCTACCAAAACCCGATTATTAAAAAAAGTCAACGTTTCCCCCATAGTTTACCCAAATTACGGTTAAGCCCTCAACCTTCCGAACATCACAACTTCCTCCTCGGATGTCGGAATCGGGCGTACCTCATGTCTACGGGTTCATGACGTCCTCAACTACGTCCTGGTCACTGGCCAATACCCAATTAACCACCCGAATAAAAGTCAACATTTTTGCCCGGACCAGGGGCAAAATCGTCATTCTAGGCTCCCGGACCTTTCGGAACCACCTAACCACTGATTATCCTCACTAATCACACCTTAATTAGTCTACTAATCCCGGCTTCCGGGACGGGTTGTTACGGGGGAAAATCAATATATCCGAGTCTTTAAACTCCCGAGTCTTTAAACTCAATCCGGGTCTTTAAACCCATTCCGGCCGGTCCCCCGTCACATATATCCGGGTCTTTAAACCCAATATCCAGATCCAGCAAATCCAATCCCAAAACCATTTGAAAACCTTTTCCAAATCCATATCCAAACTCGAATCCGAAATCCCCAGTCCGAAGCCTTTCCGGCGTTCAGAACCGTCATTCCGAACCCAAATCCGGAATACCACTTTTCAAGCCTTTGCCCCAAATCCAATTGTCTCTTTCGATTTCAAAACCAAAACCTTGAGTCTCAAAATCATGTCCCAAAATCCCCTTAAAATCATTGAGGTTATTTATCCTTCCAAAATCACCTTTTTCGTAAAACATGCTAAAACCATCTTTTTCTCGAAAACCGTACAATCACGTAAAACCATCATAACAGATTCAATAAACATAGATTCATGAGTAAAACATCAAAAACATATATAAAAACAGTTATGCATGTTCGAGTTTAAGGAAAGGGTCCACTCACAGTACCGAGCCCTACTCGCGTCCCGAACGTCCAGCCCGTTCCTCGGCTTCCTCGGGAAATCCCGATCTTGTCCACATTCACCAAATTACGTCACTAACACGTTCACGAAAGTTCACCTAAATTTCCTTAAAATTCCCCGAACCGAAGACCTAAAACCTGAGACCCTAAACATGCACCCTCGCGGAACTAAACTCAAACGACGTCCGATTGACTCGAAACCAACTCCATTGAACTCACCACAACTCCTAGACCAAAACCCATGTTGACCGTTTTCCCAACCGCCGCCGCACGCGCCCCCACGCGCCAGCTACAGTAGCACCATCAACCTCGACCTCACTGTGCTGAGCCGGCCGCCGTGGATTGAAGCGGCGAGAAGCATTCTCCACCGTCCGGCCACCATTTCCTTCCCTTCTTTCACCCACAGCTTCGTCCAGACACCACGAATCCATTCCTCAACTCCTCTTGGTTCGATTCGACTCCCAGCTTCACGACTGAAGCTCGAACCAGACGGCCCTCAAACCCCTGTTTCACGATCCATCTGCTCCGGTCACCTCCCGTCACGGTGGCGACACCAGACAACCCCTAGGACCTTACTGAACCTAGACCAACCCTCCTATACCGTCGACTCAGCCCCAAACTCGACGACTTTGGGTTTGAAGTTCATGGCCGAAACAGAGCACACAGGTACTCCCGTTGTGCTGACCTCCGCCGTGTACTCCTCCGTCACGACTCCACACCCAATCGACTCTTGGGACCTCCCTGAGTCTCACTCTAACCTCCACTTCCCTCGACTCTCGCCCTAGGTCCACAACTTAGCTTCTAAACCCAAACGACACAACAGAGCAAAGAAACGGGGGTGAGGATTTACCTGTCCTCCTGTCGCCGTCGTGAGCTCAACCGTGTACCACGGTGTCCAACAAGTCCTCTGTACTCGTCCCAGCCTCCTCTTGACTTGAATTGAGCCACCTCACGGCACAACCACCGTCTCTGCCTCACCGTCTCTCTGTTTTACCCAAATCTTCGCCGCACCACCGCCGTGCCGCTGTGCACGATTGCACCACCAAATCACGACCAGCGGCCTCCTTTTACCTCCCTGTTTCTCTCTCAATTCACTCCTCACTCCCCCCTGGCACAGAATCACTCGATTGCTCTCACTCTTCTCACCCTCTGTTTTCTGTTCTTCGAACACACGAACAAACACAGATGCACCCAATTAATTAGGACCGTGACTACACAGGATTCTCCCAGAATCCTCTAGCCCCCTGCCATGTGTCACCATCCACTCAACCCTTCTCCCACCTGGTTCAATCACAACCCTCCATTCCTTCTCTCTCTGCACAGATCCCCAGAAGCCAAAAAGACTAAAATACCCTCCTTTTTAACTCATTTTTACGGTTTTGTCAAAACTTCCTAGACCCGTAACTCTCACCTCGTAAGTCCGATGACTACGTGCCGCCTGTCATCGAACTCAGGGCGTCGCAAGCTATCTAACCATGCCAGGTCAACCTACCAAAACCCAATTATTAAAAAAAGTCAACGTTTCCCCCCTAGTTTACCCAAATTACGGTTAAGCCCTCAACCTTCCGAACATCACAACTTCCTCCTCGGATGTCGGAATCGGGCGTACCTCATGTCTACGGGTTCGTGACGTCCTCAACTACGTCCTGGTCACTGGCCAATACTCAATTAACCATCCGAATAAAAGTCAACATTTTTGCCCGGACCGGGGGCAAAATCGTCATTCTAGGCTCCCGGACCTTTCGGAACCACCTAACCACTGATTATCCTCACTAATCACACCTTAATTAGTCTACTAATCCCGGCTTCTGGGACAGGTTGTTACAAAAATGCTCTAATTTAGGTACTTGGCTCACTTGACTTAACTCAAAGTTCATTACCCTTTTGTTTTATTTTGTTTTCTTTTTTTTTTCACAATTTTTTTTTCTTTTTTTTTCTTTTTTTGCATTCTATTATTTTCTTTTCGCTAATGAACTTGATACATTTTTTTTATATGAGCTGAGCCAAGATCATGCAATAACTTCCTCACTTCACAAATAAACGAACGATCTCTTCCATTCAAACATACTTCCATCACATGAGTATGAGTAGCACAAACATCAACATATTTCCTCCTCACCATGAATCTCATTTGATGCGACCTTGACACAAGTTTAGATTATAGGGTGTAGCCATTATGAATGGTTCAAAACTTGGTTAGGTCATATTATAGGTGAAGAACAAAACGCCTAAGTGTTTGGCTTCAAAGGGGCTTAGGGAGCATGTAATGTGGAAGGGGAAAAGAAGGGCCTTTAGGAGCTAAAACACACATAGCCTATATGACATCTCATAAACAATTACACATTAAATCAAGAGCATCGAATAGATATGGTTCTTTAAACATCAATGCAAATAGACAGAGATCATACAATTAAGAACAAAGTGATGAGTGTTTAAGAGTATAAACAAGTAGATCACTCAGAAAGAAACGAAATTAAGCTCAAAGATCTCACAATGGTAGTCTCCACTAATTTTCTAAGCATGCTCAAATTCAATTATTTTGGTTTCTTAATCACTTGATTATGGTATTGTGAAGTGCAAGTGTGAATTCAATGGCAATGGCAACGATTCTTAGTAAGTACAAGAAATTCTCATGTTCTATACATTCATATTAACTTTTTTGGGCATAAAAACTAGCATTACAAAACCAAAAACAGTAAAGAAAACAAAAAACAACAAGGAATTAAGAGCAGAAAATAAAAAATAGCAAGGAAATCAAAACAGAAACTGAGTTGTGTACCCCTAAACTTAAGTCCAATACCCCCAAACCTAAATGAAACATTTTCCTTAATGTTTTGAGCATAAAGGAAGACAAATTCATTAGTTAGAAGGTTAAAAACGTCCGTAAGAAAAAGGGTACAAACCAAGGCTAGGTTGCCTCCTACGAGCGCTTGATTTAACGTCTAGGCGAGACGAGAATAGTAGCTCATGAGAGAGCAAGTGCAGGGGCCTCAGGGGCCTCAAGGGGGATGAGAGACATTACATAGTAGTGCTTGAGTCTATGGCCATTCACCTTGAAGGGTTCTCGCTTAACCGCATGTTGAATTTCAATTGCACCATGAGGAAAAACATTAGTGATAATGAATGGACCAGACCAACGAGAATGTAACTTACCGGGAAACAACTTGAGTCGGGAGTTGAAGAGCAGAAATTGTTGGTCAACTTGAAGGACCTTCCTTTGAATGTTCTTATCATGAAAGGCGTTGGTCTTCTCTTTGTAAATTCGTGAGCTTTCATATGCCTCATTGCGAAGTTCATCGAGCTCATTCAGTTGCAACCTTCGGTGAATTCCAGCAGCGTCTAGGTCCATGTTCATGTGCTTAACCGCCCAAAAAGCCTTGTGTTCGAGCTCTATAGGTAGATGAAAACCTTTACCAAAGACTAATCGAAAAGGGGACATACCTAAAGGTGTCTTGAAAGCCGTCCTATAAGCCCAAAGTGCATCGTTCAACCTTAAGGACCAATCCTTGCGGCTAGGATGAACTGTCTTTTCAAGTATCGCTTTGATCTCCCTATTGGACACTTCGGTTTGCCCACTTGTTTGAGGATGGTAGGGGGTGGATACTCTCTGATTTACACCATACTTCCGCATCAAAGCCTCAAAAGAATGATAGCAAAAGTGGGAGCCTCCATCGCTTATGATGGCCCTTGGTGCACTAAACCTAGCTAAAATATGGTCTAGAAGGAAACTCACAACAATATTAGCATCATTAGTTTTAGTGGCAAGTGCCTCAACCCATTTAGATACATAATCCACGGCAAGAAATATGTAAACATTACCAAAAGAATTAGGGAAAGGTCCCATGAAATCAATGCCCCAAATATCAAAGATCTCAACAACTAAAATCGGGTTCAAAGGCATTTGATTCCTAGGACCTATGTTACCTTGCCTTTGGCATCTATCACATGTGAGCACGAATTCATGAGTATCCTTGAAGAGTGTGGGCCAATAGAAACCACTATGAAGGACTTTGTACGCTGTTTTCTTGGCCCCAAAGTGACCTCCACACGCAAAATAATGACAAATTTCAAGGATAGAACGTACCTCACAATCGGGAATGCATCGTCAAATGATTTGATCCAGGAAATGTTTCCATTGGTAGGGCTCGTCCCAAATGTAATACCTAGATTGCTTAGAAAGTTTATTCCTTTGGTACCTATTCAAAGAAGAAGGGAATTGCTTGGTTACAATAAAGTTAATCAAATCAGCTTACCATGGATCGATTGCTTCAATGCTGAAAAGTTGTTCGTCGGGGAATGTCTCGTGCAAGGGCAAGTGATCCTCTTCTTCATTCGAGCCATGGATGAGACGACTCATATGATCAGCAACTACATTCTCACTCCCCTTCTTGTCCCGAATTTCCAAGTCAAACTCTTGAAGGAGAAGCATCCATCGCAACAATCTAGGCTTTGCATCCTTTTTGCTTAACAAATATTACAACGCTGCGTGATCGGTGTAAACTATGGCCTTTGTTTGAATCAAGTAACTCCGCAAATTTTTCCAGGGAAAAGATGACAGCAAGAAGCTCCTTATCATTTGTAGAATAGTTCAATTGGGCATCATTAAGGGTTCGGCTTGCATAGTATATGACATGAGGAAGTTTATCGCGACGCTGTCCGAAAACAGCACCTACCGCAAAATCTGAAGCATCACACATAAGTTCGAATGGAAGGTCCCAATTGGGGGGCATAATGATAGGGGAGCTCGTGAGCTTCTCCTTTAAAGTGTCAAAAGCCTCCCTACATTATCTATCAAAGTTAAACACAACATCCTTAGCAAGCAAAGCACACATAGGCCGAGATACCTTGCTGAAATCCTGAATAAACCTCCTGTAAAATCCAGCATGTCCCACGAAAGATCTAACCTCTTTGACCGTGTTTGGGTATGGTAATCTCTCGAAAACATCCAACTTAGCCTTTTCCACCTCAATACCCTTGCTGGAAATCACGTGGCCCAAGACAATACCTTGTTGAACTATGAAGTGATACTTTTCCCAATTCAGCACTAGGTTACTTTCTTCGCAGTGTTCAAGTACCCGGGAAAGATTAATCAAACACAACTCAAATGAATGCCCAAACACAGAGAAATCATCCATAAATACCTCAATGATATCCTCAACCATATCCGAAAAGATACTCATCATACACCTTTGAAAAGTGGCTGGTGCGTTGCATAGACAAAAGGGCATGCGCCCGTAAGCGAATGTTCCATAGGGGCAGGTGAATGTTGTTTTCTCTTGATCTTCTGGGGTAATTGGAATCTGGTTATACCCATAATATCCATCTAGGAAACAATAATGAGAATTCTCTGCCAATCGTTTCAACATTTGATCAATAAAAGGTAAGGGAAAGTGATCCTTACGAGTGGTAGTGTTGAGCCTTCGGTAATCATTGCATACTCTCTAACCCGTGTGTATCCTTTGGGGTACAAGCTCATCCTTTTCATTCTTAACTACATTGATTCCACTCTTTTTAGGCACTACTTGCACTAGATTTATCCACTTAGAATCACTTATTGGATAGATGATGCCCACATCCAAACGTTTTAGCACCTTTTTTTTGACAACTTCCTTCGTTGGTGGGTTCAACCTTCTTTGTGCCTCTCGGGAGGGCCTCAAATTTTCTTCAAGGAGAATCCTATACATGCACTTGGTTAGACTAATGCCCTTAATGTCAGCAATAATCCACCCAATGGCCCTTTGATGGGTGCGAAGGACGTGACAAAGCAAGTCTTCCTCGGATGGAGTAAGGTTCGTGGCAATGATGATTGGGAGAGTTTGGTTGCTGCCTAAGTAAGCATACTTGAGATTTTTCGGAAGGGGTTTAAGCTCAAGGATAGGAGGAGAGATATGAGAGGGCAAGGTCTCTGTGGTGGTGAAGGGCAAGGCTTCATAGGGGGCCTTGGACAAGTGCATGTATGGCATGGAATTTATGGAGAGCAATTCGGCCATGGTGTTTGGGTGCATTGTGGTTTCGGGTTTAGGGAAGGTGAGGGCTTTTTCTAGGTCATCTCCCACACATGATAGCTTAAGATTCTCATTAACAAGCATATCCATAATATTCAAAGGGAAATCATCAATAGGTTCCACTGGATATTGCATGGTATCATGTATAGAGAAAGTACGAAGCTTGCCTAAAACCCAAATAGATACCTGTCCATTCTTCACATCAATGAGGAATTCAGCTGTAGCCAACAAAGGACGTCCAAAGATCAATGAGGGCTCCTCATTCTTGTCAATTCTATCCATCTTCAAGACATAGAAATCAGCGGGAATGCACGTATCCCCAATCTGAACCACAACATCCTCCAGCACACCTACAAGGTTAGAAACCGACGCATTAGCCAATCGAACACAAAGATGAGTAGGTTTAAGATCTCCTAAGTTCAAAGAATTATAAATATGGAAAGGTATAATGTTAATTTAAGCTCCCATATCACATAAAAAATGTTTAAAATGTTTAGATTGAATGACACAAGGAAGTGAAGGGGCCCCGGGATCATTGACTTTCGGGGGCATGGAAACAAGGGCTGCCTTGCAAGCTTGGGGCAGGTCCATGACATTTGGGGCTTCAAATCCTCTTTTTCCAGCAACTAGATCCTTGATAAGCTTAGCAAATATGGGCATGTGCTCGAAGATTTTTGAAAAAGGAAGTGTGATTTGAAGTTTCTGCAGCATCTTGATGATCTCCTCCTCGAATGCTTCCTTGTTTTTGTTTCGATTTTGAAACCTGTGAGGGAATGGATATGAGACATTATTAGATAACTCAAAAGACACCTTATTAGACATTTTATTGGAATTAGAAGGAGTTTTATGGTTAGAAAGTCCAGCATGTTGCTGGGGTACTGCATGGGTAGCCGAAATGGATGCATCATGTTCCAATGCTTTGTCTTTCGAGTTCAAGGGCTGCTGTTGGGTGCTTGGGCCTTGGGTTCCAGGGACCTTAACCTGTGGTTCTTCATCTTGAAAGTGTGCTGGAGTTGATTCCACGTGGGTGGGCTCATCCGAGGCCAAAGAGGGGGCAGATTGCACGCCAAAGGGTGCCGGAATTTCCTGATGGTTCCAGCATTGAGTACTCGGGTAGCTTGCTGGATTTTGAGTGTATAGCTGTGATTTTTTTACAGAAGGGACCTGAGGTTTTGAAGTATGATTCCTTGGGGTGTACTCTGGGCTAGGAAGTTCAGTGCCACTCCGGAGGGTGATGGAATTTTCTGTTGGTCCATGGGGACCCTTCGGATTCACCATAACTTGACTAGGGAACTTACCAGGCTCTCTTTGGTTGAGTTGATTGGAAATTTTCCCAAGTTGCCTCTCCAAGTTAGTAATGGCATGTTTAGTCATCATTCATGAAGGCATTTTTTTCTGCTTGGTGAGTCCGAGATTCATTCATGAAGGCATTAGTGTGCTATGCCATAGTTGCAAGTGCATCATCCCATGACTTACCTGTTGAACCTTGAGTTGAGGATGTACCTTGGGGCTGCATAGAAGGAGTAGCAACGTGAGGTTGTTAGAATCCAGGGGGTGGCAAGGGGTTAGCCACGGATTGGTTGTTGTTCCACCTGAAATTCGGATGGTTCTTCCATCTCGGATTGTAAGAGTTCGAAAAAGGATCATTCCGGGGCCTTGAAGCATTGTACCCGCCAACATAGTTGGCTTCACCCACTTGTGTGCACTCATCCGAAGAGTTTCCTTGGACTGAACACATCTCACGAACCAAGGTATTCTTAAACTTATCCTTGTACAATTGCTTTACCAAAGCCGTGAGTTCAGCAATAGATCCATCTTTGTCCCTAGGCTCGGCCATGGACCTAGATGAGTGGCCTTGGTAACTAAACTGTTTCTCTCTTTGAGCTATCTTCTCAAATGAAATTCGGGCCTCGGTTGCCATGCCATCTAAGATACCTTGAGATAGGGAATTCATCATAGTACGATCCCCATAACTAAGACCTCCATAAAACCACATCATGAGGTGATGATCCTCAATGTTGTGATGGGGACAAGCACGAAGCATTTCATTAAACCTTTCCCAATACTCATAAAAGGCTTCATCTTGGAGCTGTCTAGGGTTCATAATCTTAGCCTTAAACTCATTAGTTTTCTCAATGGGGTAGTATTGGGTGAGGAATAAAGTAGACAATTTTGTCCATGTATGAATAGAGGCGGGTGCAAGTGAATGAAACCAAGCTTTAGCCTTATCCTTAAGTGAAAAGTTAAACAAACTCAACCTAATTTCATTCTCAATCATCCCATTGATACGAAGAGTAGAACAAACCTGGAGAAAGTCCTGGATATGAAGGTGAGGGTTTGCTCCAAAGAGTCCATCAAACGTAGGCAACATGTGAATGGTCCCAGACTTAAGCTCAAAGTTCTCAAAGGAGCTTGCAGGAAAGACAATGGGGACGTGATCTTCAGCTACATGAGGGGCTGTGAACTCCCGAAGGAGCCTAGGGGTAGGAGGAGGGACAAGAGCACGTTCTTATTGGTTGTCCATGGCACGAGGGCTTGGTGGGGGGATGACGTGAATTGAAGAGTTCTGGGAGGAACAAGTAGGGTCGTGATTTGTTCCCTCCATTGAGAAGATGCGTGACATGAACTAGTACCTGAAAAACAAATAAACCAACCAATTTAAATAATTCCAAACTATATGGATACCGTTGAGGGACAAGTCCCCAGCAACGGCGCCAAAAACTTGATAGAAGATTTATCAACCAAGAAATTATGAATGATCACTCCTAATGTAATACTTTACAAGTGCACAAAATCGTATGACGAGTATAGTAGGTTTGCAAAGGTCGATCCCTTGAGGACTTGTTCAACGTGAATCCACTTAGTTTGGAATGAAACAACTTGAGAAAAAGTACAAAAAACGTTTTTGGGGGGGGGGGGGGGGGTGGTTAGGTTTGAGTGATGATTAGAACAAAATTAAATGATGAAAACAAGGGCAAAATGATGAAAAAAATTGATTTGAGAGTTGATTGGATGATTAGGGCGAATTAGGACATGTTATCCACCTTTATCAATTAAAGTTCTCCTTAGATTTCGTTGATTAGATTAATTATGCATGTATTTGAATTAAGTGCCCATGCAAGGGTCAGGCTAAGGCTCACCTCACACATTTATCTTCTCTTAGATTGCATGTTTAAGCGTGATGTACCTGCCCTTAAACAACTATTACCGATGGTGTGTGATAATGCATGAAACATGAAGAAGATTTAATGACACTACACTATCCCTAGTAAAGTGATGTGAAATCCTAGAGGGTCATGAGTTTATATTACGAATAAGATTCCCCCTCTTAAACGTGATGCTACAAATTGCAGGGTGAACACAAACATCGAGGTGATCCGTCAAGCAATTACATCGACAATTATACGCAAATAAGGTGATCCAACTTACAAGCATAAATTGAGTTCATGAAGCATAATAATCCAACAAATCCAGGCATACATAACAACCATAATCAATAGCGAGAAATCTAATTATAAACTAACATGACTAGGGCTTCAAACAGCCCTAATCCTAAAGGAAACTACTCACGTATAACTAAGTTAACAAACATCATAATTGAATGCTTATAAACTTAAAGCGATTAGGGATTGAGAAAAACAAATACTAAAATGAATGATGCGTGAGAGAAGTGGCACAAACACTTCTTCTTCTCCCAAGCTTCACGTTACAAAGAAGATGCAAGACTTGAATCCAAAAGCATGAACAATAGGTAAATTGCGGCTACTTTGTGTATAAACTTTAAGCAGAAATTTTTGCAGAGTTTTGGGACCTTAGGAGGTAAATTGGACGTCCAAAAACAATGAGAAAACATCTATTTATATCCCCTAACACCTGCCCTAACATCTCCCTAAAAGAAAGGGAAAACAGCCCCCAAAACAAGGAGGAAAATCCTTAGCCGTGAAAACAAGGCTTAGCCGCATTTTTGTGTCCCTCTTCCTTAAGGAATCTTCTTTTCCTTCTTTAATCCACTTCTTGACTTCATCTTTGACTAGGAATTGAATTATTATCTTTCCAAATCAGATCATAATCCCTAAATTAAAGTAAAGGGGCTACAAATTGCGGATAAGGGTAAATTAACCCTAGCCATGATTTATGATTGTTTCTTGATTTCCAAGAAACTTCCCTTTCTTTATTTTTTGCAATCTTTAACTTTAGATCTGATTAGTAATGTAATTAAGTCTTCTTATCCAAGTCAATCCATGTTATTCCTCATTGAGAATGGTAGGAAAATTCGTCCAAGGATGCTTGATGTACAAATAAATACCCTAAAACACCCTTAATCACAATTTTAGGAACTTAAGGGGCTTTGCCGCATTTTTGGTGATCTTGGGGGATTTTGGACGTGAAAATGGGAGATGATATGATCCTTGATGAGTCCTTCGTGGGTTCTTGAAGATATAGTGACAGGACCAATCCCAATCCCCCCGGGATTAGTGCGGGATGACCCTGCTTCCGTCTGACACGAAGTGTCAGACAAGGTATATTTCCGACCTTTGCCCTCCCGGGCTATCAGAGTACGCCAGTATCCGGAGGAGGTATGTGATATCTCGGTCACTGCTACAGTCCACATCCGATGTCAACCTGAAGGGCAGTCAAAACATTAAAATCTGTGAGTGGACAAAACAAGAATTTATAAAAACATTTTAACGAGAAGATATTTGTACCCTTCACAAAAAATCATGCATGCATTCGAAAACTATTTAACCGAGAGAAGCATATGTGGGAACTAAGCCCAAAACCATAATGAAATAACCATCATGAAAACGACCATACGGGCCACTGCCCAACTCCATAAGGGACTCGGCCCAAATCATAAGAAACCAACCATATGGGCTATTGCCCAAAACCTGTGTAAACACACATCATATATCATATATAGCATACATCACATATACATATAATTCACACAACCAATCCTGTCACGGTTTCCAAAGCTACGCGCGTGCTACCCAGGTCTCAATCCGAGTCTTCTCAAAGCCAAGATCAATGTCCGCAGACCACTGACCCTACCCGAGGTAATAGTAATCATAGCCTTCTTGAGAGTAAGGAACCCAATTGGGGGGTGACTCCACTCTGTCGGTGCTCCGTGACTACTCCAGGGTCCACCCAGGCCAACGACCCTCCTTGGAGGAGATAATAGAAGTAAAGGAAGGTATATGAATACATATATATACATAACATAAACGTTCATGCCCGGTTCCCTTGAACCGTCATGATCCATAACATCCATGATCGGTTCCCATAAACCGTCATGCACCACAATGACCTGACAAAGGTTCATGCCGGTTCCCATAAACCGTCATGTACCACAATGACCTTTCCAGAGTTCATGTCGGTTCCCATAAACCGCCATGAACTTGGAAATCCATCTAGGGTCCCTGACCCGAAATCATCAGTGTAAAACAACTGGGTCTCGTGCCCGAACATATGACTCAACTGGGCACCGTGCCCGATATCTATGGGTCAGTCACGACTCCGATCATAGTGATGCGTGCAACCATCCATCCATGACCGCCCTCAATCCTGGTATGTCGCTGTGAACGTATCAACCGACGCGACCACCACAAGATCATGGTGCACTCATCACTGATCGATATCCTGAACCGTCAGCACTCCGAATTCGAGCCTCCCCAGGCTGCCCGACCACGAATCGTGCATCGTGACCTCTCCGGAAGGAACACATCCCAATCCGGAGGCGAGCGTCGTATCGTCGATCGTCGTGCACATAGCACCCGTCGCGACCACGATTTAGACCCGAAGGTCGTAAATAGCGTCATATGCCCGAGACAAAACCAAATGGGTCTCATACTCGAGTTTATCCTTTTAGAAATCCAAAACCTTTTCATTTAGAACAATAAAGACATACAGACCCGTATAGGCACCGTATAGGGCCGAAACTTAGAAATACGTGCCTATACGTAACCACATACAAATGCACCCATGGCATCACAAACAATTATTTAAAACATATAATAAACATTTATGCATGCAACAATTTAGAAAACAAGGTCCACTCACAGACCGTCCGAGCTGCCGCCTCGATTTGCATGCCATACGGCTCCCCAAGCCGATCACCATCACCGGGACTCCCAAACCTGTCCAAATTTTAATATAAGGTTACTAACTACTTAATTAACCTCCTACCAAAGCCCCATAATTTTCCCGAACTTTTAACTATTTTTAAACCGACCCTAAAACTTCCGACACCCCGAAAACTATCGAAACGATGTCCGATTGACGCGAAACCAGTTCCAAAATCTTCGTTACATCGAATAGAAGATTTCCCGTGTTGAACACTTTCCCAAATTATGGCCCACGCGTCCTCACAAGCCCCTAGAAGGTCGAAAATACTGTTCATCACCATCAACCTCAGGAAAACCGTTTTTTTTTTTCTGGTTTTCCGGTCCAGTCACTGTGCTGAACCGGCGGAACCGGTTCAGCGTCCCTCCGTCCTCATTTTCGGTCCGTTTGCTCACATTTTAATTCCTAAATTCCTATTTCTTCATTTCCTATCTAACCCAATCATCAAAACGACCTAAAAACCGCATAAACCCATGGTTTAATTTTGAACCAAACGGTTCAATACTTTCAAAACTCACCCACGGCTGCCCAGCCGTCCAACCACCATATAAACCATCCTAAAACAATCCTAGCAACCTATTTGATTCATTAAAACCATTAAAACCGATCCAAAACGTCAAAAATGGAAAATGGATTAAAATGGGCATAATCGGGTAATCGGGTTACCTGGGCCTTCACGGTCGCGTGCGGCGGTGCAGGTGCTCCCAGCCACCTTCACTAGCTTCCTCGGCCTCTCCATCACTCTCTGGTCTCACTCAAGATCAGATGGAAAGGGTTGGATGGGTTTGGGTGAATGTTTGAATGAGATCGGGTGGGTTGTGTTTGAAATGAAGAAAATGAAATGGATGGTCGATGCATGAATATGTGTGGGCTGTGCAATGGATGGGTGACACTTGTCACTCATCCATTGGGCCTCCATAAATATCTGGGCCCCACTAGAGTCCAAACGTTAGTTCGTTTCGTAATTCGTGCAATAGTGCACTTGAACTTCCGTGAACCGTAAATTCGCCGTCGAACGTCCAAATTCGACGTGCTGCTTGTCTATGGATTCGTATCGTTCTTATCTACGTAATGGTCCTCGGCCCTCGGCCATCAGACATCCCGGTCAAAAAGTCAACATTTTGACCCATTTAACCAAAATTACTAAAATGCCCCTAAACTTCCGAACGTCATAACTTCCTCCTCGAATGTCGGAATTGAACGTGCCACCTGTCTATGAACTCGTGACGTCACGAACTACGTCACGGTCATCGGTCAAAGTCCATTTGACCGCCCGATTGAAAAGTCAACGTTTTGCCACCACTAGGGGCAAAACGGTCATTTCGCATCGTTCGTCCGATTTAGCCTAACTAATCACCGATTAACCTCACTAAGCATGATTAGTCACTAATCTAATCATGGAATTTGGGTCGGGTCGTTATAACCTTCCCTCCTTAATTAATTTCGTCCTCGAAATTTCGACCGACCTAATCTAACCGTTCTTCCCTCAATTTAGTTTCGTTCTTGAAACTCCACTATCCTGATTCCACATCCACCTCGTGGAGAGTAGAATTGACCTCGAAACTCGTGTACACTCGTCCACCCACTAACCAAAACAATACTTACTTGTCTGCAACCAGACGTACTACTAACACTCACGCCGCCTTGTCTATATTCGACCACATCGAATAGCAGAAGTCGTACGCTCCGAATTGACACCACTAGTCAAATCTACCGTTTCGTTGACACAACAACTCGACGGTTCCCTACTAAATCTCCACTCAACGATCCACGCTGACACATCTGACAAACTGCCACTACTTGACAGTCGTCAGTCAAAACTGACACCATACACTTGTGGTTACACTAACCACCAACTGACTCAACCTGAGTATACAATAACCAACAAATACTCGACCTGCGTGTAACTACCCATCAGAAATACCATGACCCATTGCACAGTATCCAATGTCCAGTTCACGACCTCAACTAATCCCATGGTATCGGAACTAAGCCGACTACCAACACGCTCACCAACGTACTACCGGTCATACCTATATACCGTCACCTGACACGACAAGTACGCCCAGTATCGTACCTCAATCAACGTACAAGGTACATATGTCTACCCATCAATCAGCCTACAACCATCTAGGTTGTAGCTAATCACGTTTCTATAATGGAGTCCATTTGTCCAATCCCGGGCTAGACAAATCGAAACTCCAACCCATCATCTATTTTCAAATCCGAATTCGAATCCGCAATTTCGTAAGAAATCCCGAATCCAAACCCAGAAATCATATCCATAATCATGTCCAAATCCGAATCCGAAATCATCATTCCGTAAGCTAGCATTTGGAATAACCATTCCGAACCCAAATCCATAAAAGAAAATCCACTGTTAAGCTCCAGAATCAAATCCTGAATCGTCACCCAGAATACGATTCCAAAACCCAAATCCAGAAATCCTCTCTCAAGTTCCAAAATCAAATCCTGAATCGTCATCCAACAATCTAATTCCAAAACCTGAAATATCGTTCACGTCTACCGAAACGCACTATATCCGAACCTATCGGATACCTGTTCAAACGATTACCTCAATACAATCGATTGACTTCATAGGGAAGCCAATCCCAACATCAACGCATCTAGGTTGATCAAATCCGACCTCATCGGACACTTGCCCATTTACGACCGTATATGTACCTCTCGACTAGAGAGTCACAACAGACCCCTACTGTGATCTGCAGTCAAATCTCTGCATGCCACCATATCTGACTAATCCTGACCAATTTTGACCAACTGGTCGCTAAACCCCGTGACAGATCGAGTCTGACCAACCGGTCACTAATCCCCCATGATAGTACTCGATCCTCACGTCTCAACTACCGCTGGATCCTATCCAGTCCATCACTATCTGTGATCCACTCCCGATCCACAGATACCGAACATATACTCATCTCGACGGATGTGACCCAATGTCATCACAATCACCGGCACCAGCACTAGTACCAGTACACCACCTGTCAGCATCAGCACAAAGTGTGCCAATCAGACAACTCTGGATCTCCGCTCATACCGAGCGACGATCCCGTACCTCTACTCAAATTGGAGAAACTCTGCCTCCATCGTACCCAACACCTCTGGGTACAGTCACCCTGAACGTCCCCGTCTCATTCTGCGATCGCACTTAGCCGTAACCGAGTTGAATCCAGAATCACTGCTCGTACATATGCGTTACTCACGCACCCCGCATCATCGTCACGACTGACAATCCCATCGTCACAATCATCACAGAAATCTGAGTCTACTCGACCTGATAAGACTCGACTACGTCCATCGATAGTAGCGTCTACCACAACCTCGTGCAGATCAAACTACCGGATATCTCGATATCCAGACTCTGCATCTAACGAAATCAATCGCCTGTACTACTAATCCGTATACCCAACCTGGGATTCCATCGATAAGTACCAACCCTGATAACTTGTCCAACCGAACTCTAACCAGTCGTAACTCGACTAAACCAATGTCGTCTACCAGGTCGCCCATGACCTTAGTTGCACCAAACCACAACTAAAGTAGTACGACAACCAACTAGGTTTAACCGATAAGTATAACCTTGACTGCAAAGTGCAGTCCCAACACAAGCCTACATGACAAGACCGACTAACGAATCCAAATCCGATCATCAAAGGATCACAACACCAAACTGCCGTCAAAATGATCATACGACATCGTGAAAAAGATCCTAACTAACCTTCTCACGATCCAAAACCTTAACGTACTATTACGTTAATCCTTCCTTAGGGTCCGACACTGTCAACCACGACAGAACCATGGCAACCCCGACATCTAGTGCCGAAGCAAGACATTCCTCGATACAGTCCTACTAACTATCATATCGGCATCCCAACAATAAGGTTGACCACGAACTGTAGCCCATTAAGATATCACATCCTCGACCTGCGTACGGAGTATCGCGCAAAATACGCTTCGGAATTCAGAGTAACATGAGCAACCCTGCTCTGATACCACGCTGACAGGACCCATCCCAATCCCCCCGGGATTAGTGCGGGATGACCCTGCTCCAGATTGACACGAAGTGTCAGACAAGGGATATTTCCGACCTTTGCCCTCCCGGGATATCAGAGTACGCCAGGATCTGGAGGAGGTATGTGATATCTCGGTCACTGCTACAGTCCACATCCGATGTCAACCTGAAGGGCAGTCAAAACATTTAAAGTTGTGAGTGGACAAAACAAGAGTTTATAAAAACATTTTAACGAGAAGACATTTGTACCCTTCAATAAAAAGCATGCATGCATTCGAAAACCATTTAACCGAGAGAACCATATGTGGGAAATAAGCCCAAAACCATAATGAAATAACCATCATGAAAACGACCATACGGGCCACTGCCCAACTCCATAAGGGACTCGGCCCAAATCATAAGAAACCAACCATACGGGCAACTGCCCAAAACCTGTGTAAACACACATCATATATCATATATAGCATACATCACATATACATATAATTCACACAACCAATCCTGTCACGTTTTCAAAAGCTACGCGTGTGCTACCCAGGTCTCAATCCGAGTCTTCTCAAAGTCAAGATCAATGTTCGAAGACCACTGACCCTACCCGAGGTAATAGTAATCATAGCCTTCCTGAGAGTAAGGAACCCAACTGGGGGGTGACTCTACTCATTCGGTGCTCCGTGACTACTCCGGGGTCCACCCAGGCCAACGACCCTCCCCGGAGTAGATAATAGAAGTAAAGGAAGGTATATGAATACATATATATACATAACATAAACGTTCATGCCCGGTTCCCTTGAACCGTCATGATCCATAACATCCATGCTCGTTTCCCATAAACCGTCATGCACCACAATGACCTGACAAAGGTTCATGCCGGTTCCCATAAACCGTCATGTACCACAATGACCTTTCCAGAGTTCATGTCGGTTCCCATAAACCGCCATGAACTTGGAAATCCATCTAGGGTCCCTGATCCGAAATCATCAGTGTAAAACAACTGGGTCTCGTGCCTGAACATATGACTCAACTGGGCACCGTGCCCGATATCTATGGGTCAGTCACGACTCCGATCATAGTGATGCGTGCAACCATCGATCCAGGACCGCCCTCAATCCTGGTATATCGACGTGAACGTATCAACCGACGCGACCACCACAAGATCATGGTGCACTCATCACCGATCGATATCCTGAACCGTCAGCACTCCGAAGTCGAGCCTCCCCAGGCTGCCTGACCACGAATCGTGCATCGTGACCTCTCCGGAAGGAACACATCCCAATCTGGAGGCGAGCGTCGTATCGTCGATCGCCGTGCACATAGCACCCGTCGCGACCACGATTTAGACCCGAAGGTCGTAAATAGCGTCATATGCCCGAGACAAAACCAAATGGGTCTCATACCCGAGTTTATCCTTTTAGAAATCCAAAACCTTTTCATTTAGAACAATAAAGACATACAGACCCGTATAGGCACCGTATAGGGCCGAAACCTCGAAATACGTGCCTATACGTAACCACATACAAATGCACCCATGGCATCACAAACAAGTATTTAAATCATATAATAAACATTTATGCATGCACCAATTTAGAAAACAAGGTCCACTCACAGACCGTCCGAGCTGCCGCCTCGATTTGCGTGCTATACGGCTCCCCGAGCCGATCACCATCACCGGGACTCCCAAACCTGTCCAAATTTTAATAGAAGGTTACTAACTACTTAATTAACCTCCTACGAAAGCACCGTAATTTTCCCGAACTTTTAACTATTTTTAAACCAACCCTAAACCTTCCGACACCCCGAAAACTATCGAAACGATGTCCGATTGACGCGAGACTAGTTCCAAAATTTTCGTTACATCAAATAGAAGATTTCCCATGTTGAACACTTTCCCAAATTATGGCCCACGCATCCTCACGAGCCCCTAGAAGGTCAAAAATACTGTTCATCACTATCAACCTCAGGAAAACCGGTTTTTTTTTTTTTTTTTTTTCTGGTTTTCCGGTCCGGTCACTGTGTTGAACCGGCGAAACCGGTTCAGCGTCCCTCCGTCCTCATTTTCGGTCCGTTTGCTCCCATTTTAATTCCTAAATTCCTATTTCTTCATTTCCTATCTAACCCAATCATCAAAACGACCTAAAAACCGCATAAACCCATGGTTTAATTTTGAACCAAACGGTTCAATATTTCCAAAACTCACCCACGGCTGCCCAGCAGTCCAACCACCATAGAAACCTTCCTAAAACTATCCTAGCAACTTATTTGATTCATTAAAACTATTAAAACCGATCCAAAACGTCAAAAATGGAAAATGGATTAAAATGGGCATAATCTGGTAATCGGGTTACCTGGGCCTTCACGGCCATGTGCGGCGGTGCAGGTGCTCCCAGCCACCTCCCCTAGCTTCCTCAACCTCTCCCTCACTCTCTGGTCTCACTCAAGATCAGATGGAAATGGTTGGATGGGTTTGGGTGAAGGTTTGAATGAGATCGGGTGGGTTGTGTTTGAATGAAGAAAATGAAATGGATGGTCGATGCATGAATATGTGTGGGCTGTACAATGGATGGGTGACACTTGTCCCTCATCCATTGGGCCACCATAAATATCTGGGCCCCACTAGAGTCCAAATGTTAGTTCGTTTCGTAAGTCGTGCAATAGTGCACTTAAACTTCCGTGAACTGTAACTTCGCCGTCGAACGTCCAAATTCGACGTACTGTCTGTCTATGGATTCGTATCGTCCTTATCTACGTAATGGTCCTCGGCCCTCGGCCATCGGACATCCCGGTCAAAAATTCAACATTTTGACCTTTTAACCAAAATTACTAAAATGCCCCTAAACTTCCGAACGTCATAACTTCCTCCTCGAATTTCGGAATTGAACGTGCCACCTGTCTATGAACTCGTGACGTCACGAACTACGTCACGGTCATTGGTCAAAGTCCATTTGACCGCCCGATTGAAAAGTCAACGTTTTTTACTACGCCCAAACTACGCATTAAATTAAACACGTAATTTGAGTGTTGTGCAATTTAAACCCTTTTTGTGTAGATGTAGTATTGGTAAATAGGGATCGTTCTTAACCGGGGAAATTAGGGAACATTAATAATGTGTTAGTGGGAAAGAGTAATGAATAAATGAATAATGAATAAATTAATGAATTAAATAATTAAATAATTAACAAATTAATGAATTAATGAATTAAAGAATAAAAGAATTGAGAATTAAAGAATAAATGAATTAAAGAATTAACTAATCAAAGAATAATAAACTAAGAGTATTAAAGAATAAAAGAATAAAGAGATGAAAGAATCAAAGAATAATAAACTAAAAGTAGAAAAGAAGAATAAAAGAATAAAAGAATAAAAGAATAAAGAATAAAAGAATAAAGAATAAAGAATTGAAAAGGGGGGTTTTGAAAAGAGTTGTAAATATAAAATAAATAAAACAAGTAAAAATAATTAAATACTTAATTTTACTTCTACTTTAACCTTTGTACTAGTGAATTTTCTTCAAACACATATTTTTACCAACACTCTAACATCATGCTCATATTGAACCAATCACGAAATCATACCTTAATCATCTCAAATACATGCATACATTTTTCATATTATAAATGCACCGAACAACGGATTATTACTTACAATATGATTCACCTTAAGTAAGTGATTTAATGCGCCGAACAGCGATCAAACATTAAATCTCTTCAACTCTATCCTAAATGCCCCGAACAGCGGATCAACATTTAGTTTCGAATTGAAGTTTAAGTACTAAAACATATGAAGTAAAAGAAACTCAAAAAGTAAAACACATGGAGATTGCATTCTTACTTACAAATGTTAGAAAGAAAATACCAACACATATATTGAATTATAAGTAAAACCAATAACAATAACAAGAATTTAAGTAGAGAAGTATGGATTTTCACAAGAATCACCGAACAGCGGCAGGAAACTTGTGAAGATGGAAGAAGAAATACGAGGAATTCGGTCTTAAAACTCTTGAATTGCCTTAGAATTACTTGGCCTAGGTATTTCTTAAGGAAAGCATAAAAATGTGTTTAAGAGATCTCAAAGAAATATCACAAGAACAAAGTAAAGAGGAAATGAAATTAAGAAAAATAGAAATAACATAAATTAAGAACAAGAATTAAAAGAAAGCTAATTAATAAGAAAATCTACAAGAAGTTAAAATGGTCCCCAAAAATATCTCTCAAAAGAGAGAAACAAAAGAACTAAAAGAAGAAAACTAAAAACTAAGAAAAATGGAAGAAATGGAGCTAATTGGGGACTCCCCAAATACATGAAATGACCTCCCTATTTATAGAGGGAGTGCCACAATTGTTTAATTAAAAGTACAAAATTAAAATATAAAAATAGCAATAAAATAGTACATGAAGAAGTGATGGAAATGATGAGATTGGGTGGGAAAAGATGCTGATTTTGGGGCAAATATGCTGATTTTAGGGAAAAGTGGCTGATTTTGGGGAAAAGTTGCTGATTTTGGGGCAAATATGATGATTTTGGGAACTATTGGGGGGCTGCTGGATTTTTGGCTTGGGATGCTGGATTTCAGCAGCTTCCCACCGAATTTCCTTGCGATTTTCGGTGGTTTCTCATATTTCGTCCATAATTTCTTCGTTATAATTCCGATCGGGACGATTCTTTCACCAAAATGCTCCAAATTCCAAGCTTTATTTATTTCTACAAAAATATCACAAAATAAATTAATTTGTCTAATTATTTATTATTTTAATATTAAAAGTCAAGTATAAAGGGTATAAAATAATATAAAATAACGCTTATTTGAGGACCTATCAGTTTTGCCACCATTAGGGGCAAAACGGTCATTTCGAATCGTTCATCCGATTTAGCCTAACTAATCACCGATTAGCCTCACTCATCATGATTAGTCACTAATCTAATCATGGAATTTGGGACGGGTCGTTACATATAGCCTTGGAAAGATCACATTTAATTGCAAAACATGATTTAGACCTCAACTAAGCAAGTTGCACATACTTCACAAAAGATATCATTTTCTCCCATTGTTTGAATGATTATAGTCAAAAGATAAGTAAAAGTGATAAGAAATAACATTGAAATGATGCTTAATTTGTAACTTATCAATGTTGGATATGGATTGATTGTGTGTTATTGATGTGAGGAGTTGTGATGTATGATGTATATGTGGTTATGCCTATTGGTGGGTTAGTCTCGGACGTCGAGTCGGGCTCCTTTATTGAGACTAAAATGATACGGACGTCGAGCTGGACTCTTTTCCTAAGTCAGATCCTCACTTGGATGCCGAGATGGGCTTCTTTCCCTAGTGGTGTACCTACCAGTAGTGTATTGGTTGGTGATTGATATTGTAATGATGGTGGGTTGATTGTATGTAATTGGCGTGTTGACCTTTTGTCGATGGTTGTGAATTTATAAGATGCTTGCTGATTTATCGAGGTCTTAGACAGCTTAATATTACTTTTTATTTGAGATATCTTTTCATGTATTTTGAGAATTATAAACTGTGTTTCGTTTTAATAGAGGTGAAATGGTTTTCGTATGCATGCATTGACAGGACCCATCCCAATCCCCCCGGGATTAACGTGGGATGACCCTGCTCCCGTCTGACACGGAGTGTCAGACAAGGGATATTTCTGACCTTTGCCCTCCCGAGCTATCAGAGTACGCAAGGATCCGGAGGAGGTATGTGATATCTCGGTCTCTGCTACAGTCCACATCCAATGTCAACTTGAAGGGCAGTCAAAATATTAAAAGCCGTGAATGGACAAAACAAAAGTTTGTAAAAACATTTCATAAGACATTTGTACCCTTCACTAAAAACATGCATGCATTCGAAAACCATTTATCCAGAAATCATATGAGGGAACTAAGCCCAAAACCAAGATTGAAAGAACCATAATGAAAATGAACTATACGGGCCACTGTCCAAAACCTGTGTAAACGCACATCATACATCATATCATATATCTCTTATAGCATACATCATATATCATATCATATAGCATACATCATATATACATATAATTCACACAACCAATCCGAGTCTTCTCAAAGTCAAGATCAATGTCCGCAGATCACTGACCCTACCCGAGGTAATAGTAATCATAGCCTTCCTGAGAGTAAGGAACCCAACTGGGGGGTGACTCCACTCAGTCGGTGCTCCGTGACTACTCCGGGGTCCACCCAGGCCAACGACCCTCCCTGGAGGAGATAATAGAAGTAAAGGAAGGTATATGAATACATATATATACAGAACATAAACATTCATGCCCGGTTCCCATGAACCGTCATGATCCATGACATCCATTAACCAGGGTTCATGCCGGTTCCCATAAACCGTCATGAACCAGAATGACCTGACAAAGGTTCATGCCGGTTCCCATAAACCATCATGAACCACAATGACCTTTCCAGAGTTCATGTTGGTTCCCGTAAACCGTCATGAACTTGGAAATCCATCTAGGGTCCTTGACCCGAAATCATCAGTGTAAAACAACTGGATCTCGTGCCCGAACATATGACTCAACTGGGCACCGTGCCCGATATCTATGGGTCAGTCACGATTCCGATCATAGTGATGCGTGCAACCATCCATCCAGGACCGCCCTCAATCCTGGTATGTCGTCGTGAACGTATCAACCGATGCGACCACCACAAGATCATGGTGCACTCATCACCGATCGATATCCTGAACCGTCAGCACTCCGAAGTCGAGCCTCCCCAGGCTGCCCGACCACGAATCGTGCATCGTGACCTCTCCGGAAGGAACACATCCCAATCTGGAGGCGAGCGTCGTATCGTCGATCGCCGTGCACATAGCACCCGTCGTGACCACGATTTAGACCCGAAGGTCGTAAATAGCGTCATATGCCCGAGACAACACCAAATGGGTCTCATACCCGAGTTTATTCTTTTAGAAATCCAAAACCAAATCATTTAAATCAATAAAGAAATACAGACCCGTATAAGCACCGTATAAGGCCGAAACCTCGAAATATGTGCTTATACGTAACCTCATACAAATGCACCCATGGCATCATCAAACATGTAATAAAACATATAATAAACATTTATGCATGCACCAATTTAGAAAACAAGGTCCACTCACAGACCGTCCGAGCTGCCGCCTAGATTTGCGTGTCATATGGCTCCCCGAACCGATCACCGTCACCGGGACTCCCGAACCTCACGGGTTCACCCGCCGTGAACCGCCGCCGTGAGCCACCATGGCCGGCCGTCGTGTCCTCCTCCTCATCCCAGTCCTGCCCTCACTCTCACACGGTCACACTTGATGGAGGATTGTGGTGGTGTTGTTTATTTGTATGGAAAGAATGAAAGTAGAAAAGGAAGAAGAAATATGGAGGGGGTGCGGGTTTGAAGATGAAAAGAAGAAAAATGATGGCTGATGAGAGGAGATGAAATTGATGGTGAGGATTGGAAGATTAAATATAGAATGGAGGTCTAGGATTGAATGAGGTGTGGATTAGATTATAAAATTAATTAATTAATATTATTTAATTAAGTGAGATCCCCTTTTTAAGAGTTTTAACCAATGGGATGAGTGACACTTGTCACTCATCCATGGGACCCACTCAAAATATCTGGCCTAATCAGAAAAGGCCACCTCATCACCGCCTCGAAGTACGTGCATAGTGAAATCGAACTTCCGTGACCTATAACTTTCCCGTTCGAAGTCCGATTTCAGCATGCCGCCTGCCTATGGATTCGTATCGTCCCGGTCTACGTAACGGTTCTTAGCCCTCGGCCATCGGACCTCTCGGTCAAAAAGTCAACATTTTGCTCCTTTTAACCATAATTACCAAAATGTCCCTAAACTTCCGAACATCATAACTTCCTCCTCGAACGTCGGAATTGAACGTGCCACCTGCCTATGAACTCGTGACGTCATAAAATACGTCACGGTCATTGATCAAGGTCCATTTGACCGCCCGATTGAAAAGTCAACGTTTTACCCATGACCAAGGGCAAAACGGTCATTTCGCATCGTTCGTCCGATTTTGCCCAACTAATCACGGATTAGCCTCACTAATCGTGATTAGTCACTAATCTAATCTAGGAATTTGGGACGGGTCGTTACATGCATGGTTTTGGAAAGTGGAGGGTAAATACTTGATGTTTTCAAATTATATTTTTTAAAACGTTTCTTTTTGTCCACTCACACGTTTTCTTGGTTTTGTGACCCTTTAGGGGCGTTGCATGGGAATCGAGGCTCGAGAGGCAGAGACATGAACTAGAGAAAATAATTTGTATCCCTAGTCTGATAAGGTTTCATGCGTATTTTTTATTCTTGTCAGATGGGAGCGGGATCCGAGTGTATTTTTCTAGTGTGTTTCGGGTAGGGTCCTGTCAATTTGGTATCAGAGCTAAGGTTCTGTTGTGTTGTTGATTCCATGCCTTCGAGTTGCGAGCTCTGTGCACGGCCTGGTGATGAGTGTGAATGTTATATGTTTATATGTATTTTTGTGTGTTGGAAAATGTGTAAGCTTCAAGGTGCTTGTTGAATTTGTGTTTTAGATGAGACAGTTTAATTTGATTATCGATTGTTGTGCCTCATGATGTTCATGTATGTGTTTGTTACAAATATGGTTATGTTTGATGAAGACTCGTACAGGGTTTAGGATTGTGGATTAGGACTCAGAAGGAGTTTGGCGTAAGGATTAAGGCATGAGGAGGAGCCAAAAAGTGTAATTGGATAAGTAAATTTTCTAGTTAGTGTTGGATTCCGGTTTGGTGTTGAATTTGATTAAGAGAGTATTGGGGTATTGGCCTGCTCATTGTAACAACCCGTTCCGAGAATTGGGATTAGTCGAGTGTTTAAGGTGTGATTAGTAAGGTTAATCAGGGGTTAGGTGGTCAATTGGGGATTTACCAGTGACCAGGACGTAGTTTAGGACGTCATGAACCTGTAGACATGTGGTATGTTTGATTCCGACATCCGAGGAGGAAGTTGTGATGGTCGGAAGGTCGAGGGTATTATCGTAATTTTGATAAAGTAGGGGGAATAGTTGACTTTTTGATTAATCGAGTTTTGGTAGGTTGACCTAGGATGGTTAGATAGTTCTTGTCGTCCTGAGTTCGATGACAGGCGGCACGTGTTCATCGGACTTACGAGGTGAGAGTTACGGGTCTAGGAAGTTTCGGTAAAACCGTAAAATGAGTAAAACAGGAGGGTATTTTGGTCATTGTGGCACCTTGGGATTTGTGCACAGAGGAAAGGAATGGACGGCTGGGATTAGGCCAGGTGGGAGTGTGTGGAGTGGATGGTGACACATGGCATGTGTGTAGAGGATTCTGGTGGAATCCTGTGCATTCACGGCCCAATTAATTGGGGTGCACCCGTGTTATGCATTCTAGTCCTTCGATACACAGAGAAACAGAGTGAGAGCTTGAGGGGAAATCGACCGATCTGGGTGCAAGGGTGAGTGACTGGTGAGTTGTGAGAGTGACAGTGAAGCAAGGAGGAGCTGCTGGTCGTGTTTTGGCAGTGCAATTGTGCACGGCGGCACGGCGGAGGTGAGGAGAAGAATTGGGGGAAACAGGGAGGCCGTGAACGTTTGGTGGTGGCTACGCCGTGAGGCGGTTCAAATCAAGACAAGGAGAGGCCGAGGAGGTTGCAGGGAGTCCAACGACCGCCGTGGTAGGCGGCAGTGCGCACGGCGGAGCTGCAATCGAAGGGTAAGTCTTCCTGCTCTGTTTTCCCGTGGAATTTCATTTGGGAAGTCGTGACTCTGGGCTGAGAGTCGAGAGGATTGGAGGTTAGGGTAGTGATCAGGGAGGTCCTAGGTGTCGATTTGGGTGGTCGCCGTGACGGGGCCGTACGCGGCGGAGCTCAGTCGAAGAGGGGTTTCTTTTACCCTGTTTCGGCAGTGAACTTCGAACGGTAAGTCGACGAGTTTGGGGGTGAGTCGACGGTATAGGAAGGTTGGTCTGGGTTCAGTGAGGTTCAGGGAAGCGTTTGGTGAAGCCACCGTGAAGGGTGGTGAGCTGGGTGGTCGGATCGTGAAACAGAGTTTTGAGGAGGTTTGATTTCGAGCTTGAGACGACGGGTAGGAGGCTGTGTCGAGGTGATTGGAGGATGGGGATGCTTAGAGTAAGGTTGGACGAAGCTTTAGGTGAAGAAAGGGAAGGAAATCGTGCAGGCACGGCGGAGAACCGTTGACGCCGGTTCAAGCTGTAGCCTACTGTGTTGAACCGGGTCGACGTGAGGTTGAAGGTGCACTGTAGCTGGCGCGTGGGGCCACGCGCAGCCACTTTGGGCGGCGCGTGGAGGCGCGTGCGGCGGTTCTGGGAGAAACGGTCAACATAGTTTTTGGTCTAGGAGTTGTTGTGAGTTCAATGGAGTTGGTTTCGGGTCAATCGGAAGTCGTTTGAGTTGAGTTCCGCGAGGGTGAAAGTTTAGGGTCCCGGGTTCTTACGTTTAGGATTCGGGGAATGTTGAGGGAATTTAGGTGAACCTTCGTAGACGTACTAGTAACGTAATTTGACGGTGTTTGACAGGATCGGGATTTCCCGAGGAAGCCGAGGAACGGGCTGGACGTTCGGGGCGCGAGTAGGGCTCAGTACTGTGAGTGGACCTTTTTCCTTAAACTCGAGCATGCATAACTGTTTTTATATACGTATTTTATGGTTTTACTTATGAATCTATGTTTATTGAATATGAAGTGATGATTTTATGTGATTGCACGTTTTTCGAGAAAAAGACGGTTTTGGCACGTTTTTCGAGAAAATGTTGGTTTCGGATTTTGATGACACATTTGGGGATTTCCACCGATAAAGGTTTTCTAATAATGATATATGGGTTATGAAATGTGATTTGTGATTACATGGGGTTTTGGTATGAAAATGGATATTTTCCGGATTTGGGTTCGGAATGACGGTTCTGGATGCCGGGAGAGCATCGAACCAGTGATTTCGGATTCGGGTTTGGATGAGGATTTGGTAAATGGTTTTCAAATGGTTTTGGGATTGGATTTGCTGGATCTGGATTTTGGGTTTAAAGACCCGGATATATGTGACGGGGGACCGGCCGGATTGGGTTTAAAGACCCGGATTGAGTTTAAAGACTCGGGAGTTTAAAGACTCGGATATATATTGATTTTCCCCCGTAGGCCTTGAGTTTAAAGACTCGGGAGTTTAAAGACTCGGATATGATTAAGGCCTGGATTGAGTTTAAAGACTCGGGAGTTTAAAGACTCGGATAGATCCAGCAGGTTTGATCGAGAAAATGATGATTTGGTGGTTATGGTTTTGATACGGTTTCTGATACTCATGCTGTGGTTTCTTAAGATATTTTATAGTGTTTCTGTTTCTTATGATGTTTATAATGATTATTTTATAACTGTGTTCATAATTGTTGGTTATGCATGTGGTTTCAAAACGGAGGGTTTAACTCGGTTTTCTTATAAAATGGTTTTTGAACTTTTGTACCTTCTGGTCCACTCACATTTTCTGTTTTAATTGCCCTCCAGGTTGTGGAGCTAGCGCGGGGTCTTGACGTCGAGGCAGAGTCTGAGGCATAGAAGCGACGTGAGGGATCCTAGAAGAGTTTAAAGGCTTCTGTGTGCATGTACTTTCTCGGTTTTTATTTTCCTTGTAATGTAGTGCTATGCTCTGTAAACGATAAGGATTTTGGGATATTTTATAATTACTCCTGCGTTTGACTGGGGTCGAGTGAGTGTTCCTTAGGTGTTGTGTCGGGGAGTCAGACGGGAGCGGGATTTACCTCGGGTTTCGGGGTGAAACCGGGGTGGGTCCTGACAATTGGTATCAGAGCATAGGTTTGTCGAGTTTGTTGGGTCTGTCGGGTTGTGAGGTTGTGTTTCAGTTGTTTGACTACTTCTATGCCTCTTTCAGCGTGCGGTTGACGATGCCTCCGAGACGTAGACCCTCTCCACAACCGGAAGAAGTAGCAAGAGAGACGGAGAGTGCCACGATTGAGCGAGCCCAGCGGCTCGGGGCTACTACTTTTAGTGGTGGGGCTGATCCTGAGGAAGCCCAGAGGTGGATTACCCGACTTGAGCGGATTTTTGCGGTGATGCATTGTCCGCCGGAGGAGCGCGTGTTGTTGGCTGCATTTTTGCTAGACGGTGCGGCGTACGAGTGGTGGTACACCCTCGAGTTGTCCGGTTGGGATGTCCACAGTGTGACCTGGGAGACGTTTAGGGAACGGTTTCTGGAGCAGTATTATCCTCGTTCTTTCCGGGATGCCAAGGAGGCAGAGTTCTTGCACCTCCAGCAGGGGAATTTGACAGTGGCAGAGTATGAACGGAAGTTCCAGATGTTGTCTCGGTTTGCTCCTGCTTTTGTGGCCACTGAAGCCGAGAAGTGCCGTAGGTTTGAGTTGGGTTTGCGAGGTGAGATTCGAGCCGTAGTGACGGCTGGATCTTTTGCTACCCTCCGAGACTTGTCGGATGCTGCGGTGCGAGTTGAGGCTAGTTTGCCGGTGCGACGCCGGGAACTATCTATTCCTGGAGCTTCGAGCCAGAGGACACCGAAAAGAGGTAACTTCGGTGGGTCGTCCTCGTCGGGCGATGATCGTTTTGGTAGGCCTGGCAGTGCCCAGAGTTCAGGATTTTGGGGTTATCGAGTACCACCGACTCCGCAAGCGAGTGCGACGTCGGTAGCGTCCACAGGGAGACCGAGCAGTGGACCAGGCTGGAATGTGTGTTTCTACTGCGGGGAGCGAGGTCATTTCCGACGTGAGTGTCCACTGTTGCCACAGGAAGGTGGTGTAGGCAGAGGAGCAGCGGAGTCCGGACAGAGTACAGCATCAGGGACAGCGGGCACTAGAGGAGGTGGTGGCACAGCCACGAGTAGTTCGAGGGGACGTGGTAGAGCGTCAGGATCTCAGGCCCGGGTGTTCTCGATGACTCAGCAGGAAGATCAGTCGACACCAGATACGGAGACAGGTACTTGTTTTACTTTTGGTTGTCCTGTTGGTTTGGTGTCTGGATTTCGGCGTAGAGTCTAGGAGTTAAGTTCCGTAGGAGGGTGACGGAAGGTATAGGAAAGGAGTGACTATAACTGATCGATTGGAGACTGTGGAAGGAGAGAACCCACAAGCTAGAGTTTGCCTTTAGGACTTTGTGGAGTTAGTCCGACCGTGGACGGAATAGTAGCCGAGGGAGATGGGTGGTTGTATACGAGGATGTACTCTGTGATTTCTGTCGGGTATTGTGAACTGAGGTATTTTATAATACCTTTGTTTTCTGTTCATAGAGTTTCCCTTGCGTACACCATGTAGTTGTTACATAGCTAGAGTTGGCTGTGGTAACAGTAGTTGTGGAATTTCGGGGACGAAATTCTTTTTAGGTGGGTAGATTGTAACAACCCGTTCCGAGAATTGGGATTAGTAGAGTGTTTAAGGTGTGATTAGTAAGGTTAATCAGGGGTTAGGTGGTCAATTGGGGATTTACCAGTGACCAGGACGTAGTTTAGGACGTCATGAACCTGTAGACATGTGGTATGTTTGCTTCCGACATCCGAGGAGGAAGTTGTGATGGTCGGAAGGTCGAGGGTATTATCGTAATTTTGATAAAGTAGGGGGAATAGTTGACTTTTTGATTAATCGAGTTTTGGTAGGTTGACCTAGGATGGTTAGATAGTTCTTGTCGTCCTGAGTTCGATGACAGGCGGCACGTGTTCATCGGACTTACGAGGTGAGAGTTACGGGTCTAGGAAGTTTCGGTAAAACCGTAAAATGAGTAAAACAGGAGGGTATTTTGGTCATTGTGGCACCTTGGGATTTGTCCACAGAGGAAAGGAATGGACGGCTGGGATTAGGCCAGGTGGGAGTGTGTGGAGTGGATGGTGACACATGGCATGTGTGTAGAGGATTCTGGTGGAATCCTGTGCATTCACGACCCAATTAATTGGGGTGCACCCGTGTTATGCATTCTGGTCCTTCGATACACAGAGAAACAGAGTGAGAGCTTGAGGGGAAATCGACCGATCTGGGTGCAAGGGTGAGTGACTGGTGAGTTGTGAGAGTGACAGTGAAGCAAGGAGGAGCTGCTGGTCGTGTTTTGGCAGTGCAATTGTGCACGGCGGCACGGCGGAGGTGAGGAGAAGAATTGGGGGAAACAGGGAGGCCATGAACGTTTGGTGGTGGCTACGCCGTGAGGCGGTTCAAATCAAGACAAGGAAAGGCCGAGGAGGTTGCAGGGAGTCCAACGACCGCCGTGGTAGGCGGCAGTGCGCACGGCGGAGCTGCAATCGAAGGGTAAGTCTTCCTGCTCTGTTTTCCCGTGGAATTTCATTTGGGAAGTCGTGACTCTGGGCTGAGAGTCGAGAGGATTGGAGGTTAGGGTAGTGATCAGGGAGGTCCTAGGTGTCGATTTGGGTGGTCGCCGTGACGGGGCCGTACGCGGCGGAGCTCAGTCGAAGAGGGGTTTCTTTTACCCTGTTTCGGCAGTGAACTTCGAACGGTAAGTCGACGAGTTTGGGGGTGAGTCGACGGTATAGGAAGGTTGGTCTGGGTTCAGTGAGGTTCAGGGAAGCGTTTGGTGAAGCCACCGTGAAGGGTGGTGAGCTGGGTGGTCGGATCGTGAAACAGAGTTTTGAGGAGGTTTGATTTCGAGCTTGAGACGACGGGTAGGAGGCTGTGTCGAGGTGATTGGAGGATGGGGATGCTTAGAGTAAGGTTGGACGAAGCTTTAGGTGAAGAAAGGGAAGGAAATCGTGCAGGCACGGCGGAGAACCGTTGACGCCGGTTCAAGCTGTAGCCTACTGTGTTGAACCGGGTCGACGTGAGGTTGAAGGTGCACTGTAGCTGGCGCGTGGGGCCACGCGCAGCCACTTTGGGCGGCGCGTGGAGGCGCGTGCGGCGGTTCTGGGAGAAACGGTCAACATAGTTTTTGGTCTAGGAGTTGTTGTGAGTTCAATGGAGTTGGTTTCGGGTCAATCGGAAGTCGTTTGAGTTGAGTTCCGCGAGGGTGAAAGTTTAGGGTCCCGGGTTCTTACGTTTAGGATTCGGGGAATGTTGAGGGAATTTAGGTGAACCTTCGTAGACGTACTAGTAACGTAATTTGACGGTGTTTGACAGGATCGGGATTTCCCGAGGAAGCCGAGGAACGGGCTGGACGTTCGGGACGCGAGTAGGGCTCAGTACTGTGAGTGGACCTTTTTCCTTAAACTCGAGCATGCATAACTGTTTTTATATACGTATTTTATGGTTTTACTTATGAATCTATGTTTATTGAATATGAAGTGATGATTTTATGTGATTGCACGTTTTTCGAGAAAAAGACGGTTTTGGCACGTTTTTCGAGAAAATGTTGGTTTCGGATTTTGATGACACATTTGGGGATTTCCACCGATAAAGGTTTTCTAATAATGATATATGGGTTATGAAATGTGATTTGTGATTACATGGGGTTTTGGTATGAAAATGGATATTTTCCGGATTTGGGTTCGGAATGACGGTTCTGGATGCCGGGAGAGCATCGAACCAGTGATTTCGGATTCGGGTTTGGATGAGGATTTGGTAAATGGTTTTCAAATGGTTTTGGGATTGGATTTGCTGGATCTGGATTTTGGGTTTAAAGACCCGGATATATGTGACGGGGGACCGGCCGGATTGGGTTTAAAGACCCGGATTGAGTTTAAAGACTCGGGAGTTTAAAGACTCGGATATATATTGATTTTCCCCCGTAGGCCTTGAGTTTAAAGACTCGGGAGTTTAAAGACTCGGATATGATTAAGGCCTGGATTGAGTTTAAAGACTCGGGAGTTTAAAGACTCGGATAGATCCAGCAGGTTTGATCGAGAAAATGATGATTTGGTGGTTATGGTTTTGATACGGTTTCTGATACTCATGCTGTGGTTTCTTAAGATATTTTATAGTGTTTCTGTTTCTTATGATGTTTATAATGATTATTTTATAACTGTGTTCATAACTGTTGGTTATGCATGTGGTTTCAAAACGGAGGGTTTAACTCGGTTTTCTTATAAAATGGTTTTTGAACTTTTGTACCTTCTGGTCCACTCACATTTTCTGTTTTAATTGCCCTCCAGGTTGTGGAGCTAGCGCGGGGTCTTGACGTCGAGGCAGAGTCTGAGGCATAGAAGCGACGTGAGGGATCCTAGAAGAGTTTAAAGGCTTCTGTGTGCGTGTACTTTCTCGGTTTTTATTTTCCTTGTAATGTAGTGCTATGCTCTGTAAACGATAAGGATTTTGGGATATTTTATAATTACTCCTGCGTTTGACTGGGGTCGAGTGAGTGTTCCTTAGGTGTTGTGTCGGGGAGTCAGACGGGAGCGGGATTTACCTCGGGTTTCGGGGTGAAACCGGGGTGGGTCCTGACTAGTGCCATCGTGTGATGTGATTGCTTGAGCTTGGTTATAGATATGGTTTTGAGTTTTAATCCTAGATATGGAAGGAGAGCTCGGGAAAAACTTAAGATGATATAAGGTCGATAAGTATGTTATTGAGATGAAAGCGAGATTTTCTCGGAGCCCGTTTAAATTATGGATTGGAGTTGAGATATGGTTGTGTGATGTTAATGTGAGAATTTCTCAATATTGGTGCATTGTGATGTGAACCATATGTGAGCTATGTGTTCGTGTAATTGATTTGAATTTTCGATTAGATCTGGAATATGGATTCGATTTAATTGTAAATTTCAAGGACAATTTTTTTTTAAGGAGGGTAGGTTGTAACGACCCGGACATTCAACGAGGGTAAAATCGGAAAGTCAAATAAAATTAATCATTTTGCCAATGAAGTCAAAGAGTTGACTTTTGACCAAAAGTCAAAGTGTTGATTTTTGATCGGGACCTCATATAGGTAATCCGAGAAGACCATTAAGAAGGTCTCGATCTCTAGAGTATGTCGGCATGTGACATGCCAGAAACGGAGTTCGGACGGTTTCGTTCCTAGTCTATATTACGTAGTGGCGTTTTGGTAATTTTGTTTGAAGGGCATTTTGGCATTTTGGTAATTTTCTTATGAGATTTTTCTTGTGGGTGAATGGGATTGGGACAAGTGTCCCTTATCACTTATGTCTTTGTGCCACTGCCTATGTAATTGTGTGTGTGTGTCTATGTATGTGTTTAAGTGGTTGTTTGTGTCTTCCTCGGCCAAAGAAAAGATAAATAAAGAAGAACCGTGAGGAAGAGATGATGATGGGAAAAACCAGAGAGGAAGGAAAGTGAACCAAAGATAGAATTGAGGGAAAATGAAAAAGGAAATGAAAGAAATCAGTGAGGAACAGAGAGCAGACCCGTGAACTTAAACCCAGAAATTTTCTCGAGAAGCTTGAAATTGAGTTTTTCAATTTTGGGCTTAATTTTTCGAATTGAGGTTACAAACCTCTTTTTGGGTTAGTTAAGAGCTAGTTATTCGAAATTCCAATGAAAATCGTGCATAAATGAGCCCAGAACAAGGTTCGAAACTTGGGGCCGTGAGGATGGTTCGAAAATCCGAATCAAGGTAAGTTGGATCTTCAAATTGAACTTAGAAACATGTTTCTAGGTTAATTCCGAGTAGGTTAGGGATTGGAATGGTGAAATTCGGTTGAGAATTGGATGAATTCCAATCGGGTTAGGACGTGGGTCAAATGAACCATTTTGCTGGAAAACGGGTCTAACACCCTGAAGAAGATGATGAATAATAGCTGGCACATGAGTCCCATGCACAACCACTTCTAGTGAAGTGTGGGGGGTGCGTACCACGTCATCTGGAAAAATGGTCAACATGAAAGTGCATCCTTTAAATGTTACGAGTTCAATGGTACAATTTTCGAGGCGATCATATATCGTCTCGGGGCAGTTTCGATTGTCTGAAAGTTTAGGGATTATTTTGAATTTGTTTAAAAATCCCGAAATTTTTTTTGGATTAAAATAGAAGATATTTGGAATGGTTTGTGACCCTACAATGTGATTTTTGATAGGTTCTATGATTCTCGGAAATTACAGAAATGCATCCAAGCGGGATTCGGTTATGTGGATGGTGTGTGCGTGGACTTTCTTTTCCTTGAATTATTATGCATGCATATTTACATGATTTAAATGGTTTTCTATGTGATTTTGATGACATTGGAGTGATTGGGGATTTTATATGGATTTTCGATGATTTTAAAATTAAATATTATTTTCTTACACATTTTATGAGATTTTCCGTAAATTACGTTTTCAAGTTCTGTTTCAATTATGACATTGGAATTGAATGTGGTTTATGATATGATAAATCGATGTTGGGTTAGTGGTGATTTTCATATGATTTTGGATGGTTTTTCGGAAGTGTTTTAATGGCACATTTTACGAAGTTGTGATTGAGTTGTGTTTTGGGTTTAGGCCCGAGTCTTGATTCTAGACTTGATTTGTGATATTGAGATGTGAGAAGAGTATGTGTTTCTCAGTACCCGTGATGTGTAAAATGTTTTGGTGATCATGTTGATTGGTTGGTGGTCTCAGACGTCGAGCCGAGACTCCGAATCCTAAGACTAGTGTTGTATGAGATTGTGATTGTGATACCTGACGTGGATATGTTCCGGCATTGTGATTTGGTTCTCTTGGACATTGAGCGAGGCTCTAGTTCCTGAGATTGTGTTGTGATGACTCGAAAGTCGAGCCTAGGGCTTCGATTTCCGAGTGTGTATGTGATGGCCTACCGGTAGTGCACTTGTGATGTGATGATATGATGATTGGTATGGTACGTGTGCTTCGAGAATGGTTTAGATGTGTTTGATTGTGTATGAGTACTGTCATGCCATTGAGTTGACTATATGTGAATTTTGTGGTGATGTTGGATATGGATTGATTGTATGTTATTGATGTGACAATTCGTGAAGTATGATGTAAGTGTGGTTATGCCTATTGGTGGGTTAGTCTTGGACGTCGAGTCGGACTCTTTTCCTGAGACTGACACGACTCGGACATTGAGTTGGGCTCTTTTCCTGAGTCGGTTCCCCGCTTGGACGTCGAGCTGGGGAAGAACATTGTTTCCCCAAAACCGTAAAACCTATGTCCATAAATCACATCATGAATATTTATTCTACATCTTTAAATTATTGAATAGCAATAAACATTTAGAACAATTCATTCATTCCATACTAATCATAGAAAGAAATAAAATATTTAAAACATTTAATTATGCAAACATCTCAAGCTCTTTGCTACTCTGAGACGTTACAATGGAGGGTCATTAACGTTAAACATAACATCGGATGTGCCCCCCCTAAATCCATCCTAAACACAAACATTTTCACTTCAGATGCTCAGAACTACCCCATAATGATGTCTGATTGACTTGGCTAAAAAATTAAGAATGTCGAGAACATGAGGACGCGCTGCCATGGGCCGTGGTATGCCACATCAATGCCAAGTCATTCCATGTCGGTGCCATGTCAGCATCTGATATGGTCTTACCCATTAAAGAAGACAACCAGTGCCACCATGCCACCTCACCGCCGTGTCGTTGTTGTCTAGTTCACTAGAACATGGGTTGTCTCGCCGAAAAACATCCATTTCCGACCGATTTTTCAAACCTTCCTAATTTTCTCATTTCTCGACCAAATCAAATGATCTAAATGTGAAAGTTCATCTACTCAACCCCAGGAACTCAAATGTAAGCTCAAATTTTAAACAACTTTACTGGTTTTCTGGAAAAAAATCGATTGAAATGTTCAATCTTTTGCCTTCCTCAATTTTGAGTGTCCCGTGATCCTTTCTCTTGAAGGCTGGTATGTTCTCGTTCACAAAGAAAATGAGATTTTAATTATTTGAACAAAATAAATAAAGATTCATTTTAGCATTATACCAAAACGAAATTATCTATAAATAGAATATGTGTTTAATTATAAATTATATATATTAAAACATAAAAAATTTCTAATTTATATTTATAATAGATTAGATTAAATTTTGGGCTTTTGGGTTTAGTTGCACGAGTTTGAAGAGAAACTTTGATTAGCTGAACAAAATTGGAGGAGGTTGCCTCAATCAAAAGTTCAAATTTTGGGGTTTTTGGGTTTGGTTGCACGAGTTCGAAGAGATAAATATATATATATATATATATATATAGAGAGAGAGAGATGAGAAAGAGAGAGATAAAAGAGAGATGGAACGCATTGCTAGTACTATATATATATATATATATATATATATATATATATATACATGAAGCATTGCTAGTACTTCATCCTCAAATTGAACATTTCCTTGAGTAACTCCATCTTCCACTCACGAGTTTCAAAAATCAACTCAACTATTCTAGTCTCGCTGGAGACGCCCAATATATATTCGTTCATGTGCCTACTTGGCAGATGAGTGCACTCTCAAGCTGGCATTGAGAAAGTCCCCATCACGGAAATAATGGGCCTTTAATAAATTTTAAACCAACGAATCTAGCTAGATGATGTCATGCCTGCTTAGCCCCCATAGCATGATTAGAATTTTCAAAAATTTTAAACCCCATTCTTCCTAAGCACTTAGGTTCACATAATTTTTACCAGTCCATCCAATTTATACCCTTATGCACATCTTTACACCACGAGTAGTGAGCAATGACAACTAAAAACTTCGTAAATTTGACTGGCCAGTTGGAAAACACAGTTGGTATAATTAGGAAGTGCATGAGCTACTAATTTGATCAACACCTCTTTCTAGGCTATCGAGAGTAACTTAACATTCAAATCAGACAACTTAGACTTGAATAATATTTTTTACTACTCTAAACATTTTCCTTTTATCATCTGAGTAAGCGTAGAAAATCCCAAATATCTCTCATGGAACTCAACGATCTGAACCACTAACACATGGGATAGTAGTTGTTTCGAAATTGGGTTAGTTTGGGGCTAAAGCAAGCAGCAGACTTTTCAAAATTTATTTGTTGACCTAACAGCCTCTCATAGCTATGTAGAACCTCAAGTAAAGACTGGCCTTCTCTCAAATAGGCATTACAAAATAGTAGACTATCATAAAAAAAAAAAAAAAAGGGGTTAGTGAAGGGGCCTGTAGTGCAACTTTCACTCAATTGAGCCATTTTTTATTCGGAGCTCGAATTAATAATGCCACCAACCCCTCAGCACAAATAAATAAATAAACATAGGTATAGGGGTCACCTTGTTGTAAGTAAAGGTGATAATTTTTTAGATGATTCGAAACCTGAACGAGATTTATCCAGGTCAGCCCGTACGATTAAAATTTCGGATCATTTTTTAGCCAACTCATTATGAAATTTTTAATAAATAGGTGAGTTTTGAGTCAACCTGTTATCCCGTATAATGACATATTAACACGTTTAATAAATTTGTAGATTTCAAGTTAACTTGTTAACTCGTATATTGACTTATATATTGACCAATTTAATAAACGTGCAATTACTAACTCGTATATCTACCCATTTACCTACCTAAATACCTATTAAATATTATAGTTTAAATAAGTTAAGCATCGTAAACCAGTCAAACGTGTCATAGGTTAATTCGAGTAGGACTTATTTATTAAATGGGTTATACGAGTTACCTGAGTTATTAACAGGTTGGGTTTGGGTTGAACATTCTTGACACGATTATTAAATGGGTCGGGTTTGTGTTGGGCATATTTGGGTAAAACAGAATTCATAACACGTTACGAACCCGACACGACACGATCCATTGTCAACCCTACTTGTAAGCCTCTTTGAGGACAAATAGATCCAACAATAGAACTATTAACCTTCACTGCATACGACACGTAGTTATACAACTCATCACTAATCGAATCCATCTATAATCAAAACCTAAACTCCTCATCATATGCTTCATAAAAAATCTTTCAACCTAGTTGTATGCTTTGGACAATAGATGAAAATATCGACCGAAACCACCAGTATAACTATAATTCTAGCCGGCGACACCTAAAGGGGGGTGAAAGAAATTTTCCGAAATATCGAAAAGTTTTCATGTTTTGAGCCCACTTATACCTTTCTGGGATAAAAATGATGACTATGGACTATAAATTCGTGTAAATTGGACATAAAACGAAGGAGATTTAGTAGGCTCATGTTGTTGGGTCGGAATACCCGAGTTGCAAACCTAGCTGGAGGTAGAAGATGATTGTTAGTTTTTGTAGTTATATATTAGACGTTGTGTAAACTTACAATAAGACTGGCTAGCAGAGTTGGCTTTGTGTTTTATTCACTAGTTGGGTGTCTTGTGTTCGTCTTGTGTTCGACCCCCTTGGTTGACGAATGTTGATTAATTTTTTTTATCCATTTTTCCTAATTTTCAACAAAGTATAGCTTTTTGTTCCAATTTTTCCCCATTTTAAATATATCAATTCCTTCCAATTTTTAAACAAAGTTTGACCCTATTTTTTTTTTCATCTTTTTTCCAATTTTAAATATATTTAAACTTATTTTATCATTTTTCTTCCATTGAAAATTTTCATGATTGTTATTATGTTTTTAACTATATTAACATTCAATTATAATAATTCACTTCAATTTATTTTTATATTTAAGATTTTACATTATTAGTTATCGTCAGAATCATATTGCATCGTATTATTTATCATATATTTATTATATCAAAGTCATTTTATAATTTTATTAGTCATATATAACTATTATTGGGTATTTAAGTTTTTCCTAAAGTTTCATTAAAAATTTCCAACTTTTAGACTAAATTTCCATCAATTTTGTTGACCATAAACAATATCGATATCGTTATTTAGAGCGAGATATCCGTAAATTTGATTAGCGATATATTCATCGATATCGATATTTCAATCTTTGCTTTAGAACATCTAATTTCAAAATCATCTTCTTTATATTAGTCCCACCTCTTCTTTTAATAGAAGGGGCACTTTCAAATGCAGTAATAGTAGTATATGAGGTAAATCGGGATGGAAAAAAAGAACTTTGGAATTCAAATATCAATGCATGCATGATTGATTTCAAATGATTAACAATAGTCTTAGAAATTATCTTATAAATCACCGAACAAAAACTAATGGGTCTGAACTCGGTTACCTTGGTTGGACAATGCACTTTGGGTATTAATGCTGTCAAGGCTCGCTTAATGTTTTGTAAACGAGGACCCTTATTGAGAGCCTATAAATAGAATTTTGTCACATCATCACCTACAATTGACAAATTGTTGTGAAGGATTTAGGAGGGAGAGATTTTAGAGAAGGAGGCAGAGAGAAAGGGAACGTTCTCTATATCTAATAATACGTTCTTCCAGAATAATGAGAATTAATTAATACAAAACTAATTAACCCATTTATATAAGGATAAAGTTAATATACAAGTACAATTACCTATCTACCCCTCGTATCCATTTACATAAATAGACACACTCCTTAATGTTATTTACAATACTCCCCTTGGATATTTCATGTAATGGTGTTGCTGGGCTACGCGCTTATGTGTTGCCTCGTTAAAACCTTGTTAGGTGACAAAAAACCTATGGGACAAAAATAACCTTCGTCGATGGAAAAAGAGTACAACATGCGTGTAAATGATCACATCGGAATCTTTTGAAGTAGTTGATGTCGTCTCTTCTGAAATACGGGTAGATAGTACACCTTAGAGATAAAATGCATTAGTGTTGCTTCACTAAAAACTTACCCGGTAAACCCAGTGGGAAAAACTCGTGGTCGAAGGGAAAAGATGAGCAAATGCATAGAAGTCAAATCAAGGCATCTTGAGGACGCATTGTTAGCGGGGTGATCATACCAAAATGTGCCTCATTAAAACCTAACCAGGTAACAAAACCCAATGGGACAAAATAACCCTAGTCATAGGATAAAAGAGTACACGATGATCATATGAGTATACTTCGGGATACTTAGTATACTTCCGGATACTTGGTATACTTCAGGATACTTCCCCTGATCTTGATTCCCCCAGAAAACTATAGATTAGGTAGATCAGCCAGTCTACATAAACCAATACCTCGCACATGCTGCTGGAATGTGGCTTTTGGTAATAACTTGGTGAACAAGTCTGCATTATTATCTTGAGATCGTATTGGCTTGATCTCAATCTTCCGATGTTCTTGTTGTTGTTGGTTAAAGAAGAACTTCGGTGCAATATGCTTGGTGTTGTCTCCCTAAATGAAACCGGTCTTCATCTGCTCTATGCAGGCAGCATTATGTTCCTAGATAACTGTCGGTTCATTATGGGTGGAATTGAGTCTGCAAGTACTTCGAATATGCCCAGTAATGGCTCTTAGCCATATGCATTCACGAACTATTTCGTGTAGGGCTAGAATCTTTTCTTGATTCAAAGAAGTAGCAACAAGGGTCTGTTTCATAGACCTCCAGGATATTATTGTGTTCCCAATGGTAAAGACATAACCAGATTGAGAACGTGCCTTGTGCGGGTTTGATAGGTAACCTGCATCAGCATACCCAACGAGGCGTGCATCATTCTCAGGATCAAGGGGGTTTAATTCATTTCTCGATGCATAGGGATAGAATAATCCCATATCCATTGTACCTCTAAGGTATCAAAAGATGTCTTTTACATCATTCCAATGGCGGTGTGTTGGCACATACCTAAAGCTAGCTAGTAAGTTCACTACAAATGAAATGTTTGGTCTAATACATTGAGCCAAGTACAATAGTGCGACTATTGCATTTAGATATGGCACTTCTGGTGCCAATATCTCTTCATTATCATATGCTGGGCGAAATGGGTCATTTTTAGGATCTAGACTTTCGGACGATCATGGGCGTGCTTGAAAGTTTCGCTTTATCCTCATTAAAGCATCTCAACATCTTCTGGATGTAATTCGATTGATGGACCAAAATTCCATCTGCACGGTGCTCGATGTAACGACCCATCCCGAATTATTGGGATTAATTAAGAATTAATGACAGATTAAGGTGACTAATCGGGGATTAGACGAGGATTAACGGACGAGCAGGGCGAAATGGCGATTTTGACCTTGGAATGGGTGAAATGTTGACATGTCATTCAGGCAGTCAAATGGATGTTGATCGATGACTGTGACGTAGTTCGGAACGTCATGAGTTCAAAGATAGGGAAACGTTCGATTCGGACATTCGAGAAGAAGTTATGACGTTCGGAAGTTCGGGGGTATTTTGGTAAATTAGTTGAAAAGGGGCAAATAGTTGACTTTTGACCCAGGAGGTCCGATGACTGAGGGCCAAGAATTTTTACGTAGATCGGGATGATATGAATCCGTAGAAAGGCGGCACGTCGAATTCGGACATTCGACGGAGAAGTTACGGTTCACGGAAGTTTTGAGGTACTATTCATGACGGTACATTTTACGAGGAAAAAGTGGACTTTTGTCCTGAGTGGGGCCCAGATCTTTTCCCTAGGCCCAATGGATGAGTGACAAGTGTCACCCATCCATTTCTTCCCTTACACAGATACATGCATATCCATCCCCCTTTCCTGTTCTATCATTCCACCAACCCGAACAAACCCAGTGAACCCAAATCCATCCCTTCCCATCTGCATCCATCTGAGGCCATGAGAGGAACTGAGGATGATGGAGAGGATGAGGAGACAGTGGAAGACGGCCAGCCGCTGTGGACAGCGGTGGATTGTACGGCCAAGGTAAAACCATTTCCCCTGTGTGTTCTTGAATTTCAAATTTGGGTTTTAGACGTTAAGGAGCTTAGATGTTGACTAGGATGGGTTTAGGGGATTGGTAGGAGGTCTAGGAGACAGTTTTGGAGGCTGAGGACGGCTGAGGAAGCTGGGAACGGTGGCCGGAGGATTTTCGATGGCTCCCCACCGAATTCCCATTTCGGCCAAGTTTGACCAAATCGATACTCCCAACCTCTTTCTAATGATCCTAGGAACCTATTGGAACCCTTAGGATGAAGCTTTGACCCCTAGAAGTACCCTAAACTTAGAATGGAAGTTTTGGTTCAATTTGGTTTTCAGAACCAATAGGTTTTAGGATATGTTTCTAGGTTTTGAGGACATGGTTGGATAGGAAATGAAGAGAGGAAGCCATAGGAGTTGGAATGGATGAAAAAGGACGAAAAATGGAGGAGTTATGCCACTGAACCGGTCACGCCGGTCCAGTTGGACCGACCGCCCAACTGAACCGGACTGGACCGGCTGCTGGAGGACATGGATGATCTGTAGGGTAAGGCGCGTGGCTCCCACGCGCAACCCCTTTGGGTGGCGCGTAAGGGCGCGTCAGCCGTCCGATAGGGAAAGTTCCAACATGTAATTTCATCTATTTGATGTAACGAACATTTTGGGACTGGTTTCGAGTCGATCGGACATCGTCTCGATATAGTTCGATTGTCCGAAGGTTTTGGATTACGTTTAAAAATAGTAAAAATTTCAGAAAATTACGGGGCTTTAGTGAGGGGTTATTTAAGTAGTTAGTAACCCTCTAAATTAATTTGGATAGGTTAGGGAACCCCGCAGGTGACGATTGGCCCGGGAGAGGCTTATGACACGCGTATCGAGGCGCGACTTCGGACGGTCTGTGAGTGGACCTTTCTTTCGACTTGATGCATGCATAAATTTTTATAACTGTTTTAATATATGTTTTGTGATGCCATGAGTGCATTTATTTGTGGTAGCCTAGGATTTACGTATTTGCACGTATTTCGAGATTTTCGATTTTATACGATACTTGTACATGCTAGGTTTTCAATGACGGTTTGATGAATTGATTTCGGATTTGGAAATATGAAATCGGGCATGAGACCCATTTGATTTACAACTCTCGGACTTGGAGTCCATTTGATTTGACTAGGAATCGGACCAAGGGTCCATTTGAGTTATACGATCGGGCCAAGGGCCCCGTTGGTTTACGAATTCGGGTTTGAGGCCCAGTTGGTTGTAATCTTTGGCTTGAGTCCCTGTTGACTATAGTATTGGGCTTGAGGCTCCGTTGGTTGTGAAATTAGGCTTGAGGCCCCGTTGACTCATGTTTTCGGGCTTGAGGCCCCGTTAGTCGTGATATCGGGCTAGAGGCCCAGTTGATTGTAACATCGGGCTTGAGTTCCAGTTCGGTTTATGAAATGAGAATTCGAGCATGAGACCCTGTTGAACTGTGGATTTAGGCCGAGGGCTGTGAAATTGATTTGAATCGGATTCGAGAAATCTTATTGAGATGAATCAGGTATGAGACCCAATTGAAATATTCTTTGAGAAAGAAAGAGTTTTGAAAATGTATTATACCCTCCATATGATTTATATGGTCTCCCCTAGACGTCGACCTGGAGAGTCACGATCCACATACCAGAATGGGTATCCCTATAGGGATCCCATTCCAGGAGTGGGAGTTATGAGTTATGATGTGATCCCAGACTAGATTCCAGAGAGATGATCGGACTAGGTCTGAAGATAGAGCCTCCCGGATGGAGAATTCTTGAGGGAAGACTCGGAGTAAGACCCCGAGTGGTGTGCACACTAGTATAGATCTGATGAATCTTGACATATATCAGGGATGTGTTCCCTAGGGGCCGTGTTTCCCGAGTTGGCATCTTCTCGGAAGTGCCGCGGATGGGTTATATGTATGTCGATATGTATGAGGTTTACGGAAAGTGATTTGGGGGCGGAGACCCCGTGTTCCATGTTTTAGAAAGTGATCTGGGGAGAAGACCCCGTATTTGATATTTTGGAAATGGTTTGGGACGAAGACCCCGTATTCAATGTTTTGGTATTTCACTGAGAATAATTTTGGGTTGAGACCCACGTTTACTGGATTTGGGCAGGGTCCCACTTGTGTTGATTTGGGCTGAGTTCCCATGTATTGATTTATGGTTTTAAGATTGTGATTTCGGGTCAGGGACCCATAAATGGTTTTATGGTTCATGACGGTTTATGGGGACCGGGCATGAACCCTTGAAACGTTTTGAGAATGTTTTCAAAGGGTTTTATGAACGTTTTGCTAAATGGTTTTTGAATGCATGCATATGCTTTTAGTGAAGGGCATAAATGATGTTTGTGAAAATGTTTTTAATGAAATGCTTATTTTGTCCACTCACAGTTTTCGTGGTTTTAATGCCCTTCAAGTTGATCGCGGATGCGGGCTGTAGCAGAGATCGAGGCATCACATTCCTCCTCCTACGATCTTGACGTACTCTGATAGCCCCGGTTGGGCAAAAGACGAAAATATCCCTGGTCTGACACTTCGTGTCAGACAGGAGCAGACACGTCCCACGTTAATTATGAGGGATTTGGGACGGGTCCTGACAAAGTGGTATCAGAGCAGGTTGGCTCATTTGATACTCATGGTACTCTTATACAAGAGGTATCAGAGCAGGTCTTGCTCTTTGAGTGCGCGTAGGTCGTAGATATGATGTCTCTGCAGTAGTAACAGCCCGTCAACAACCTGATAGTTAGGGTATTAGTATGAGGATTCAGTGGAATTGAACCCTAGTTAGGTGGTGTTTGGCACGACGTGCAATGGTTTAGGGTTCGTTTGGCGCATGATACCTTGTTTTCGAGATGTTAGATTCCCATCAGCATCGATCTTCTTGCGATTCTAACGGCTTAGAGCCGTAGTGTTAGTGGTGAGTAGGATGCAGTGGATCAGTAGACACCGTATGACGACTTCCGAGTCGAGACCGTTGTCAGTCGTGTCATGTCGGATTGGAGAGTGTGCTGTAGAGAGCAGCTGAGGTCATGGTTGACCGAGTGAGATTGTTGGGAATAGGAATGTTTGACCCAATTTGGCATGAGAGGCCATGTTTCAATGTGTCGAATCCCGGAGGGATGTCGACTGGCAGAGGATACCAGAGTAGTTGTGGGGCATGATAGGATTCGATTGCGCATGTAGTGCTTGGGTAGTGGTAGACACGACGTATAGCCAAGTTCTTGTGCCCGAGAGTATGAATGTGTTGTAGATTGGATAGAGTCCTAGATGGACATGAGTGGCGATCGGATTAGATCCGAAAGTGACAGTTTGGGGACTCAAGTGAGTCTAGATGTCAGTAGAAATCGCTGAGTGATGCGAGATACGATACGAGGACTCGAGAACGAATCGAGATCAGAGTAGAGCAGCGAAGCGCAGTGGAGCCGGGAGTTGCCGGATGGTCACGATGGTTATGACCTGTAGAAGTAATGGATTTAATCGACATCCGATGCGTTCAGATAGGTATGGATTGATCGGACTCTAAGGAGAGTCGGTATGGGCATAGGTTTGAGTATGGTCTGCAAGGTGGGATTCGTGCCATTGTGATGGCAGGATCTAAAGAAGGTTGTTTGATCTGATACTGAACATGATGTCAGCTTAGATGTGATAGCCATTAGTGGGAGTACGTAATTCAGCCCGACGACTGTAGGATGGAATGTCTCAGAGTGTTAGACTGAGAATCCGTTTGAATGTCAGTTTGATATTGATGACCTATCAAGTGAGTGACATGCGAGATCGACGAGTGTCGTCGTTCTGTCTCGAGTGAGACGTACGAGCAGACGTGTAGTTCTCAAAAATGAATTGGAGCTTTGGAAGCTCCTGTGACGGTACATACCGACGAGTACGGCATGTGTGTCAGACGTGTACGGTTACACGGGTACCCTAGTGTGTGGGTGTAGCGATCTGAGTCGGGCGACATGATTGGATTCCACAATTTGATTGTGGAATCGGGTCGATTTGAATTTCGAGGACGAAATTCTTTAAGGGGAGAAGATTGTAACGACCCGTCCTGAATGGGATTAATTAAGAATTAATGATGGATTAGAGAGACCAATCGGGGATTAGACGAGGATTAACGAACAAGCAAGGCCAATTGACGATTTTGCCCTTGGAATAAGCGAAACGTTGACTTTTCATTCAGGCGATCAAATGGATGTTGACCGATGACTGTGTCGTATTTCGAGACGTCATGAGTTCATAGACAGGTGGCACGTTCGATTCGGACATTCGAGGAAGAAGTTATGACGTTCGGAAGTTCGGGGGTATTTTGGTAAATTGGTTGAAAAGAGGCAAATAGTTGACTTTTGACCCGGGAGGTCCAATGACCGAGGATCAAGGACCGTTACGTAGATCGAGATGATATGAATCCGTAGATAAGCGGCACGTCGAATTCGAATGTTCGACGGAGAAGTTACGGTTCACGGAAGTTTTGAGGTACTATTCACGGTGGTACGTTTTACGAGGCAAAAGTGGACTTTTGTCCTGAGTGGGGCCCATATCTTTTCCCTAGGCTCAATGGATGAGTGTCAAGTGTCACCCATCCATTGCTTCCCTTACACAGATACATGCATATCCATCCCCCTTTCCTGTTCGATCATTCCACCAACCCGAATAAACCTAGTGAACCCAAATCCATGCCCTTCCCATCTGCATCCATCTGAGGCCATGAGAGGAACTGAGGATGATGGAGAGGATGAGGAGACAGTGGAAGACGGCTAGCCGCCGTGGACGACGGTGGATTGCACGGCCAAGGTAAAACCGTTTCCCCCCTGTGTGTTCTTGAATTTCAAATTTGGGTTTTGGATGTTAGGGACCTTAGATGTTGACTATGATGGGTTTAGGGGATTAGTAGGAGGTCTAGGAGACAGTTTTGGAGGCTGAGGACGGATGAGGAAGCCGAGAACAGCGGCTGGAGGATTTTCGGTGGCTCCCCACCGAATTCCAATTTCGGCCAAGTTTGGCCAAATCGATCCTCCCAACCTGTTTCTAGTGATCCTAGGAACCTATTGGAACCCTTAGGATGAAGCTTTGACCCCTAAAGTACCCTAAACCTAGAATGGAAGTTTCGGTTCAATTTTGTTTTTAGAACGAATAGGTTTTAGGATTGGTTTCTAGGTTTGGAGGACGTGGTTGGATAGGAAATGAAGAGAGGACGCCATACGAGTTGGAATGGATGAAAAAGGACGAAAAATGGAAGAGTTATGCCACTAGACCGGTCCCGTCGGTCCAGCTGGACCGGCCGGCCCAACCGAAAAGGACTGGACTGGCTGCTGGAGGACAGGGATGATTTGCAGTGCAATGCACGTGGCTCCCAAGCGCAGCCCCTTTGGGCGGCGCGTGAGGGCGCGTAAGCCGTCCGATGGGGAAAGCTGCAACATGTAATTTCATCTATTTGATGTAACGAATATTTTGGGACTGCTTTCGAGTCGATCAGACATCGTCTCGTTATAGTTCGGGCTGTCCGAAGGTTTCTGATAGCGTTTAAAAATAGTTAAAAATTCCAGAAAATTACGGGACTTTAGTGATGGGTTATTTAAGTAGTTAGTAACCCTCTAAATTAATTCGGACAGGTTCGGGAATCTCGGAGGTGACGATTGGCCCGGGAGAGGCTTAAACGCGTATCGAGGAACGGCTTCGGACGGTCTGTGAGTGGACCTTTCTTTCGACTTGATGCATGCATAAATGTTTTATGAGTGTTTTAATATATGTTTTGTGATGCCATAAGTGCATTTGTTTGTCGTAGCCTAGGATTTACGTATTTGCACGTATTTCGAGATTTTCAATTTTATACGATGCTTGTACATGCTAGGTTTTCAATGATGGTTTGATGAAATGATTTCGGATTTGGAAATATGAAATCGGGCACGAGATCCATTTGATTTATAACTCTCGAACTTGGAGTCCATTTGATTTGACGAGGAATTGGACCGAGGGGCCATTTGAGTAATACGATCGGGCCGAGGGCCCTGTTGGTTTACGAATTCGGGTTTGAGGCCCAGTTGGTTGTAATCTCGGGTTTGAGGCCCCGTTAGTCGTGATATCGGGCTAGAGGCCCAGTTGATTGTAACAACGAGCTTGAGTCCCAGTTCAGTTTATGAAAGGAGAATTCAGGCATGAGACCCTGTTAAACTGTGGATTTAGGCCGAGGCCTGTGAAATTGATTTGAATTGGATTTGAGGAATCCATTTGAGATGAATTAGGTATGAGACCCAGTTAAAATATGCTTTGAGAAAGAAAGAGTTTTGAAAATGTATTATACCCTCCATATGATTTATATGGTCTCCTCCAGGCGTCGACTTGGAGAGTCACGATCCACATACCAGAATGGGTATCCCCATAAGGATCCCGTTCCAGAAGTGGAAGTTATGAGTTATGATGTGATCCCAGACTAGATTCCAGAGAGATGATCGGACTAGGTCCAAAGATAGAGCCTCCTAGATGGAGATTTCTTGAGGGAAGATTCGGAGTGAGACCCCGAGTGGTGTGCACACTAGTATAGATCTGATGAATCTTGACATATATCAGGGATGAGTTCCCTAGAGGCTGTGTATCCCGAGTTGACATCTTCTCGGAAGTGCCGCGGATGGGTTATACGTATGTCGATACGTATGAGGTTTACGAAAAGTGATTTGGGGCAGAGACCCCGTATTTGATATTTTGGAAATGGGTTAGGGCGAAGACCCCGTATTCGATGTTTTGGTATTTCACTAAGAATAATTTTGGGTTGAGACCCACATTTTCTGGATTTGGGCAGGGTCCCACTTGTGTTGATTTGGGCTGAGTTCCCATGATTGATTTATGGTGTTACGATTGTGATTTCGGGTCTGGGACCTATAAATGGTTTTTTGGTTCATGACAGTTTATGGGGTATGGGCATGAACCCTTGAAAGGTTTTGAGAATGTTTTCAAAGGGTTTTATGAAAGTTTTGGTAAATTGTTTTTGAATGCATGCATATGCTTTTAGTGAAGGGCATGAATGATGTTTGTGAAAATGTTTTTAATGAAATGCTTATTTTGTCCACTCACAGTTTTCATGGTTTTAATGCCCTTCAGGTTGATCGCGGATGCGGGCTGTAGCAGAGATCGAAACATCACACTCCTCCTCCTACGATCCTGACGTACTCTGATAGCCCTGGTTGGGCAAAAGACGAAAATATCCCTAGTCTGACACTTCGTGTCAGACCAGAGCTGGCACATCCCACGTTAATCCTGATGGATTTGGGACGGGTTCTGACACTTGAGCTTCAGGCCGAGATAGAAGTGTGTTCTTCCAAGATCATTCATTTCAAATTCTAACTTCAGGTGGTTAGCGGTTTCTTGGATCTCTTCAAGAGTACCAATCAGATTAATGTCATCGACATAAACTGCCACTATACCAAACCCAAAACTTGTTTTCTTAATAAACATGCATGGGCATAATTCATTATTCACATATCCCAATCTGATCAAATATTCACTTAGACGGTTATACCACATCCGTCCGGATTGTTTAAATCCATAAAGTGAACCCCTAAAACGAATGGAGAGCGTGTTCCGTGGTTTAGAACTATTTGCATCAGATATCTTAAGTCCTTCAGGAACTTTCATATATATATATATATATATATATATATATATATATATATATATCTCTGTATCTAGATCCCATAGAGATAAGCTGTGACGACATCCAAAAGCTTCATATTCAGTTTTCGAAAACTACCAAATTGATAAGGTAGTGCAACGTTATAATGTCCATTACGAGAGAGTACGTCTCCTCGTAATCAATCCCAAGGCGTTGAGAAAATCCTTGCGCCACTAAACGAGCTTTGTATCTCACAATCTTTTTTTTTCTCATTATGCTTCCTTACAAATATCCATTTAAAGCCTATAGGTTTAACATGGGGAGGTGTGGGAGCTACAGATCCAAACACCTTTCTTTTTGTCAAGGAATCAACTTCAACCTAGATTGCTTCTTTCCACTTTGGCCAGTCTTCTCTACGTTGACATTCATCAACGGAGCAGGGTTCGATAACATCACTTGTTATTATTTCAGTAGCTACTGCGAATACAAATATATCATCGATACTAATATCATTTTGATTCCATATTTCATTTAAGCTTGCATAGTTTACCTAGATCTCTCTATTCTCGGGAGTGGGTTTAGACGTTGAGGTGTCCCCCAACGTCGTCTTATCTAAGACAAACCCATAATCCGGAATTATCTCATGAGATGGATCAGATGATATAGTGATATCCAAGGGATTTGATTGTGCCAAATTTGTCCTCTTCCGGGGATGAGAATATTTCGAACCTAGTGGTTTACCTTGCGTCTAGGTAGGGACATATGACCGGTTAGACGCCATGGCTGTACTTCGTCCATCTGTGACGACACGTCCTACGGGGACGTCTATCCTTACAGGCACGTTTGTAGTAGGTATATGTGATCTCGTCACTTTAGCTAGATCAGAGAAAGCATCTGGCATCTTATTCGCTACACTCTGTAGATCTAGAATTCTCCGCACTTCATTCTCACTTTGTGCGGTTTGGGGATCAAGATGAGACATAGTGGAGACATTCCACGTCAATTCATCTCGTTCTTCAGGAACGTTGGCGTTCTTATCTCCCCCTAATGGCGGGAAAACGGTCTCATCGAAGTGACAATCTGCAAATCGAGCGGTAAAGAGATCGCCTGTCAAGGGCTCTAAATAGCGTATAATGGAGGGGGATTCATAGCCGACATATATGCCCCTCCAACGTTGAGGTCCCATTTTTGTACGTTGTGGCAGCACAATTAGCACGTAGACTGCACACCCAAAAAGGGGTAAGTGTGAAACATCAGGTTCGTACCCAGTTACCAACTGTAACGCGAAATAGGGTTGGGTGATAGTGGGCCTCAACCGGACTAACATAGCTGCATGAAAAATTGCATTGCTCCATGCAAAATTGGGAGCTTGGTGCGCATAATCAAGGTCCGTGCAATCATTTGTTATCGTCTAATGAATGCTTCTGCGAGACCATTCTGGGTGTGAACATGTTAAACTGGATGTTCAACATCAATCCCAAGGGCTTAAGCATTGGTAAATACAGTACCATTGGACAAAATTAAGTGGGCTCTTCTGGAGCCTTCAATCAAATTTGATTGGCCAGAAATAGTTGTCACAGGGGTGTGGTTAGGTATTAAGTTTGTAAAAAATATCCTATCACGGAAGATAGTGTGCGTAGTAGCACTGTCGGCTAAACAACAAACTTCACCATTTGACATGCCTAACCATCAATATAACTAAAGTAATCAACAATCACATTTATAAAAAATGAATAAATGGATTAAATAATATTCGAGGGGATAACAAAATAAGTCCAAAACAAATGTGAATCACCAAACAATATCCAAAAATTGTAAAAAAAAAAATATCCATAAAAAAAAATATTGGCGCAAACGCCGATCATATCCATATTGATGCAAATAACTCAATCCTCATCATGTCCAGCTGCAGTCTGGAAATCAGCAATGGCAAGGGTGGTATCAGCGGGGACTGGTCCTGCAGCAAAATTAGCTTCTCGAGTACCACGTCTATCATGGTACTGGACAATAACTTGGGCTGATGCACGACAGGTGCGGGACCAGTGATCGCTACCTCCACATTTATAACATAAGTCAGGTGGGTTTTGATTCTGGTGGGGACGAGCCGGACTAGAGTTTCTCTCATTTTGAGCACGCGGACCAGGAGAAGCGTGATATCCACCACGTGTACCTAGACCAAGGTTACCACAGCCACGTGGGGCATGGTAATCTTGAGCTAGGTCATAGTAGTGTCCACCACGTGGGCCTAGACCACGATTACCACGGTCACATGGGGCATGGTAACCATGGACCCAGTCATAGGGGTATACACCATGTGTTGGACGGTTACGTCCTCCACCTCTACCACGACCCCTGTTTCTCCACTCACGGTTGGCTTCGCAAGGTGCAACAGTGTTTGCTTCAGGCAAAGGTGCTGCAATAGTACCCACATGTCGGGATTGATCATTCTTCATTAACAAAATGTTGTTCTTTTCAACGAGCAACAAAATAGTGATCAACTCCGCGAACCTGGTAAACTTCCGCTCTCTGTGTTGTTTCTGCTGGACAATATACGAGGCAGGAAATATGGAGAAAGTCTTCTCAAGTAGGTCGATTTCAGTGAGCTCCTCCCCACAATAAATGAGAAGAGACCAGATACTGCATATCTCATAATTATATTCGTTTATGGATTTAAAATCCTGGAAATGGATGTTATGCTAGTCATGTCTTGCTTCAGGCAAGAATATGTCCTTCTGGTGATCGAAACGATCAGCCAGTGAAACCTACAAAGCTCTAGGGTCCTCTTGACCCAGGTATTCACGCTGTAGTGCGCGATCCATATGCCTCCGAATGAGGATCATATCGTCCGCCTTCTGATGCTCACAAGCCACATTATCTTCCTGGATGGTTGACCGGATTCTCTTTGTAGTGAGATGAAGCTTCACATCATCAGTCCACTGGTAGTAGTTTCTTCCGGAAACTTCTAGTGCGTCAAAATCCAGTTTGTTGAGATGTGCCATGCTCTACAAAGATTAAGGAATAGAATTAGTGCTTTGGGAAAAACACATCTATAAGCAACTAATGAGAACTGCAGGTTCTATAACATGGTATGATAATCCAGGATATCAATGAAAGAAACTTCAGGTTCTTTGTATGTACAAGTAGTCTATTACAGTTATAAATAACATGTAAATAATGAAATAAACAAACAAACAAGTAAACAATATACAATATGCATAGATAGTATAAATAAATGCTATTTTGGTCCTTGATTTAGGGGTATTGCATTGCTTCAGGCATGCATGCGTATATGTTTTAGGGCCGAGGAGTGCAAATGAAGATTCTGTTTTTTTTTTGTTAAAGCCGAGTTGCTTCTAAGCGGGCCAAGCTGAGACGCCTGTTGGCGCTGGGCTTGCATTGAGGCCTTCTAGGCTGGTCTTGGGGCCTGCTAGCCGAAGTGGCCTAAGCCCAAGTGGCTTGGGTGTTTTTTTTGGGCTATAGCCTTTTGGGCCTCAGAAATTTTTCTCTATGGCGGGAGACTTCTGGTCTCAGTTTTTTTTGGAAGGCCCACTAGGCCGCTTGTTTTTCTTTTGGACATTTGGGGTATTAATGTAACGACCCGTCCCGAATTCCAGGATTAGATTAGTGACTAATCATGATTAGTGAGGGTAATCGGTGATTAGTTGGTAGAAATCGGATGAACGATGCAAAATGACCGTTTTGCCCCTGGGCGTGGGCAAAACGTTGGCTTTTTGTTCTGGCAGTTAAACGGACTTTGGCTGATGGATTGTTTGTCCACTCACAGTTTTTAATGTTTTGACTGCCCTTCAGGTTGACATCGGATGTGGGCTATAGCAGAGACCGAGATATCACATACCTCCTCCGGATCCTGGCGTACTCTGATCGCCCGGGAGGGCAAAGGACGAAAATATCCCTTGTTTGACACTTCGTGTTAGACGGGAGCATGGTCATCCCGCACTAATCCCGGGGGGATTGGGATGGGTCCTGTCAACGACCAAAATATCTGCCCAATCAGATATTGTCAAGTGTCTTTGCCTCGAAGTATGTGCATAGTGAAATCGAACTTCGGTGACACATAACTCTCCCCTTCGAAGTCCGATTTCAACGTGCGACCTGTTTATGGATTTGTATCGTCCCGATCTACATAACGGTCATCGGCCCTCGGCCATTGGACCTCCCAGTCCAAAAGTCAACATTTTGCCCCATTTAATCAAAATTACCAAAATGCCCCTAAACTTCCGAACGTCATAACTTCCTCCATGAACGTCGGAATTGAACGTGCCACCTGTCTATGAACTCGTGACGTCACGAACTACGTCACGGTCATCGGTCAAAGTCCATTTGACTGCCCGATTGAAAAGTCAACGTTTTGCCACCATTAGGGGCAAAACGGTCATTTCGCACCGTTCGTCCGATTTCGCTTTACTAATCACGGATTAGCCTCACTAATCGTGATTAGTCACTAATCTAATCATGGAATTTGGGACGGGTCGTTACAGTGGGACCCAGGGATGAGTGACAAGTGTCACTCATCCAATTGGTCATTTACCCCAAAAAGTGGATCTAATTCTTGATTGGTTGGATTAACATTAAAATAATGGGTTTTGATTATTTTATAATATCTTCACCCATCTCTCTCTCAATCTTGGCCCTCCATTCCATCCCACAAATGCATCCCCACCATCCATCCCATCTCTCCCCATCTGATCAAACTCCATCACCTCTATGTTCTCACAAACCCGAAACCATTATTTTCCATTTTCCTCCATTCCTTCACTTAGCAAACACACGGCTTACCACCTCCCAGCATCCATACGAGTTATGAGGGATATTGAGAGACTGAGAGAGTGGTCAAGACAATGAAGGAAAGGCCAACAGGCCACGGCGGAGGATACGGCGGAGGGAAAACCCGGTTTGGCGGGTAAGCACGTTTGAAAATCCAAGTTTGAGTATGTGAGGTTTTTAAAAGTTTCCTTTGTTTGGGTTGGCATCTAGGGATCTATGGGAGTCAGGATGGATCGGTTTTAAGGCCTAGGACGGCCGGAGGCTGATAGGACGTTAAATAAACATTATTTTATATTATTTTATACCCTTTATACTTGACTTTTAATATTAAAATATTAAATAAATTCATAAAATAAATTATTTTGTGATTTTTATGTTTAGATAAATAAAGTTTGTAATTTGGAGCATTTTGGCGAAAGAATCGTCTCGATCGGAATTTTAACGAAGAAATTATGGACGAAATTCGGTGGAATTATTAATTTAGTTATAAATTAATTATTTAAATCTTTGCAGCCCAAACCCATTCAAAACCGTGCAGCCCAAATCTCCAGCCCGCATGCAGCCCAGCCGCTTTAGCCCACAGGCGTCGCAAGCCCAGGCCCATGCGACCCAGCTCGCTCCAGGCCCAATCCGCAACTGTAACGACCCGGCCCGAATATCGAGATTTAATAATATTTAATTGTGATTTACTAATCTGGGATTAATTGAGCGGTTTCGGACGAATTGTGCAAAATGACCGTTTTGCCCCTGGGCGTAGGCAAAACGTTGACTTTTAATTCGGATGGTCAAATGGACTTTGACCGATGACCGTGATGTAGTTTGGGACGTCACGAGTTCATAGACAGGTGGCACGTTCGATTCCGACGTTCGTGGTGAAAGTTATGATGTACGGAAGTTCAAGGGCGTTTTCGTAATTTAGACGATATAAGGGGAAATGTTGACTTTTTGATCGGGAGGTCCGATGGTCGAGGACCGAGAACCATTAGGAAGGTCTCGATGCCCTGAGTTCGTAGACAGGCGGCACGCATCAATCGGGGTCCGTATGACCGAGTTACGGGTCAGGATGCGTGAGGGGCATTTTGGTAATTTTCTGCACAAGGGCAGAATTGTAATTTCACACGGGGGGGCACTGTTTCATTGAACAGCCGTGAAAGTGGGAAGTTTGTGCGATCGATCCCATGGATTGTTTATCAATTTATGGACTGAATTGGGACAGTGTGAGGTGTGATTGCACATGTATTGTGCTGGCAATCGATCACAATAGCACTGGGCACTGATTTTTAATGGTTTCGGGTCAGTGCAGGGGAGCTTTACGCAGTGGATTTTGGGACACTTTTGGTTGCCCTTAACGGCTGAATTGGGTTAAAAGAATGGAGTGTAAGTCGAGTGGGTTACTCTGTGATTGAGAATGAAAGGAATGAGTGAAATTGGTGCTGGATTTCTCTGAAAACCCGAAACTGGTTTTTGAGAAATTCAAATTTGAACTTCTAGTTTTAGGCCAGCCCAAGCCTAATTGATGATGGATTGAGCTTTCTGGAACCTCAACGAGTCGAACCAGATCAAATGGGGCAAGCTTTGGGGCTCCTAGGGCCGTGGACGGACGAGGTGGACGGCCCGAAAACTCAAGCTTGAGTCGTGATGATTGAGGTAACGTCGTGTTCAATTAATCATGCGAATTGGTTCGTATTAATCCTTATAAGCTTCCTGTAAAGTTAATTTGACAATGGTTGAGGATTTGTGGAGTTTTGGTGATCGACCCGTTTTGGGTGATCACGGGTTGGTGGCACGATTACGGTTTGATTGTTATTAATCGATGTCACAGAACTGAGATTGGTTGGTTAATGATTGTCTTAGGATCAAGAACAGATGGAATCAAGGTCGAATTGATGGTTATCTGGCCGGGTCAGATCGCGGGTAATCAGACCCGTTTACCAGACATACGGGTGAAGATGGTGATTGTAGCAGTCACTGTAGCAGGCGCGTGGCTTTCACGCGCAGCCACTCACGGCGGAGCGTGACGGCGCGTGGGCACGAATCTCGAGGTGAGGTCAACATGACTTTTGTCCTATACAATGTAACGAACATTTTGGCGTTGGTTTCGTGTCATTCGGATCCCGTCTCGACATTGTTCGGGATGTCCGAAGGTTTTAAATCCATTTTAAAAATACTTAAAAATTCGGGAAAATTACGGGACTTGAATAGGATGTTAATGATGAGGTTAGTAATCCTCTAATGTCATTTGGACAGGATTGGGAGTCCTGGTGATAGTGGTGTGGCCCGGGAAGGCCTATGGCACGCGTATCGAGGCGCTCGGTTAAATGGTCTGTGAGTGGACATTGGTTTTATAAATTCGATGCATGCATAACTGTTTCATGATTGTTATAACTGTGATTAAATGATTTATTTTGGATATCGGTGAATTTAAAATGATTTCACGTATTTTGAGGTTAATTACGTATTTGCACGTAAACCGAGGTTTTTTGGATTTGCACCGATTTCCATAAATGTGGTTGGATATGATTTCATGAAACGGTTACGAACTTGAATAAAGTAAAATCGGGCTAGGGGCCCAGTTGAACTATGAAATCGGGCCAGGGGCCCAGTTAACTTATGAATCGGGCCAGGGGCCCAGTTAACTTGTGGAGCGGGCCAGGGGCCCAGTTAACTTGTGAAATCGGGCTAGGGGCCCAGTTGATTTCTACATGTGATTGCGGGTCGGGGACCCTAAAATGGAATTGAATAAATGTTTTCTGGTTTACATTTTATTATACATATTCACATGCTAAAAACAAATAATGGTTTTGATGATATGGAAATTATGGTTATGGCACGTTTCACGGTATTTGGGCTTGAGACCCGTCTGATGAAACTTAATGATTGGTTCGGATTTTATCTATGAAAATATATGCTTTGCATGTGGATATCAATAAAATGTATTTGGTACTGCATTGTATAGATCCTTCCATATTATATTGTCTCCTCCGGATGAGGTACCCCGGAGAGGTCACGAACGTCTAGTACGTCCAGCGTCTATGACGCTAAGCATCGGGGATGCTGTACCCGAACGGGGTTCGGGGATTGAACTCGGAATTGAGACCCGAGTGGCACGCGTAGCCTTGTGATTGTGACCTTATTGACGTCAGGGACGTCAGACATCAGGGATGTCAGATTGGAGTGTATAGTGCAGTGACTAAAATTATGGTTATGGTTTTATTATATGCCTTATGGTTCATATTACTGGATTTATGAAATAACTCTTGGATTGACTTTTGGAATTTGAAACTATGCTGTGGTTTCCGGGCTAAGGCCCTAATGGTTATTTCTAAATAAATATGTGAAAATTGGTTTTTGGTGCATGCATATGCTTTTACTGGGGGGCATAAATGTCTTATAAAGGTTTTAAACAGACCTGTTTATTTTTGTCCACTCACAGCTTTTGTTTTTAATGCCCTCCAGGTTGATTCCGGATGCGACTGCAGCAGAGACTGGGACATCATACACCTCCTCCATCGATCCTTACGCACTCTGGAAGCCCGGTTGGGCAGTGGCAACAGGTTATCCCTTGTCTGACACCTCTTGTCAGACGGGAGCATGACACATTCCATGGTAATCCCGGAGGGATTGGGATGGGTCGTGTCAGCAACAGCAGCCTTCATCCCAGTCCGCTGTAGATTGCCACCGAGCGCCAAGGCTCCTCTTCGGCGCGCGCGCCCCGAATTCCTCGAGCTCGCTTCAGCGCCGCCCAACCGAACACCCAGCCGCCTCTTCAGCTGCAGCCTACCGAATTTTGGGAGTTATTTTCAGCTGCTCTCTGCTGAACTCTTTTCCAGCAGCTTCCACCCAATTTCCAGCCACTTTCCAAGCCACTTTACAACCCAATTGTGCAACTTTACAACCAAAACCACTTCTAAACATCATCACAAATCTTTAGTACTCTTTATTCCATTAATTTTATATTCACACTTTTCCTTTATTCCCTTAACTTTAAATATATTACATTAACTTTCTTTAAATTTTATTCCATAAACTTTATGTTCCACTAACTTTATGTTTATACTTATTTTATTTTTATGTAATCAATTGTTTGTTTATGTCTTGTTAAAATTTAAATGTAAAATAAAAAAAATCGGAATAACAAAAAATATAAAATATATATATAAAAAAAAATTTAAAAAAATTTAAAAAAATTTAATTTAATTAAAAAAAAAGAGTAAGAAACTTTATTTATCTTTGCCTTTCCTTAAGTGTAAATATTGTTTCCTATTAAATGTTTTAGAGTTGAATATTGTTTCCTATTAAATGTTTTAGAGTTGCATGAATCTCATAGCCCATTTTTCTTCAAAATCTTACTTTCGGGAACACGTAGTGCCCCTCTTATTTACTTTCTCCTTTACCCTTCATGATGTGTGGATTTCATCACCACACACCAAAGACTCGAATCTATGGACATGGGGTTGGGGCGGAGTTTGTAAACACTTGGGTTTGGTAATTCATTAACTCGTCATTTGGATTGATCATGGTGTCTAGGAGAGTTATGACTGGTGAAAAGTTTTGGATTAAGAAAGAGACCACCAATGGAGTATATGCCAAGCTAGCCTCGAGGTGTTCTCGAAATTATTCTTACTTCTCGCGTTACATCTATCTCAATTGGCCATGGTTAATGTTGAATAGTGGAATGGTGGTTATCAGTACGCACAGGTCGTACGCCTGGGAAAGTACTATGAGAAGCGGAAGGGGAAAGTTATTCATGACACTCTAAAACTCTCCTTATTACATTATTAGTTTGCATTTGGAACTTGTGCTTTTTCTTTCCATTAACGTAACTTTTTGTTAATTCTGGTTTCCATTTATGTGATACTTTATGCAAATCTCTACTCTCTTACTCTTATTATCTCTTCTTGTGTATACTTGCCTTCTAACTTAGAGTTTTGTTTTAATAGAGGTACAAACTTATGAATGCGTGCTCATCAATCTAAGCTTGATCGGCTGAGAAGACAACTTGACATCTCATCAAGCAACGCCACATTCAGAAACGAACTTAAGCAAACCGGTTCGTCCGGACCTCCATCCCCAATATTCGGTGAGTCCAAAAGCGAGAAGAGTAATTCGGAAGAAGAACAGACTTTCGGAACACCGATAACCATGGCACGAAACCTGAGTATCTGGGAGCAGACATGTGCAAACACAAATGGCACTACAGACTTCTGCATCCAGTATCCCGAGCCTCGAACCAACAAGAAAGATATTGAGGTTAAGAGTGGAGTCCTTCATCAGCTGTCCAAGTTCCGTGGAATCAGAAATGAAGATCCACACAAACACTTAACGGAGTTCCAATTCATCATTAGTAGTATGTGTCCGGATGATGCAGACTTGGAAATCATGAAGCTGAAAGCTTTCCCATTATCCTTGGAAGAAAGAGCACGGGTATGGCTTTTGAGTCTCCCACCCAATCATATTGACTCTTGGGAGAAGTTGGTTCAAGAGTTTCTTACAAAGTACTTCCCTGCCTCAAAGATTACGGTCTTAAGAAAAGAGATCACTGGAATCAAGCAGAAAGAACATGATGAGAATTTCAGCCAGTACTACGTGAGGTTTAAGGAACTTTGTGCTTCATGCCCTACTCATGGGATCACAGAAGCCTATCTTTTAACCTACTTTTACGAAGGACTCAAAGGTTGGGATAGAGGACTGCTCGATGTTGCAGCTAATGGAAGTTTCTTAGCTCGGAGCCTAGTAGATGGTCGTGCACTCAATGATGCACAATACGAAGGTGCCGATCCTATTTCTAGAAACGTACATGAGGTAAGTTCCCATGCTATAAATGATTCTAAGTTAGATAAGATCACCTCTATGCTTTCGAATATGCTTGAGCTAAAGAAACAGGTAGCTCCAGTTTGTTCCATATGCTCTCAAGGCCATCTTGAGGAGCAATGTCCCTACACTGCAAGGGAGGAAGACTCCGGAACTGAAATGGCACACGCCATTGGAGGCTATCAAGGAGGGCCAAGGACCCAAGGTTACAGTTGGAGAGATCTGAACAATGTCCTAAACCCTCAGCACATGTCGACTGAGCCAAACCGTGTCCCAGACCAATTCCCAAGGCCCACATGGCAACCAAGGCCCACATAGAAACCAAGGCCCACGGTCCCATTTTCTAACTTTTCTCATAATCATGCAAATAATCATACTTCTTCATCTTCTAATCCTGATTATGATAAAATGCTGGCTGCTCTTTCCCAAGGGCAGCAAACACTAATGGCGTCAACTCAGGCTCTTGTCACAGGTCAGCAAAATCAACAAAAAGACATCGCTGATCTCAAGGACCAAATGGGAAAGGTCGTGGACTTCATGGGTAAGATCCAAGCTAGCGGGGTGCTTCCACCTCAACCTACACCCAACCCGAATGCAAGACCTGAAGCCAATGCAATTATCACTCGAAGTGGTAAAGTGCTCGGAGAAATAGAGCCAGATCCAACCGTTTCTGAGGCTGAAAAGCACAAGGTGGCAACTAAGACCACCCCGACACAACCACCAGCTCAACCTACCCACACACAAGGTAGTAACCCAATCCCTTCAAGTTCGATTGTTACTAATTCCCCGTTTGTGCATGCACCATTTCCAAGTAGGCTTGCCAAATCTAAGAAGGATGAATCGGATGAGGAAATCTTGGAGATCTTCAAAAGGGTGCAAATCAACATGCCCTTGATCGAGTGCTTCAAACAGTTCCGAAATACGCAAAATTTCTAAAAGAGTTATGCACTCCGAGGCGGCAGACAAGGGAGAAAGAGGTTGTAATGGGAAGTGAAACAGTTTCTGCTGTAATCCAAAGTCGGCTACCCCCAAAGTTGAAGGACCCAGGGAGTTTTTCTGTTCCCTGCGTGATTGGTAACAAGTCATTTGATAAAGTCATGCTAGACTTAGGTGCATCCATTAATGTTATCCCATATTCACTATATGTTGCCCTAGGTCTAGGTAAATTATAGCATGATGATGTTATCATTCAGTTAGCCAATCGCTCTAATGTGTATCCTAAGGGATACGTCGAAGATGTTCTTGTGCAGGCTAACCAGCTCATCTTTCTCGCGGATTTTTATGTCCTAGACATGAAGGATTCCCCTACGAATCAAGCTCCACTAATGCTGTTAGGAAGACCATTCATGAGAACTTCCAAGACGAAGATTGATGTGTTCAATGGAACATTAACTATGGAAGTCGACGGGGAGGAAATTGGCTTCAACATTTTTGATGCCATGAGGTACCCTAGTTCCACAACTCATACTACTTTTCTATTGACGTGTGCACTTCTCTCGCAGAGAAACATCTTGATTCAATTCGAGGAGACACACTCAACATGATAATCCAGGAAGGAGTTGGCCTAACGCAATCAGGGGTCGCCTTGGTTGATGATACGGATTACAAAATAGAGCCTCGAATTTGGGATGAAGTCATGACCCTAAATAAGGCCACCAGAATGGTACATCATCAGGTACCCTTTTCACTTCCAATTAGTACCAATGCCACTCCTCCTTCAGTGGTTCAGGCCCCCGTTCTCGAGCTAAAAGCTTTGCCTGGCCACCTGAAGTATGCCTATCTTGGCCCGGACGACACTCTGCCCGTCATAGTGGCTTCTGCACTAACCGAGTCACAGGAAGATAGATTGGTACAGGTCTTGACGAAGTACAAGACATCCATTGGATGGACTCTGTCAGATATCAAGGGAATCAGCCCTACAACCTGTGTGCATGGAATCTTACTAGAAGATGATGTAAAACCCTCTCGCGAAGCCCAACGTCGCCTCCATCCTCCGATGATGGAAGTCGTGAAACAAGAGGTCATCAAACTCTTGGACTGTGGTGTCATTTACCCAATTTCAGATAGCAAATGGGTCTCACCAGTCCAAGTAGTCTCGAAGAAAAGTGGAGTCACAGTTGTTGCGAATAGTGAAGGAGAGCTAGTGCCCCAACGAACAGTGACCGGAAACAGAGTCTGCATCGAATATCGACGCCTAAACAAAGCAACTAGGAAAGATCACTTTCCTTTGCCCTTCATTGATCAAATGCTTGAAAGGTTAGCGGTTCACTCCTATTACTGCTTTCTTGATGGTTATTTCGGGTACAATCAAATCTGTATCGCTCAAAATGACCAAAACAAAACGACTTTCACTTGTCCTTTTGGCACTTTTGCCTACCGAAGAATGCCCTTCGGTTTATGTAACGCCCCAGGTACTTTCCAAAGATGCATGCTTTCTATTTTCTCTGAATACGTCGAAAAAATAATTGAAGTATTTATGGATGATTTCAGTGTCTTTGGCGATAGTTTTGATGCATGCTTAGAACACTTAGCACTCATCTTACAAAGGTGTGTCGAAACTAATCTGGTACTTAACTGGGAGAAATGCCATTTGATGATTAAACAAGGGATAGTCTTAGGCCATATTGTCTCTGAAAGAGGAATTGAAGTGGATAAATCTAAAGTTGATATTGTGCGCCACTTACCCTCTCCCACTTCGGTGAGAGAAATCCGTTCATTTCTTGGTCACGCAGGTTTCTACAGAAGATTTATCCAAGACTTCTCCCACATTGCAAGGCCCTTGTGCTGATTGCTTCAGAAGGAGACACCCTTTGTCTTTGATGCAAACTGTCAGGAAGCTTTTGAAAAGCTTAAAAATCTCTTAACCACTGCCCCCATTCTTTGTGCCCCTGATTGGTCCTTACCCTTTGAACTAATGTGCGATGCCTCTGATTATACAGTTGGAGCCGTACTCGGACAAAGGCGGGACAAGAAGCCCTACGCCATCTACTATGCGTCCAGAACCTTGAATGATGCCCAAATGAACTACACCACTACCGAAAAGGAGTTGCTTGCTGTTGTGTTTGCTTTAGATAAATTTCGCTCTTATCTACTTCGAACTAAAGTCATTATTTACAGTTATCATGCAGTACTGAAGTATCTCCTAGCCAAGAAGGAAGCAAAATCAAGACTAATCCAATGGATTCTTCTTCTTCAAGAGTTTGACATCGAGATTAAAGAAAAGAAGTTGTAGAGAACGTGGTGGCAGACCATTTGAGTCGCATTGCACATGAACGAGATCCTGTGGCGATTCAAGAGATGTTTCCGGACGAAAAACTCTTCAGAATCGAGGGAAGTACTCCTTGGTATGCTGATATTGTCAATTATTTAGTCACTAAGCAGTTTCCCACCACCCTCTCCCGTGCACAAAAAGATAAACTTAAGAAGCATGCTAGGCACTATATTTGGGATGAACCTTATTTGTGGAAACACTGTGCAGATTTATTGATTAGGAGATGTGTCGTTGATATTGAACATAGGTCAGTCCTAGAGTTCTGTCATTGCCATGCTTGTGGAGGCCACTTTGGATCTAGAAAAACTGCACTCGAAATCTTAGAATCTGGACTATATTGGCCCACATTTTTTAAAGATGCACATTCATTCTGCTTAGCCTGTGATAAATGTCAGAGATCATGAAACTTAGGACGAAGGGATGAAATGCCACAACATTATGTTCTTACTGTTGAAATATTTGATGTTTGGGGTATCGCTTTTATGGGGTCGTTTCCTCAATCTAATGGCTATCTCTATATCTTACTTGCCGTTGATTATGTATCGAAATGGGTGGAAGCTAAAGCCACCAGGACTAATGACTCTAAAACTGTTGCAGATTTCCTCAGAACTAACATTCTTTCCAGGTTTGGGATCCCGCGGGTCCTAATAAGTGATGGAGGAAGTCATTTCTGCAACAAGACCATTGAAGTTTTAATGAAACGGTATGGTGTCACTCACAGAGTCTCTACACCTTACCATCCTCAAACGAGTGGAATGGCTGAAGTCAGTAATAGAGAGATCAAGAAGATATTAGAGCGAACCGTGGGTCCTAATCGTAAGGATTGGAGCCAACGGTTGGATGATGCACTTTGGGCATATAGGATGGCATACAAAACACCTATAGGAATGTCACCCTATAGGTTGGTGTACAGTAAAGCATGTCACCTTCCGGTGGAACTAGAGCATAAAGCATAGTGGGCCGTCAAGACTTTCAACATCAAGCTAGATGACGCCGGTTTGCATCGAAAGCTCCAGCTGAGTGAGCTTGAGGAAATCCGAAACGATGCATTTGAAAACACTCTGATCTACAAGGAAAAGGCTAAGGCATTTCATGACAAACAGATCAAGAGTAAAGCATTTGACATTGGCTAGAAAGTTTTGTTGTTCAATTCCCGGCTTAGACTCTTTCTAGGTAAATTATTCTCTAGACGAGTAGGTCCTTTTGTTGTTACTAATGTGTTTGCCCATGGAGCCATACAGATCAAAAGCATTGAAACGGGAAAAGAGTTCAAGGTCAATGGCCACTGATTGAAGCCTTACATCGAGGCAATTGGAGGACACGATGAGGAGTCAAACAGAGTACTTCTACGTCCCATCGGATAAAGAATTTGGTCTAGGCTGGATGGACGTTAAACTTCAAGCGCTTGTTGGGAGGCAACCCAATGTGTTCTCGAGTGTGAAGGAGTCATCAACACAGATTTGCTTTCTTTCAACCCTTCACTCTCTTTTACTTTGTTTATGTTTTTCTTTCTTACTTCATTTTCTTAAATCATCTTCCTTACTTTGATTCTATGTTTAATTACTTCATATTTTCCTACATTGAGGACAATGTAGAATTTAAGTGTGGGGGAATGGTTTACAAAATTTATTTGTGCATTTGAAATTGTTTTATTAAGTCTTTCTAAAAAAAAAACAACAACAAAAAAACAGAAATTATTGCTTTCTTGAGTCTTTTTGTTTTAACGTAGTGTTTTTACGAGTATCAAGTTGCCCTTTAACTTGTCAATGATATAAATGAACGGAAATGATTATGTTATGGCTATAAAGTTGATCACTACAATTTGAATTTGTTTGTTAATATTTTGTGATTAAGTGTTATAACTTGAAGATAATGCACATAAATTGGTACAAAAATGAGCATGATATGATAAGTATGAATCATTTGAACCATATGTGAGCTTTAGAACCTTATATACATCTTTGATGAGTGATTCATAAGTTCTTTGTTTAAATTGATATACATATGCCTCATAACTACTTGCAATAGATTTCAATGAACTCTAGAGTACTAGAACTTATTCTATGTGATTTTCAAAGCTTTTAAGTCAATAAACTCTGTGATTTTGGAAATGATTAAGGCATTAGGGTTAACACCACAAATTCAAACATCCTTGTTCCCTATTTTTGTGCGCACAAGTTGCGACCCCCTTAGTTTTAACCATTTTGAGCCCACATTAAGCCTTTCTTTCATCACCATGATTATCTAAACACTTGAGCTTAGTATAGACATCTTTTACCTTTGTTCCAAGGACTCGGTTGAATACATAAAGATTGTGTAAAGAGAAAATGATGAAATTGAAAAGACTTTTATGTGTATTATGTGGATTTACTTACTCAAACATTGTTGTATTATTGACACGTGTTATTACCTTGATATATGAAGAAAAAAAATGTATTGAGTTTTTATCAAGGTAATAAGGTTTGATTATGTAATGTTTAAGTTAAGTCCTTTACATTTGTAAATCCGACACAGAATGAATTCGAGGCCCAACATGATGAAATTAGGCATATATTCGAAGGGATGAATTACTGACATCATTGCACTAAGGTTGGGAATCTATGATACCTTTTGGGGAGTCTATCGAGTCTTGGAACGAATTGAGCATCACTTGTCCTATATATTCATTGCCTCTAAACTTAGCCCCATTACAACCTTCGTAAAGACCTTATGATCCTTAAGATGGTAAATTTTGATTAGTTGAGTTAATCACTTGAGTAAGCTTATGGTTTTGGTTCATTTGTGCAAGTATATTTTGTTTTTATCTTGAGGTGTTTGTTTGAAATTTTGCAAAAATACTTCATTTCGATTACATGAGTATTTCTCACAAACTTTGAGTGCAAACACAAACCCTCACAAATTGAGTGAACTTATGAGTGCATATCCTTATGAGTTGATTCATACTTGTCTTATTAATGCAGAACTCCATTTCACCATATTTACTCATTATCTTACTTGTTAAAACATTTTGTTACCATGTATTAACTCTTGAATTCCATATGCTTAAATGATTTAAGTGAAAATCTTTTATGCCATGATAATAATGAAATATTGAGACAAATGGTTAAGTGTGGGGGTATTTGATAGGAAGTTAAATAAACATTATTTTATATTATTTTATACCCTTTATACTTGATTTTTAATATTAAAATATTAAATAAATTGATAATGTAACGCCCCGAAAAATCCAAAAATTGTACAATATTAAAATAATGTGAAAATGACGTTTTTACCCTTGATGACTTATGGCTAAAAGTTGACTTTTTGTTTAAAATACTTTTTGCATATTCCTCGAGTACCGTTGTGTAGGTCTCGGAACGCTGAATCCGTAGACAAGTGGCACGTCGAAAATGGAGCTCGTATGAAGAAGTTATGGGTCTGGGAAGTTCAGGGGCAAAATGGTCATTTGTGACCACAAGGGTAAAATGGTAATTTTATATCTGTTTTAAATTAAACGGTGAAAGGATAATCACTTTAATTTCTGATTCAACCCTTAGGTGATTCATGTATTTTATCAAGTGACACATGTCACTTGATGTTGAAGACTAGTGGCACTTAGGAAGTATAATTAATTAGTTAATGAAAGTTAATGAGTTGATAATTGATGAACAGAAACCGTACACGACCAAACCTTCAAACATAGAACAGAGAACGTCCATATTTCTCCTCCTCCTTAATCGATTTTAGTTGCAACAAGAGAAATTGATTGCCCAATTAGCTAAATTGAAGAGTGAAAAACCGAAGAGGGACCAAATAAACCTAAGAAAACACCCTACTGCACTTAACCGAAAATCATTCAAAATCTTCATTTTCGAATTTGGATTTCCAGACGGTTTCGTTCTAATTGAACATGATATTAGGCTTCCTGGGAGCTAAACAACTCGAACCCAATCAACTGGAACGAAATTTGGAGGTGAAATCGTGAAGAACAGACGCTGCAATTGCTTCGAAAAATCGAGCTTGAGTCAAGGTACTTAGAGGTAAAATTTCATGAAATTGATCTCGATTTCGTGTTCATTATAATCCTATGATGCTTCTGGTATGAACAATTGAAGGAAACAGGCCGATTTGTGGACAAACCCGAATTAGGATCCGATGAGTTTTCTTCGTGAGTCGAGGAGTTTTAGAGTTTAATTGTTTAAATTGACGTTACAGAACCGTAAGTTAGATTGATCTGATAGTAATGAATGAAAGAACAGAAGAAATTGAGTTGGATTCGAAGGAAATCAAGTCAGGTCTGATCGCGGGTCGTATACCCAAATACTAGAGAAACGGGCGAGAGAGAGATACTGTAGCAGGCACTGTTCACGGCGCGTGGCTGTCACGCGCAGCCGCATGCGGCGGCGCGTGAGGGCGCGTGGCCGGGAATCTGGGGAAGGGTCCAACAGCAATTTTGATACTCTCGATGATACGGACCTATTAGCGTTGGTTTCGGGTCAATCAGATATGAACTGAGAGTAGTTTTGTGCACCCGAAGCGTATAGGTTACGTTTAAAATAATATTATTTTATTTTGACGATTAGGAAGTTCGTACAGGAGATTATGTAACGAGTTAGTCACCTTATATTACTTGTTTGACAGGCCCGAATACTTTCAGGACGTCGGAAGAAGACGAACTGCTCGAAACGGAACAATCTGGATGGTGTGTGAGTGGACTTTTTTTTTCTACCGTGAATGCATGCATATATGTTTTAAATGCTTTATAATATGATTGGGAATGATTTGGTATGATTGATACTTCGATATGATGATTTCTGGATTTTTGGGAATATTATATTATTTTTGGAATATTATATTATTTTATATGCTTTTGGGCATGATTTTCGAGAAAATTGTGAAACTGATATTTCGAGCTAAGGCTCGGGGTTTGAACTTGATTTTGACTCGGATTATGAGTCTGGTGTTGGATTTGATGAATTTATGTCATAAATAAGATTGTGATTGCGCAGGTTTGCGTGGATTGGTTTATGGATTTGAGAAAAGTGTTTTTGGGCTTAAAGCCATTTCAAAAATGATTTTGATATTACATGCAACTGTTTTCACTGGTTTTCGTGATGATGATATTTGAGGGCTTTCGGTGTGGAATATGTTTCCCCCGAAATGAACCGTGGAGATAACGCTCGCCTTCGGGATGGAAGTGTTTCCCCCGAAGAGGTCACGTAGCACGATCTTTGTCGAGCAGCCGAGGGAGGCTTGACTCAGATCAGATGTGCTGGATTATATATGGATCGGTAAGTGATGTGTTCACGAGATCCGGATTGCCGGCTGGTGATGTGTTCACAGCGGCGGATGCTCGGGATTTGAGCGGTCCTTGAGCCTATTGATTTGCACGCATTGCAGGGATAACGTGACTCTATATTGGACCTGGATTCTGTGTTTTTATTGATGTTTGAGATTTATATTCATATCTTAATTATTTGATTTATGAGTTATGATATGCATGCATGTTTGTGAAAACTGGAGGATAAGACTGTATTTTGATAAATGTATTTCTAAACTTGATTTTTGTCCACTCACACCTTTGATGTTTTATTTGCCCTCCAGGCCAGTGCACAGGTACTGAGGCTCATTTCGAGGCAGATGAATAAACTGACCGTTGCATACTCAGACACTTTGCAGAGTAGGATTTTGCTCCCTACATGTAAATATTTCCTATGCTCTGTAAACCTGTTGACTAGGTCAACGGTCTCAGAATACTGAACTATCCCTTGTCTGACAATGTTTATCGTTTGTATGTTCTATATGTATATATTTAAAACTGCTTTTGATATTTTCGAGTTATTGTCAGACGAAAGCAGGATCTTTCATGATTATCGAGGGATAATCGGGATGGGTCTTATCAGATAAAATAAATTATTTTGTGATTTTTATGTTTAGATAAATAAAGTTTGTAATTTGGAGAATTTTGGCGAAAGAATCGTCTCGATCGGAATTTTAACGAAGAAATTATGGACGAAATTCGGTGGAATTATTAATTTAGTTATAAATTAATTATTTAAATCTTCGCAGCCCAAACCCATTTAAAACCGTGCAGCCCAAATCTCCAGCCCGCATGCAGCCCAGCCGCTTCAGCCCACAGGCGTCGCAAGCCCAGGCCCGTGTGGCCCAGCTCGCTCCAGGCCCAATCCGCAACAGCAGCCTTCATCCTAGTCCGCTGCAGCTTGCCGCTGAGCGCCAAGGCTCCTCTTTGGTGCGCGCGTGCGCCCAATTCCTCGAGCCCGCTTCAGCGCCGCCCAGCCGAACACCCAGCCGCCTCTTCAGCTGCAGCCTACCGAATTTTGGGAGTTATTTTCAGCTGCTCTCTGCTGAACTCTTTTCCAACAACTTCCACCCAATTTCCAGCCACTTTCCAACCCAATTGTGCAACTTTACAACCAAAACCACTTCTAAACATCATCACAAATCTTTATTACTCATCATTCCATTATTCCACATTTTTTATTGTATCTTGGGTAGCTTTTTCTCCCTATAAATAGGGTTTCATTTCACTTGTTGAAACACACCTTTGAGGCACACATTTGAGCCTTTTTTGAGAGAAACTTTGGTAAAATATTCCCAATACAAAGTTTAGAGTTTGAGTCCATATTTCCCAAGTTTATTTCCTCCATCTTCATAAGGTTCCGTCCGCTGTCGGAGAATCGTATGAATAACAATCCATTATTTTCATCCACTTTGAAAGTGTAACAATTACTCTCCATTTACTCAAACTCTCATTTTTGTTATTGGTTTTGATTATAGTTCAATATATGTGAGGTTTTTCTTACTAATGTTTGTAAGTGTTAAATGCAATCTCCATGTGTCTTACTTTATGAATTTTAGTTATTTTATACATTTTAGTGTTTCATACTTCAATTCAATGTTAAGTGTTTTATCCGCTGTCGGTGCATTTAAAGTAGAATTGAAGAGACTTAATGCTGATCGCTGTCGGCGCATTCAGTCAAAAACAAAAGGTGAATCATATTGTAAGTGTTATCCGCTGTCGGTGCATTTATAGTATTGAAAAATGTATGAAGGTAATTAAGACGATTAAGGTAAAATTTCGTGATTGATTTAATATTTGCAATTATTAGAGTGTTGGTAAGATTTGTGCTTTAAGAAGGTCACTTGTACATGAATTAGAGTATAAGTAAGATTAGCTGATTTATGCTTTTACTTATTTGCATGATTACAAACCTTTTCAAAACCCCATTTTTATTCTTTATTCTTTTATTCTTTAAATCATTAATTCTTTTATTCTTTCCTACTTTTAGTTTATTATTCTTTCATTCTTTCATTTCTTTATTCTTTTATTCTTTTACTCTTTAATTTCTTGATTTTTGATTAATTAATTCTTTAATTCTTTAATTCTTTATTGTTTTATTCTTTAAATCATTAATTCTTTAATTTGTTAATTCTTTGATTATTTAATTCTTTTATTATTTAACTCTTTAATTCATTATTCTTTTATTCATCTCCCACTAACACATTATTAATGTCCCTAATTTCCCCGGTTAAGAACGATCCCTATTTATCAATACTACATCTACACAAAAAGGGTTTAAATTGCATAACACTCAAATTACATGTTTAATTTAATGCGTAGTTTGGGCGTAGTCAGAGGCCACGACAGGGACGACTTGCAGGTGACCATTTCATATATGAACATTCAAGGTGAATTTTAATGCATTTTATTCGGTTTTAATGACTAGGAAGACTAGGTTTGATGTTAGAGAAGTTTAGAAATTAAAAAAGAAAAGATTGGACCGAAAATGAGGGAAGGAATGGGCTGAACCGGCCACACCGGTTCGGTTGGACTGGACTGCACTGAACCGGACAGTTCGAACCGGCCACAGGTTAGTGGTGATGCTACAATGCCCCCGCGCGTGGGCTCACGCGCAGGGGGTTCCTAGGGCTCTTGCGAGCGCGTGAGTGAAAATTTGAGGATGTTTTAAACAAGTGAAATCTTCTATTCGATGTAACGAACATTTTGGGACTGATTTCGTGTCGATCAGACACCGTTTCGATAATGTTCGGGGCATCAGAAGGTTTCGGATCGGGATTAAAAATAGTTAAAAATTCTGGAAAATTACAGGGCTTTAATGGGAGGTTATTTAAGTAGTTACTAACCTTCTATTATTATTTGGACAGGTTTGGGAGTCCCGGTGACGGTGATTGGCTCGGAAGAACCATATGACACGCAAATCGAGGCGGCATCTCGGACGGTCTGTGAGTGGACCTTGTTTTCTAAATTGGTGCAAGCATAGATGTTTATGATATGTTTTAAATACTTGTTTATGATGCCATGAGTGCATTTGGATGTGTGGTTACGTATTGGCACGTATTTCAAGGTTTTGGTCCTATACGGTGCCAATATGGGTTTGTATGTCTTTATTGGTCTAAATGAAATGGTTTTGGATTTCAAATGGATAAACTCAGGTATGAGACCCATTTGGTTTCATCTCGGGCATATGAAGCTATTGATGGCCTTCAGGTCTAAATCGTGGTTGCGACGAGTGCTATGTGCAAGGCGACAGACGATACGACGCTCGCCTCCAGATTGGGATGTGTTCCTTCCGAAGAGGTCACGGTGCAGGATCTGTGGTCAGGCAGCCGATGGAGGCTCGACTTCAGAGTTCTGACGGTTCAGGATATCGATCGGTGATGAGTGCACAATGATCTTGTGGTGGTCGCGTCGGTTGAGTAGGTCACGGCGACATACCAGGATTGAGGGCGGTCCTGGATGGATGGTTGCACACATCACTACAATCGGAGTCATGACTGACCCTTAAATATCGGGCATGATACCTAGCTGATGTCATATGTTCGGGCACGAGACCTAGTTGTTTTACATTGATTATTTCGGGTCAGGGACCCTAGATGGATTTCCAAGTTCATGACAGTTTATGGGAACCGGGCATGAACCCTGGAAAGGTTATTATGGTACATGACGGTTTATGGGAACCGGACATGAACCCTTAAATGGATGTTATAGATCATGACGGTTCAGGGGGACCAGGCATGAATGTTTTTGTTATGTATATATATGTATTCATTTACCTTCCTTTATTTCAATTATCTCCTCCGGGGAGGGTCGTTGGCCTGGGTGGACCCCGGAGTAGTCACGGAGCATCGACTGAGTGGAGTCACCCCCCAGTTGGGTTCCTTACTCTCAGGAAGGCATGGATCGTAACCTCAGGACTGGTCATTGGTCTACGGACATAAACCTTGGACTCTGAGAGACTTGGGTTTGAGACCCCTGGTAGCACGCGCCTAGCTTTGGAAACCGTGATAGGATTGGTTGTGTGAATTATATGTATATATGATGTATATGATATATGATATGAGATATGATATATGATATGAGATATGATATATGATATGTGATGTGTACTTGGTTTCTTTATGATTTGGGCTGAGTCCCACATGGTTTTGGGCAGTGGCCCGTATGATTGGTTCTTTATGGTTCTTTCAGTTATTGTTTTGGGCTTAGTTCCCACCTATGGTTCATTTGGTTAAACGGTTTTCAAATGCATGCAGGCTATTTAGTGAAGGGTACAAATGTCTTCGTTAAAATGTTTTTATAAACTCTTTGTTTTGTCCACTCACAGCTTTTAATGTTTTGACTACCCTTCAGGTTGACAGTGGATGTGGACTGTAGCAGAGACCGAGATATCACATACCTCCTCCGGATCCTGGCGTACTCTGATAGCCTGAGAGGGCAAAGGGTTGGAAATATCCCTTGTCTGACACTTTGTATTAGACGGGAGCAGGGTCGTCCCGCGTTAAACCCCGGGGGGTTTAGGACGGGTCCTGTCAATTAAACCCTAGTGGTTAATTATTTGAGAAGCTGGTTGCACAGGGAAAACAAACGTGCAGCCTTTTTTCCCAAATACAAAATTGTTCACAACCTTTATGCCTAAATAATAGGATGACAGGTGAATGGTTGAATTAATCAAAATAAACAATATTCCCTAAAAAAAAAAAGGTTCATGTTAGTTAATCAAATAACAGTCCAATTAATTGTCAACCATCATCAATTTATCAAGGTTGATAATCAACGATTAAATATCAACATCAACAATTTTCAAAATATGCCGTAAGCATCAAATTCCAAATATAAATTATTATCATGAATAATAAATTATCAAATCAAGAGAAAATATTAAAATTTTCATGTATCAAATTTTGCATACATCACATATAATGTTCCAATCCAAAAATTAAATAATGAATTATCATACCATATCAATTATCAAATGCAATTCGGATTATCATCAAATTTTGGCAAATACTATCAATTATCATGAATTCTCAAACAATGATCCACATAATTCAATTAATTAAGTTTAGGAATCAACCAGTTAAATATATTGATTCATAATCCAAGGGTTCATCATGATTATCACATAACCAGCATCTTTAAACATCAAACACAAAAATATGAAAAATTTCAAATAACTCAATTCAACATATCAATGATCATTAATTCATGTGATTACAAACGCCATAATTATTGATTCCAAACAATTCCTATAAACATGGATTCTAGGGTTTTTGATTAATAAATAAAAATAAATTATGGGATTTAGAAAACCTACTTGGTTGAATTGATCCTTCACTTGAGCAATCTCCGTTTCAAAGTCGATCGCGCTGATAACATGTTGTGAAGGATTTATGAGGGAGAGATTTTAGAGAATGAGGCAGAGAGAAAGACAACGTTCTCTGTATCTAATAATACGTTCTTCCAGAATAATGAGAATTAATTAATACAAAACTAATTAACCCATTTATGTAAGGATAGAGTTAATATATAAGTACAATTATCTATCTACGTCTCATACCCATTTACATAAATAAACACACCCCTTAATGTTATTTACATCACAAATAAACTTCTTAGAACATTTCCCGCATCCCGTTGAAACCTGGGGAACTGGGTCGGGACGTGCTAAAAGAGCCCCCATTTCCAGTATCTCATTGAAACCTTAGGAGTTGGTTAGGGATATACTAACAGAGCCTCTCCACCTCTTCTCTTATGAATGGAGGAAGCAATTGGTCATTTTGGACCCAAGAAACTCTCGGCCTAACTCCAGCCAACACCCCACCAAGTCGGAGGATCCAGATGTGGAGAATAAGTCACTGAGATAATCACAGAACAACCTCCTCATAGACTCCTCTAGTTGACACCACTGAAGCACAGAATCCCAAACACGTATTCCTACTTCCTCTATGTTTAGCAATTCCATGGATGTGTTTATGTCTCCATGCCTAATCCAATCAACATGATCCTGCTATTTCCATAATAATTCCTCATGTTCAAGCAGAGCATCAAGTTCTCCAGATACCCCAATTTGGATACTAATCCTTCTTGACAGGTTTTCCACTGAATTTTCTTTCCAAGCTTGTAACTCAACTTGGCTTGATGTAAGCCTCTGAATCACCAAACCATCCCCTTCTCGTTCCTTCGTGATTGCCTCTATGCTACCCTCAATTTTGGTCCAAGGCCTCCTCGAAATGAAAGCTTTTCAACCTCCTTCCTCCCCTACCTCGTTGCTCCAACATAACTAAAATAAGAAGATGGTCAGAAGCTAAGCAAGAAAGATGGTGAGAGGTGATAGCGGGGTGAACATGCTGCATAGCCTCATTTGCCACAACCCGGTCTAACCGAAGTTTCACATTTCCTTCCTCATTCTTGCCACTCGACCAAATATACATGTAACTTTTGAAAGAAACAGAACCCAGCTCATATTCAGATAAACCTGCTCGAAAATCTTCCGTTTGAGACATTGGTTGAAACTCTTGGCTTTTGAATCAGGTGCACTAACACGTTTCTCTTTCTCGGTTTTGCAGGGGAGCCTTCACGATCAATGGAACAGTGCACAGTGATTTGGTTTTGCTGAAATTGCTTGAGGTAATGATCTGTTTCTTTTACTCTGAATTGTTTGGGAATAGTTTTAGGTGTAGAGTGTATATAGGATGTTGTTTGATGGATTGTAATGGTGATTGTGTGGAAGAAGATTGGAATGCACTGTGATGCACACCAACTGTTTGTAAAAATGCTTATGAGCAATTTTCTTTCTTTTCCTGCACTTCTCTCTGCTTTCTTTTCTCTATAATTCATACATACTCATTCTCTACTACTCTAGCCGTGCTTACAAAGATAAAACAGTTACAAAACAATGATGTCACTATGATGACATTCATCCAATAGAAAATTAGGCTAGACTAGAACCAATTAGAAGATGACACTTGCTCATCTTGCTCCTCAAGTAAATGAATCTGTTGTAAAGCAGATTCCCACAATTCCTTTGTGTGCCACCTCACTCAAGTGGTTGTAATTTGCTGCATCCTCACACTTAGTGCAATCAGTTGATTACTTAGGAACTAACACTCCCCTCTAAGCAATTCACCGATTTCACTCCAAGCTTGTTCCTTAGACATGAAAAGCTTTCCTTAGGTAAAGCCTTAGTAAACACATCTACAAGTTGATCTTCAGACTTGCAATAGATCAAATCAATCTCACCAGATTGTATGGCTTCCCTGATGAAATGATACTTCCTTTTGATATGTTTAAACCTCTAATGAAAAACTGGATTTTTGGACATGGCTATAGCAGTTGTATTATCACAGTAGACAATTGTAGGTTCTGTTACTTCTTCCCCAAAATCTTTTAGGACAGACCTGAGCCATTTGGCTTGTGCAGTTGCCTCAGAGGCACTCACATATTCTGCTTCAGCCATGGATAAAGCCACATTGTGCTGTTTGACAGAGGCCCAAGAGAAAATCCCACTCCCAAATGAGAATGCATACCCTGAGGTGCTTCTCATATCCTCAACACTTCCACTCCAATCAGAGTCACAAAAACCAATCAAAGTAGTTGACTTTCCCTTCTGATATTCAATTCCATAAACAATGGTACCTGAGATGTACCTTAGAACTCTCTTTGCAGTTCCTAAATGCTTCTTAGATGGATTATGCATAAACCTTGATAGGAGACTAGCAGCAAACATGATATCAGACCTGGTTGCTGTTAGGTATAGGAGACTTCCCACCATTTGTCTGTAGATCCCTTCATCTGCAGCCTCAGAACCATCTTCCCTGCACAGTTTATCATTTGCAGCAAGAGGGGTACTGACAGGCTTGCAATCGTCAAGCCAAATTTATTCAAAAGGGTCTGAGCATACTTCTTCTAATGTATGAAGATGCAGTCCCTAGTTTGAACAACTCCCATTCCCAGGAAATGATGTAGGAGACCTAAATATGTCATTTCATACTTGTTCATCATCTCCCCTTTGAATTCTTCCTTCAAAACCTCACAATTTCCTGTGTAGATGATGTCATCTACATATAGTGACACTATGAGTATTTTTCCTTCTCTGGTAGACTTGGTGTAAGGACCCACCCCGGTTTCACCCCGAAACCCGAGGTAAATCCCGCTCCCGTCTGACTCCCCGACACAAAACTCAAGTAAAACTCACTCGCATTCTAACCAGTCAAACGCAGGAGTAATTAGACACCAAGTCCCGAAGGTAGCATTTACAGAACATACAAAGAAAATAAAACCGATAACTACACGCACACAGAAGCCTTTACTCTACTCTGGGAACCCTCTCGTCACTTCTATGCCTCGGACACTGCCTCGACGTCAAGACCCCGCGCTCGCTCCACAACCTGGAGGGCAATTAAAACAGAAAATGTGAGTGGACCAAAAAGTACAAAAGTTCAAAAACCATTTTATAAGAAAACCGAGTTAAACCCTCCGTTTTGAAACCACATGCATAACCAACAGTTATAAACACATTTATAAAATAATCATTATAAACATCATAAGAAACAGAAACACTATAAAATACCATAAGAAACCACACACGAGTATCAGAAAACCGTTTCATAAACCATAACCACCAAATCATCATTTCCTCGATCAAACCTGCTGGATCTATCCGAGTCTTTAAACTCCCGAGTCTTTAAACTCAATCCAGGCCTTAATCATATCCGAGTCTTTAAACTCCCGAGTCTTTAAACTCAAGGCCTACGGGGGAAATCAATATATATCCGAGTCTTTAAACTCCCGAGTCTTTAAACTCAATCCGGGTCTTTAAACCCAATCCGGCCGGTCCCCCGTCACATATATCCGGGTCTTTAAACCCAATATCCAGATCCAGCAAATCCAATCCCAAAATCATTTGAAAACCATTTACCAAATCCTCATCCAAACCCGAATCCGAAATCACTGGTCTGATGCCATCCCGGCGTTCAGGACCGTCATTCCGAACCCAAATCCGGAAAATATCTATTTTCATACCAAAACCCCATGTAATCACAAATCACATTTCATAACCCATATATCACTATTAGAAAACCTTTATCAGTGGAAATCCTCAAATATGGCATCAAAATCCGAAAACCAACATTTTCTCGAAAACCGTGCCAAAACCGTATTTTCCTCGAAAAACGTGCAAACACACAAAATCATCATTTCATATTCAATAAACATAGATTCATAAGTAAAACCATAAAATACGTATATAAAAACAGTTATGCATGCTCGAGTTTAAGAAAAGGGTCCACTCACAGTACTGAGCCCTACTCGCGTCCCGAACGTCCAGCCCGTTCCTCGGCTTCCTCGGGAAATCCCGATCCTGTCAAACACCGTTAAATTACGTCACTAACACGTCTACGAAGGTTCACTTAAATTCCCTCAAAAATCCCCGAATCCTAAACATAAGAACCCGGGACCCTAAACCTTCACCCTCGCGGAACTAACCTCAAACGACGTCCGATTGACTCGAAACCAACTCCATCGAACTCACAACAACTCCTAGACCAAAAACTATGTTGACCGTTTCTCCCAGAACCGCCGCACGCGCCTCCACGCGCCGCCCAAAGTGGCTGCGCGTGGCCCCACGCGCCAGCTACAGTGCCACCGTCAACCTCGCGTAAACCGGGCTCGACACAGTGCCTGCTGTTTGAACCGGCGAGAGCGGTTCACCGCCGTTCCTGCACCATTCTCCTCCCTCTCTTCACCATCCTCTTCGTCCAACCTTAAGCTATCCATCCCCCTCCTCCTTAGAACTCGACACGGCCCCTACACCGTCGACTCAAACTCGAACCAGACGGCCTGAACTCCCCTGTTTCACAATCCAGCCACTCCGGTCACCCCCCGTCACGGTGACTGCCCCAGACTCTTCCTAGGACCTCACTGAACCTAATCCAACTCGTCTAAACCTTCGACTCAGTCCCTGGGATCACGACTCTTGGATTGAAACAAAACGGAAAAACAGGGCACACAGAGTCCCTCCGTCACGCCAACCACCACCGTGCACCTCTCGTCACGGCAACACAACCAGACGGTTCCTAGGGCTCAACTAAATCCCCTAAACCACTAAAGACCCATCGATTCAACCCCTAGACTCACGACTTTCGATTCAAAACTCGACGGGAAAACAGGACAAATTTACAAGGATAAGGGATTACCTGCAACCGTCCACCACCGTGCTCGCCGCCGCGGTTCCTGGAGTCCACAACGTCGCCTCAGCCTCCTCTCGAGGTCAATCGCACGTACACACGGCCACAGCACCACCAGCTCCCTCAGTTCCTCTCTGTTTTTCTCTGAAGTTCCCGTGGCTCTCAACTCACTCACACACCACCTGCACACTTCTCACCTTCTCAGCACCACCCCAGCATCTCTCAACCTCCTTCTGATCACTCTTCACTCACCAGAACTCATCAACCTACACGATCAATCCTCAATTCCTCCTCACAAACTCACCCTGTTTCTATCTGTGTCGAAGAACAACACACGGGCACACACAGGTGCACCCCAGTTAATTAGGACCGCGCACATACAGGATTCCACCAGAATCCTCTACACACCTGCCATGTGTCACCATCCTACCCTTCATCTCACATGTGGCTCAATCTCAACCGTCCATTTCTTTCTTTCTGCACAATTCCCAATGTGCAGAAAGACCAATTTACCCTTCTTTTTAACTCATTTTACGGTTTCGCCACTAACGTTCTAGACCCGTATCTCACTCATCGTAAGTCCGATGCATACGTGCCGCCTGTCATCGAACTCAGGACGACGAGATCTATCTAACCATCCTAGGTCAACGTACCAAAACTCGTCCGTAGAAAAAGTCAACTATTCCCCCTACTTCACTCACATTACGGTCATGCCCTCAACCTTCCGAACATCACAACTTCCTCCTCGGATGTCGGAATCGGGCGTGCCACCTGCCTACGGATTCGTGACGACCTAAACTACGTCCTGGTCACTGGTCAATCCCCAATTGACCACCCGAAATAAAAGTCAACATTTCTGCCCGACCCAGGGGCAAAATCGTCATTCTAAGTTCCCGGACCCCTCGGGACCACCTAACCCTTGATTAACCTTACTAATCACACCTTAATCACTCTACTTATCCCAATTCTCGGGACGGGTTGTTACAATCTACCCACCTAAAAAGAATTTCGTCCCCGAAATTCCACAGCTAGTTCCCGACACCTAGGGTCTCCTACCCGGTAATCAACACTCGGTCAACAATAACCTCTCCTGGGTTTCCTGTCTATCATCTCCACCTTGGGTATTTCACTCCATCCCCAGCTACTGTTACCACAGCCAACCCTAGCTATGTAACAACTACATGGTGTACGCAAGGGAAACTCTATGAACAGAAAACAAAGGTATTATACAATACCTCATGTCACAATACCCGACCGAAGTCATAGAGTACATCCTCGTATACAACCACCCATCTCCCTCGGCTACTACTCCGGCCACGGTCGGACTAACTCCACAAAGTCCTAAAGGCAAACTCTAGCTTGTGGGTTCTCTCCTTCCACAGTCACTCCTTTCCTCTACTTCCCGTCAACCTACTACGAAACTTACTGTACACTCCAAGTCCTCTAGGCAAACTCCTAGACTCTACCCCGAAATCCAAACACCAAACCAACAGGACAACCCAAAAGTAAAACAAGTACCTGTCTCCGTATCTGATATCGACTGACCCTCCTGCTGAGTCATCGAGAACACCCGGGCCTGAGATCCTGACGCTCTACCACGTCCCCTCGAACTACTCGTGGCTGTGCCACCACCTCCTCTAGTGTCCGCTGTCCCTGATGCTGTACTCTGTCCGGACTCCGCTACTCCTCTGCCTACACCACCTTCCTGTGGCAACAGTGGACACTCACGTCGGAAATGACCTCGCTCCCCGCAGTAGAAACACACATTCCAGCCTGGTCCACTACTCGGTCTCCCTGTGGATGCTACCGACGTCGCACTCGCTTGCGGAGTCGGCGGTACTCGATAACCCCAAAATCCTGAACTCTGGGCACTACCAGGCCTACCAAAACGATCATCGCCCGACGAGGACGATCCACCGAAGTTACCTCTTTTCGGTGTCCGCTGGCTCGAAGCTCCAGGAATAGAAGGTTCCCGGCGTCGCACCGGCAAACTAGCCTCCACTCGCACTGCAGCATCCGACAGATCTTGGAGGGTCGCAAAAGATCCAGCCGTCACTACGGCTCGAATCTCACCTCGTAAACCCAACTCAAACCTACGACACTTCTCGGCTTCAGTGGCCACAAAAGCAGGAGCAAACCGAGACAACATCTGGAACTTCCGTTCGTACTCTGCCACTGTCATATTCCCTTGCTGGAGGTGCAGAAACTCTGCCTCCTTGGCATCCCGGAAAGAACGAGGATAATACTGTTCCAAAAACCGTTCCCTGAACGTCTCCCAGGTCACACTGTGAACATCCCAACCGGACAACTCGAGGGTATACCACCACTCGTACGCCGCACCATCTAGTAAAAATGCAGCCAACAATACTCGCTCCTCCGGCGGACAATGCATCACCGCAAAAATCCGCTCCAGCCTAGTAATCCACCTCTGGGCTTCCTCAGGATCAGCCCCACCACTAAAAGTAGTAGCCCCGAGCCGCTGGGCTCGCTCAATCGTGGCACTCTGCGTCTCTCTGGCTACTTCTTCAGGTTGTGGAGAGGGTCTACGTCTCGGAGGCATCGTCAACCGCACACTGAAAGAGGCATAGAAGTAGTCAAACAACTGAAACACAACCTCACAAACCGACAGACCCAACAAACTCGACAAACCTATGCTCTGATACCAATTGTCAGGACCCACCCGGGTTTCACCCCGAAACCCGAGGTAAATCCCGCTCCCGTCTGACTCCCCGACGCAAAACTCAAGTAAAACTCACTCGCATTCTAACCAGTCAAACGCAGGAGTAATTAGACACCAAGTCCCGAAGGTAGCATTTACAGAACATACAAAGAAAATAAAACCGATAACTACACGCACACAGAAGCCTTTACTCTACTCTGGGAACCCTCTCGTCACTTCTATGCCTCGGACACTGCCTCGACGTCAAGACCCCGCGCTCGCTCCACAACCTGGAGGGCAATTAAAACAGAAAATGTGAGTGGACCAAAAAGTACAAAAGTTCAAAAACCATTTTATAAGAAAACCGAGTTAAACCCTCCGTTTTGAAACCACATGCATAACCAACAGTTATAAACACATTTATAAAATAATCATTATAAACATCATAAGAAACAGAAACACTATAAAATACCATAAGAAACCACACACGAGTATCAGAAAACCGTTTCATAAACCATAACCACCAAATCATCATTTCCTCGATCAAACCTGCTGGATCTATCCGAGTCTTTAAACTCCCGAGTCTTTAAACTCAATCCAGGCCTTAATCATATCCGAGTCTTTAAACTCCCGAGTCTTTAAACTCAAGGCCTACGGGGGAAATCAATATATATCCGAGTCTTTAAACTCCCGAGTCTTTAAACTCAATCCGGGTCTTTAAACCCAATCCGGCCGGTCCCCCGTCACATATATCCGGGTCTTTAAACCCAATATCCAGATCCAGCAAATCCAATCCCAAAATCATTTGAAAACCATTTACCAAATCCTCATCCAAACCCGAATCCGAAATCACTGGTCTGATGCCATCCCGGCGTTCAGGACCGTCATTCCGAACCCAAATCCGGAAAATATCTATTTTCATACCAAAACCCCATGTAATCACAAATCACATTTCATAACCCATATATCACTATTAGAAAACCTTTATCAGTGGAAATCCTCAAATATGGCATCAAAATCCGAAAACCAACATTTTCTCGAAAACCGTGCCAAAACCGTCTTTTCCTCGAAAAACGTGCAAACACACAAAATCATCATTTCATATTCAATAAACATAGATTCATAAGTAAAACCATAAAATACGTATATAAAAACAGTTATGCATGCTCGAGTTTAAGAAAAGGGTCCACTCACAGTACTGAGCCCTACTCGCGTCCCGAACGTCCAGCCCGTTCCTCGGCTTCCTCGGGAAATCCCGATCCTGTCAAACACCGTTAAATTACGTCACTAACACGTCTACGAAGGTTCACTTAAATTCCCTCAAAAATCCCCGAATCCTAAACATAAGAACCCGGGACCCTAAACCTTCACCCTCGCGGAACTAACCTCAAACGACGTCCGATTGACTCGAAACCAACTCCATCGAACTCACAACAACTCCTAGACCAAAAACTATGTTGACCGTTTCTCCCAGAACCGCCGCACGCGCCTCCACGCGCCGCCCAAAGTGGCTGCGCGTGGCCCCACGCGCCAGCTACAGTGCCACCTTCAACCTCGCGTAAACGCGGGCTCGACACAGTGCCTGCTGTTTGAACCGGCGAGAGCGGTTCACCGCCGTGCCTGCACCATTCTCCTCCCTCTCTTCACCATCCTCTTCGTCCAACCTTAAGCTATCCCTCCCCCTCCTCCTTAGAACTCGACACGGCCCCTACACCGTCGACTCAAACTCGAACCAGACGGCCTGAACTCCCCTGTTTCACAATCCAGCCACTCCGGTCACCCCCGTCACGGTGACTGCCCCAGACTCTTCCTAGGACCTCACTGAACCTAATCCAACTCGTCTAAACCTTCGACTCAGTCCCTGGGATCACGACTCTTGGATTGAAACAAAACGAAAAATAGGGCACACAGAGTCCCTCCGTCACGCCAACCACCACCGTGCACCTCTCGTCACGGCAACACAACCAGACGGTTCCTAGGGCTCAACTAAATCCCCTAAACCACTAAAGACCCATCGATTCAACCCCTAGACTCACGACTTTCGATTCAAAACTCGACGGGAAAACAGGACAAATTTACAAGGATAAGGGATTACCTGCAACCGTCCACCACCGTGCTCGCCGCCGCGGTTCCTGGAGTCCACAACGTCGCCTCAGCCTCCTCTCGAGGTCAATCGCACGTACACACGGCCACAGCACCACCAGCTCCCTCAGTTCCTCTCTGTTTTTCTCTGAAGTTCCCGTGGCTCTCAACTCACTCACACACCACCTGCACACTTCTCACCTTCTCAGCACCACCCCAGCATCTCTCAACCTCCTTCTGATCACTCTTCACTCACCAGAACTCATCAACCTACACGATCAATCCTCAATTCCTCCTCACAAACTCACCCTGTTTCTATCTGTGTAGAAGAACAACACACGGGCACACACAGGTGCACCCCAGTTAATTAGGACCGCGCACATACAGGATTCCACCAGAATCCTCTACACACCTGCCATGTGTCACCATCCTACCCTTCATCTCACATGTGGCTCAATCTCAACCGTCATTTCTTTCTTTCTGCACAATTCCCAATGTGCAGAAAGACCAATTTACCCTTCTTTTTACTCATTTTACGGTTTCGCCACTAACGTTCTAGACCCGTATCTCACTCATCGTAAGTCCGATGCATACGTGCCGCCTGTCATCGAACTCAGGACGACGAGATCTATCTAACCATCCTAGGTCAACGTACCAAAACTCGTCCGTAGAAAAAGTCAACTATTCCCCCTACTTCACTCACATTACGGTCATGCCCTCAACCTTCCGAACATCACAACTTCCTCCTCGGATGTCGGAATCGGGCGTGCCACCTGCCTACGGATTCGTGACGACCTAAACTACGTCCTGGTCACTGGTCAATCCCCAATTGACCACCCGAAATAAAAGTCAACATTTCTGCCCGACCCAGGGGCAAAATCGTCATTCTAAGTTCCCGGACCCCTCGGGACCACCTAACCCTTGATTAACCTTACTAATCACACCTTAATCACTCTACTTATCCCAATTCTCGGGACGGGTTGTTACACTTGGTGTACAAAGTAGCCTCACTAGGACTTCTTTCATAGCCATGCTTGAGCAAAGTGAGTGTCAATCTCCCCATACCAGGCCCTAGGTGCCTGTTTTAATCCATAGAGAGCCTTATGCAAGCTGTAAACCCAGTTTCCTTCTGTTTCTGTGACAAAGCGTTCACGTTGTTCCATAAACACCTCTTCCTCTAGTACTCCATTTAGAAAAGCAGACTTGACATCCAACTGATGCAAAGTCCAGCATTTTTGTGCAGCCAAGGCAATGAGTGTTCTAATTGTATCCAACCTTGCCACTGGTGCAAAAGTTTCACTAAAATCAATTCCTAGCTTTTGTGAGTACCCTTTAGCCATTAATCTAGCCTTGTGCTTCTGGATGGAACCGTCCAAGTTCAACTTGGTCTTGTAGATCCACTTTACACCAATCACAGGTTTGTCACTAGGTCTCTCAACCAACTCCCATGTTGAGTTCTTCTCAATCATCTCCAATTCACTTTCCATGGCTTGTCTCCAACTTGATCCTCAGAAGCTTCTTGATAGGTTTCAGGTTCTATAATGGACACATGACATCTAGCATAGATGTTAGTCAGGTTTCTCAGCTTTACTGGAGTGTTGCTTGGGGTTGCAGATTCTGGATCATCAGATTCCAGTGCTTGTAAATCATCTGCTCCTTCAGTTAGCTCCTCAGCAGCTTCTGTTCTTTCTTCTTGTTCCATCACACCAGGAAATGACACTCTAACTTCCTTACCTTCTTCCCAATTCCAGCAGGCTCTTTCATTGAAAATCACACTTCTTAACACCATGATTTTCTTTGTCTTCAGATTAAACAACCTATAGCCTTTCTTACAAGTTCCATAACCCACAAACACACACTTCATTGAGGGCTCATCCCACTTCTGTCTTAATTGTGTGAGAACATGGGCATAACAGATGGATCCAAAGCTTTTAGGTGTTTTACCCCTGGTTTCTTCCACTATAGACATCAAAGGGTGTTTTCTTCTCCAGGGCTTTTGTAGGACCCCTGTTGAGCAGGTATACTACTGTGTTTACAGCCTCACCCCAAAAATGATAAGGCATAGCCTTGTCATGAAGCATAGACTTTGCCATCTCTGCCACATTTATGTTCTTCCTTTCACCCCGTTCTGTTGTGGTGAGTAAGCCACTGTGAGTTGTCTTGTGATTCCCTCAGTTTCACAGAAGTTGTGAAACTCTTATGAAGTAAATTCACCTCCCCTATCATTCCTTAGAGTCTTTAGTTTATATCCACTTTACAATTCACACATGGATTTGAATTTCTTGAACACATTAAATGCACCAGACTTGTGCTTTAGGAAATAAACTCAACACATCCTAGAATAGTCATCTATGAAGGTAATAAAGTACTTGTTACCTCCCATAGTTTCTGTTTGCATTGGTCCACAAAGATCAGTATGAATCAACTCCAAAGGTAAAGATGCCCTCCATGCTTTGTCTTGATCAAAACTCTCCACATGATGCTTTCCTGATATGCATCCCTCACATACTTCCTGCTTTCCCATTTCTAGGATAGGTAGCCCCTGCACCATGCGTTGTGTTTACAATTTATGCAAACTATGATAATTCAGATGGCCAAACCGTCTGTGCCATAGTTCTGAACTTTCCTCAACTGTTGCCTTCTGAGCTACAGTCTGGATGCAATCCAAAGACAATTGAAAACACCTGTTTCCCAACATTGGTACTAAAGCAACACAGTGCAGCATTTCATCATCATCATCATAGATTTCTGCACTGCTATTCCCAAATCTAGGATAGTATCCATGCTCCACCATTGTCCAACACTTAAACAAATTTGCATCAATTCCAGGAACAAGCATCACTTCATTTATGACTCTGTCACCATTCTGAGTTTTGATGACCTGTGAACCCTGTCCAGTGGCTTGGATCAAATCACCAGTCCCCATTTTCACCTTAGTAGTAATAGTCTTATCCACATTGATCAGTAATGCCTCTTATGAGGTCATGCTCGCAACTTGTAATTTTGGATTTCATCCCTTGTCTGACATCTGTTTAATTCGGATTTGTTGTATAACTTTAATTTGGTTATTTATGCATTTGATGTTTTGAGGTTAAAATTGGTATGAATTATTGGGTGTCAGACGGGAGCAGGGCACGTCCCCTTGTGGTCCCTGTGTGATCGGGGCGGGTCTTGTCACTAGATGTATAAACTGAGAGAGACTCATCATCTCTCATTCTCACATACTCAAAATCCTTCCTGAGATATTGTAGTTTTACTGCCCTCACCTTCTTATCTCCTCTGTATTCCCTTTTCAACAGATCCCAAGTTGACTTTGCAATTTGTTCATTGGAGATTCTTGAGAAAATGGAGTCCACCACAGCAGTTGGATCATTCCAAGAGCGCGAGCATCCCTTATATAATCTGCTCGAGTTGGTCTTGCAGCTTCTGGAGGTCTTGCAGCTCTAGGATCTACAGATTCAGATGAAGATGTAGCAGCAACAGGTATGTCTTCATTCAATCCCTTGTCCACATACTTCCATAGATCATTAGCTCTCAGAATTGTGCGCATTTTGATGCTCCAAAAATCATAATTAGAGCCATCAAATATTGGAACCCGTAGATCCCCACCCGCAGCAGCCATGACTTTGCTTGTTAGCTAAGTTTACAATGTAATGCAAACTTCACACAACTTAAAGCCTTAGTAAATCAGACAAATTCACTGCTCTGATACCATCTTGGCTTTTGAATCAGGTGCACTAACACGTTTCTCTTTCTCGGTTTTGCAGGGGAGCCTTCACAAGATCAATGGAACAGTGCACAGTGAGTTGGTTTTACTGAAATTGCTTGAGGTAATGATCTGTTTCTTTTACTCTGAATTGTTTGGGAATAGTTTTAGGTGTAGAGTGTATATAGGATGATGTTTGATGGATTGTAATGGTGATTGTGTGGAAGAAGATTGGAATGCACTATGATGCACACCAACTGTTTGTAAAAATGCTTATGAGCAATTTTCTTTCTTTTCCTGCACTTCTCTCTGCTTTCTTTTCTCTATAATTCATACATACTCATTCTCTACTACTCTAGCCGTGCTTACAAAGATAAAACAGTTACAAAACAATGATGTCACTATAATGACATTCATCCAATAGAAAATTAGGCTAGACTAGAACCAATTAGAAGATGACACTTGTTCATCTTGCTCCTCAAGTAAATGAATCTGTTGTAAAGCAGATTCCCACACTTCCTTTGTGTGCCACCTCACTCAAGTGGTTGTAATTTGCTGCATCCTCACACTTAGTGCAATCAGTTGATTGCTTAGGAACTAACAGAAACCGCGCGATGTCTTTTATATTCCCTTCTATCTATAGTTTCATTGAAGCCTCCTCCCACCACATGGGCCTACATAGATGAATGCCAACCTAGAGATGAGCTCCCAAATTTCCCACGCAGCAAGGTTTCATGATTGCCATGAAAACCCTTTAAATATAAAACCGTGTCTACCAAGCCTTGTAATCCAAACGTCAATGTGACCCACGAAATGTGAGGAAAGCTTAACCTTAACTACTTCAAACCAGACAATGGCCAAGCCATGTCCCAACTCCATTCGGTTAACTCAAAACCCTCCTTGCATTCCCAACATTTTCTTAGCACTCTCCATCTGTAGTTCTGTACTAATGTCTTTTTTGTCTCCATCAGAAATACTACCTCCTATCTCTTTGTTCTTAGTAAAGACTTCAGGGTCAGAGTGCCTGAGGATTATCGAGACACCAAACGTTCCAACATATTATACTCATGTCTTGTAATGGACTCAGATAAATTTTAATCGAGTCCACCACATGTTGTTTCCTTGAAGTACAAGAGTTGAACTTCTAACTTGAACGAGTGGATCTTGGGGAAGTAGGTTTTGGTAGAGAACGAAGGACATGCGAGAACCACATAAAGTTCGGCCTTACTCCCTTGTAGCTCGGTTGGCCCTTGCCCCTCAACCCACCCATCACCCGGCCCCCCCAGTACCTTACTATCTAGTGGGATAGCTAGAGAATGTGATCTCACCACCCTTGAGATTTGAATACAGTAAACTTGGAAGGCCAACTCTCCTTTGCTAATTATTGCTGACCGTAAATTTTTCACTGGATGGAGTTTTTAGATTTTATACAAAATACATTCCTAGTAGCAGTCCTCTGCTGACACGACCCATCCCAATCCCCCAGGGATTACCGCGGGATGTGACGTGCTCTTGTGTGACACGGAGTGTCAGACAAGGGATAATCTCAAGCCACTGCCCCTATGGGCTTCCAGAGTGCGCAAGGATCGATGGAGGAGGCATGCAATGTCCCGGTCTCCGCTGCAGTCGATCTGCGATCAACCTGAAGGGCATTAAAAACCAAAAGCTGTGAGTGGACGAAAATAAACAAGTTCGTAAAATACATTTTATAAGACATTTATGCCCCTCAGTAAAAACATATGCATGCATCAAAAACCAATAATCAAACATTTATTAGAAATAACCATTAGGGCCTTAGCCCGGAAACCATAAACATAGTTTCAATCCAAAAGTTATTTCATAAATCCAGTGGTACACATTTATTACTTTACCATCTCCAGCATCCCAGATGCCTAGCGTCCCAGACGCTTGACGTCCTAGACGTCATATCTCACGGTATTAAGCGACGCGTGCTGCCCAGGGTCTCACCGGGTCCATATCTCTGACATCCCAGATGTCTGACGTCTCAGACGTCTAATCATAGCAATCTTGCTCCTGAGTCACTATACGGTCCGGCCGCTCCGTACAATGACCCCTCGCAGGCAATGTACCGTGACTTCCCGAGTGTCCCAGACACCTAGAGGAGACCATACATAACCTCATATCGAGATGGTTTTATGGAAAACATTTTATCATTAATTTCCAAAATATCACAAGGGCCATGCCCCGAATTTCCATAAAACCGTCATAAGTCCAAATAGTTGATTATTAAATCCGAAATTATTTATTCAATTCCATTTTAGGGTCCCCGACCCGAAATCACATATAGAAATCAACTGGGCCCCTGACCCGATTTCATAAGTCAATTGGGCTCCTGGCCCGATTTCTTAAATCAACTGGGCCCCTGGCCCGATTTTACTTTATCCATTCCGTAACCGTTTCATGAAATCATATACAAACACAATTATGGAAATCAGTGCAAAATCGGAAAACCTCGATTTACGTGCAAACACGTCAATCGCCTCGAAATGCGTGAAATCATATAAATTCACCGATATCCAAATCAAATCATATAATAACAATTATAACAATCATGAAACAGTTATGCATGCATAGAATTTATAAAACCAATGTCCACTCACAGACCGTTTAACCGTGCGCCTTGATACGCGTGCCATCGACCTTCCCGAGCCTCGTCACTAACACCGGGACTCCCAAACCTTTTCATATCACATTAGAGGGTCACTAACCTCTTCATTAACATCCTATTCAAGTCCTGTAATTTTCCCGAATCTTTAATTATTTTTAAACCCGACTTACAACCTTCGGACATCCCGAACAGTATCAGAACGGGGTCCGATTGACACGAAACCAACGCTAAAATGTTTGTTACAATGTATAGGATAAAAGTCGTTTTGAACTCACCTTGAAAAACCGTCCCACGCGCCGTCACGCGCCGCCGTGAGTGGCTGCGCGTGACACCACGCCCCTCCTACAGTGCCCAACACTGTTCATCGTCTCCCTCGCCCGTTTCCCTGCAATACGGGTCTGCAACCCGTGAGTTCAACCTGGTTAATTAACCATCAATTCGTGTTCTATTACTTCTGTTCTTGATCCTATGACATTCATCAGCCATCCATCAAAGTCCCATGTCCTTAATTAACCTTAATAGCCCAAAATTCGAGCATTCGACCCGTGATCACCCAAACGGGTCGATCACCACAACTTGCTAATTCCCAAACCATTTTCAAATTAACTTCGTAGTAAGCTTCCTAGGGCTATTACGAACCAAATGGAATGATCAATTGCATAAGGAAGTACCTGGAAGTGATCGTTCCTAGGTCTGCAACTCCCCTGAAACCGGCAGCCTCAGTCCCAGCTCCACCGTGGTTGGTTCCTTTCGATTTTTGCACGGTTGTGTTCCAGTCACTCCCAGAAAGCTCACTCAGCGTCTAAATTGGTCCAATAACCCATAGAAATTAAACTCTGGATTTTTCCACCCGAAACCCGAAATGGGTTTTCCCACGGTTTCTCTCAATCTCTCTCAGTCTCACCTTCACCAAATGATTCCAAATGAACTCCCAGACTCAATGGCACTCAGTTAATCGGTCGAAGTGGTCAGCAACTCGTGGGAATCCATCAGAGGTCCCTGTGAAGTTTGTTTCCCGCAAACGGCAGCCATGACCAATTTTAAAAACCAAGCCCGTGCCTGCCCAATGCTTCAGTCCCTTCAAACATGTTCCTACTACCTCAATCCACATAAACTACTCATTCTGGCCATCCACTAACACCATAAACAATTGCACGCTCAAACACCCACGGCATGGCCGTGCAGGTTGTTTCCCACGGTGGTGAACAGTACCCAGCTGATAAAATGACCAAAATGCCCTCAGTTGGCATATTACCAAAATGCCCACCGACTTCCGTGACCCGTAACTTGGTCGTCCGACGTCCGTTTTCAGCGTGCCGAATGTCTACGAACTTAGGGCATCGAGACCTTCCTAACGGTCCTTGGCCCTCGGCCATCGGACCTCCTGATAAAAAAGTCAACATTTTCCCTTATTTCGTCCAAATTACGAAAATGCCCTTGGGCTTTCGAATGTCATAACTTTCACCACGAACGTCGGAATCAGACGTGCCACCTGTCTATGAACTCGTGACGTCCCAAAATATGTCACAGTCATTGGTCAAAGTCCATTTGACCTTCCAAATTAAAAGTCAATGTTTTACCCATGACTAGGGGCTAAACGGTCATTTTGCATCGTTCGTCCGATTTCGCCCAACTAATCACCGATTAACCCCGCTAATTGTGATTAGTTAGTAATCTAATCCAGAATTCCGAGACGGGTCGTTACATCTGCCATCCAAATAAGACGAGCCTCAGCCCCCTTAGACGAGAATGGACAATCCTGACTTAAATGGGTCAGCCTCCCACATCTCAAGCAAAACTGAGGTGAATGTTCATATACGACGTTGTATTTGTTCGGCTAACAACCCAGTAGGTTGCAAGTCCAACGGGTATAGAGTACACAAGGCCCAAATATGTAATTTTGCTAGTCGACCAAGCAAGCAGTTAGCCCTTTCCTCCAAGCCCGGCAGGTCAGCGGCTTTTCAGTTAATGGTCAACCCAAACTGATCCACCAAGTGTCACCTAAAGTGCCAGTTGGAGTGACACGTCATCATGTTACGTGCCACCTGAAATGCCATGTCATCATGTCACGGGTCTTTTGAAGTTTCACGTCATCATAACACGTGTCACGCAAAGTGCACATCACCACCTAAACTATTAAAAAACTACTAAGATGTTGAACCATGGACGCCAATAACAGATTGTGTCATACCTTATCCAGGCCTGTTGTAACTTGTTAAGTACTGAAATACTATTAATATCAAAATTTTCTTAACTCGAATATGCTAAGTTGGGGCTGGTTGGACTGGTCTTATTAAAAGGCCCATACCCTTTAAACCTTCAGTTTCAATTCCTCACTACTATCAACGTCAACCGAATCTCTTAAAACCCTAAAACCTCTGAAACGCAAACTATTCCCAGCTCCATGGCACGCCTAATTCGACCCTTGAGAAAATCCTTACTTTTTCCTCGTCATCCTTCTCCGAAAATCCCAATTCATCAAATACCCACTTCTCATTTTGCATATGAATTGCAAGTCTCCCTCTTAAACCCTATGCTCCTACCACCGCAATGCCTGAGAACTTACATTTCAGAAATGCGCAAATCGGCCTTCGAAAACAACATTCTCAGACTCCTACGCAATGAGATTCAATATGAACTCGATCGCTCTCCTCCTAATCAGGTACCCACTTGGTCCACTCCTCTCTGTTTTTGGTTTCTGTTCTTGAATTTGAACTTGTAACTTATGAGGGGAAAATGAGCATTATTTATTAGGATTTAGTTTGTTGTGAAAAAGTGAGGGAAAATGAAAGAACTTTCTAATTTTGAATTGTGTACGAACCTCAGGATTTGTTTCGATAATGGATTGGAGATTTCAACCTGTAGATGTTTAAAGCATTCCTGGGGGTGGTTTTTCACTTGTTCAGAAGAATCAACCTCTGGAAACAATCGAATATTATTTGACAGTTTTTATCTTTTTCTTTGGAATACGTTTCTGGATACTAAGGTGCATCAGAGTCATTCTATTTGTGTTCTGGTAAAAATTTATGGAATTTGATAATACGTTACATTAACTAAATACCAAGCCGGAAAACGCCAACACCTGAAGTCCACATAATTTTTTGGCCTGCTTACGAATTGATATTTTGAGGGTAGAATGGTAGATAATAGGTTTGTCTCTAGATGTTGCTCCTTGCTGAGTTTTCTCACAATCATAGTATTAAAGTCAAATCTTGATATCTTTCCCTCCAAAATAAAGTTATGAAAGCTGTTAACTTTGTAACTTAAGTAATCTTAAAGAATCTCTAGTAACTTTTCAGTGATGGAAAATTTTCTGTATTAGGTAGGGATTCAATTCCTTTTTATGTTTTAATGATGAATTCCTTTTGTTTTTCCAGCCAGTTACAAAGTTTAGTTCATTTACAGTTAATGACCGTCCTGGTGAGCAATGGATAAGCTTGAAGAGAACATTTGGAGACAATGAAGACATAAAAGTAGAAGCCACCATGTTTGATGGAGCTGTTCCTTCGCCAAAACCTAAAGGCGCTGCTGCCCTTGGAAAAGAGGTGCAGCTACACATTACCATGATCGTCAATATCAGTAAAAAGGAAAGCGGAAATGTCTTGGAGATAATGTGCTCAGTCTGGCCGGATACCATAGAGATTAACAACCTTGTTGTCCGAAAACCTGATAGCATGCCAGCTCATCCTTACCTGGGTCCTCGGTTCAAGTATGATAATCGATTAATTTCCGTATGCTACTTTCTTTTATGAGGAACTTTAGTAAAATAGAAGTCAAGAGATAGAACAAATTTCTTGATTTAGCTGAATTTTTTTTATTTTCCTTCCCTTCTACCTTATACATTATTTAATTATCTTTTTGCAGAGTCTGAACTGATTTATACTTGGTTTAGTAATATGCTTCTGCCTTTCTAATTATTATTTTGTTTTTATGATGGGTTGTGCACAGGGAACTTGATGATGAGTTGCAAGCGTCTCTTTATGAATTCTTGGAAGCGAGGGGTATAAATGATGATCTTGCAATTTTCTTGCACGAATACATGAAGAGCAAAGATAACGCCGAGTTCCTTAAATGGATGGGAACTTTGAAATCATTTATTGAAAAGAAGTAGAGTGATTGATTTTACAACATTTTGGATGAATTTTGATTTATCAGTCCTATGTGCGTTGGCTGATAATGCAAAAATTGATTTTGCGTATGATCTTGTCCACTTGTATTTAATTGATGGGTAGAAACTAGTACAACTATGTAATTGGAACTTTCTCTAATGCATTAAAATGGTTATTTGGAATCTTTCGTTGTTGTTCTTAACTTGCCATCTGAGGTATTCAAATTTGTGTAGCGGTTAATCTTGAAAGCTTTTGGTAAGTTGTTGCATTATGCCATCCTAAGGAGTAGAATAGCCCTCTAATGGTGGCAGATGGGATCTATATGGGTGGTAGAATTTGTTAGAACTGTCTTTTTCTGTTCACTTTCGGACACTAGGATCTGTTCTTAACTTGTAGCATAAGCTTTCACCTGTAGTAATGCATTGAGATTAGTAGGTTAATGTGCGCATGCCATATGGCTAACAGTATGCCGGTTGTTTTATGGTAAAGAGTTCTGGAGCAAAAGATTCAGGTTTACCAGTTCAGGGAACAGTGGATTTGATTAATATGCTAATTGAATTAGAACAAAGAGCTAACAAAGAGTATATACTAAGCTCGTGGCATGACAGATTTTTCTGTTTTCTCTGTTTTTGGAGGGAGCTTTCCTTGTTGGTTGATATGGAAATTCTTCAGATTTAGTTATGTGATCGTGATGTATTGTTCTAATTCTGGTGGTTCTGTTATTGTTAACTCTGGTCTAGCTTTTCTCACACTAGCTTTTGCCAGATTTTGTTCCTCAGATAATGGTTTCAGGTTAGATATGTGCTTCTGCTAAATGAAAAAAAGAAAAAGAAAAAGAACAAGTATTGAATTTTATTGCAGCTCCATGAAATTTGAACATTCACTTTGAGATAAGATTGTGATTTCTGAAAGTAGAAATGAGCCGCGGCAGGTCATAATCAGGTTCAAGACTACTTTTGGTGGTGTTCAGATGCATTATGCTCCTTGGATCATGCTGCTTGCTGAAGTTGTGGCTAGAATTCCATTCCCGTAGAATGTCTCCGTCTTCTTTTACCAATATCAATGTAATGTCTGCATCATTTCTCTCCTTTTTTTAGTATTAACCATACATTCTCCATCTTTTTCTGAAGATTGTGATAGGCAACTAGTTCATAGTGTGCTGCTTGTTTCTAGCTTCATAGTCTAAACGAAAATGCGATCAAGCTGAAATTATCAATGTCTTACATATGTTAATGTCTTCAACTTCAAATAGTGGTCCTTGCTTTATAGAAAGATGTTCTATGGTACCGTCTACTAAACTTCATATTCCACTACAATGCTTTATGATTGCTAGACAGCCATGTTAATGGTGTATGTTGGTCAAACCATGGGGATAAGATGAAAGCCTTATCCTCTTTGGTTTTGGGCAATGTGCTTCAAGTTAAAGCCACATGTCATGTTATTTTGGGTATCTTGGCTTGTCTGCATCATACTTTGTCACCTCTAGATCCTGATTTAGCCTATAGACTGTGATCTGAGCCTACTGGTCGTAGCCCTTCTTCTTAACCAGAATGACGATGGCAGTGATCTTGACACTTCTAGGCAGGGGCACTACAGGATAAGTTGCTATCTTTCTTCAATGTTATCTTCACATAATTGGTTTTTGAAATTTGAAAGGAAAGTACAGTTGGAAGTGTTGTGGTCCAGTTATACTACCATTTTACTTGTCTTGCTAATGTCTATGTCCCCAAGTTGGATTTGAATTTAATCTCACTTATGTTGTTTAGGTGGTATATTTTCCTCATTACCATGTAAAGTGTGAAATCAGAGGAGATTTTGTTGAACTAAAACACAACTATTTCATTTCTAAGATCTATAATTTGGACCACCTATATCTTGATTGACATTGTGACAGTTCTATTATAGGGTATTTGCTTCCCATGGTAAGGAGTTCCTTAACCCTCTATCTCCTTCTCATTCTGCAATGTTGTTTGATGACCGAAACCTTTTTGCAATGTTGTTTGACGATCGAAACTGTGTATTTACAGAGTTGTATTTTAAAAGGTACCCTAAAGACTAAAGTAACATAGCATTCATTCGAAGAAAGGGTACCCTTTTGACAATTGACAATTGGCATACCAACATAGCATTAAAAAAGTCAGAAATTCATATCTTTCATTTTTTGTATAGATCTCTCCATACATCACAACATGTACAAATGATTCTTTACACATTGCAGTGAGAGCATAGTTTTCAAAGTAGGTGAAGTGTCCAACCCAGTAACTTGAAGAAAGTGATGGGAGAAGAATATTTGCATGATTCTTAAGGGTTCGATTAAGCTGAGCATGTTCAATTCTGTTTATTGAATAAGACAAACTTAAAGCCCCCACTAAGCAAGTCTTAAACCCAAAATTCAAAGCTTACAATGACAACTAATCTCTCCACTAATTATTAGGAGATCCCATTAGAGAAAGACTTGTTCTTGGGTTAAAATTCTCCACCTAATCTCATCCCATGAAAGCTCCACATCCACATGCAATCTCTTTCTAACTGTGTTGTTTAAGTGTTTCTTAATTTAGAGGCAAGATGAAAGCTTGGCAATATTTTAATGACAAAATGGTAAAAGACTGAGGCAGTGTAACACAACTGAATTGACCACCCAACTGAGTTTGCAGCAATTGGGAGAAAACCCTAACCCCTTGACACTTCATATTCAAGGATTATTGTGACATTCTGCCTTCCCTTTCTCAAAACCCTAGTTAATCTCAGTTTTCAATCATAATTAATTATCACAGATGACAAGATTTCAGTCAATTTGCAGCTTAATTCTAGGATAATCATGCTCTATTATGACTAAGATCATATAGTAAACATCAAATGGATATGAACCCACCATTAGGTGGGGCCTAATTATGTGTGAGATTATGTAGTCAAGAAATCACGCCGAAATCAATACTTATTAATCAGTACTTATAGTTCTGGACTGTAAAATAAAAAATTCTTCTTCGAAATTGTACCTATTCAATATATAAATTTTCAAATACAACGAATTAAAAGTGGGGATTAGATTAATAAGTAATTTTCCAATTTAATTCTTGAATTTTGTACACGATAAATTATTATTAATAGTCAATTTAAGCCTTATCATTATATTCACACGTTTTATTTATTTTTCTCACAACAAAGTCACATATAAGGTAACTATATATATATATATATATGATTCGATATGAGTGTTTTTTCTTTTATTAATGTAATCTAAATATTTTGCATCCAAATATAATTTTACGAAAAAATTGGAAGAAATGTGACTATAATGGAGAAATTGGTCATTAATAATAGAAAAATAAACGAACTTCTTGCCTTACAGATAAATAATTATTATAAAATTGTAATAATATTTACTACTATTACATTAATAATTTAAAATTGAAGAAAAATTGATAAAAAATTGATGGGGTAGCATAATTATGTGACCTTCACATGGCTTGTTACCAACCTCTTTGATCTCAATAGGGATGGTCTATTACTTCAACTGCAGGTGGGTCAAAAATGGTGTCTCTGAGACGATCATGACCGTCCATTGTGTATACCTTTTTGGCGATCCTAGTCTACGTCAAATTCAAAGTAGGAAATGACAATTACAAGAATCCAAATCTTTGCACGTTTTGTGGACCATATTTACAAAAGTTTAAGATAGATATGATCTCTCTTTCAGATATCAGTCCCAGATTGAAGTCCCACATTAGCACCACCTGATGAGTGCAGAGTGACATTATCAAACTATAGAATCCAAAATATTTACGTAATATAATATAAACGAATGATACAATTGTTATACCAGAAATTAAAATTAATTTAACATATTTAAACGTATTAAAACTCTTTATTTAGTACAACTTATGCTACTGATCGAAGTCTTTGATTCTTTTATTGCATAGTGGACCGAACGGAACTAAGAAATTGGATTTGTATGTTGTTCTATATGCTGAGGATTCGACTTCATTTAGAATCAAATTAAGATTAAAGCGGGAGGCCATGGTGATGGGTTGTTGCACTAGTCTTCTTAAATAAGGTGGAGTCTAATGACTTTGTCTTAAAAGAATTTCTATTAAATACATCGATCAAAATATTTAGAGTAAAAAATGGCATATTTGTAAGAAAATAAGAATTGTTCTCGTTAATCAAAATAATAGTATTTATATATCCCAATTTTTGTGTGATACAATAATTTAAAGAGGAAATTATATACTTTAATAAGTCTCAATATTACTTTTTACGATAAAAAAAAATGATTTTTTCACTGTACAATGAATAAAATATCAATTGCACCTGTAACAGTGCCATACTTTCATTTACGTGAGATTTTGATCATTGAATTATTGGAATACATCACATGCAACTTCAAAGTTTTAACACCTAACCTACAACGTTTGGTTTTATATCCAAGCCAACAATTTCAATTCCAAACAACTCTGAAAACGTCAACAACTATAGCCAAAATGAATGTATATACAAAAGTCACAACTCATCATACATAAAGATAGAGAGAGAGAGAGAGAGAGAGAGAGAGAGAGAGAGAGAGAGAGAGACTATGAATGACCAGTTAAAAGGGACAGGTGAAAAGAAAAATAAAAAGTAAAAATTTGGGGGAAGTGCATGCTTAGAGCTTAAGGGACAAGTCAAGCTTCTGCAACTTATCATCTTTCTTTAAATGACCCACACTACTATCACCATTCCACCACAACCCACCAATTCCTTGTGTAGCCGGAAAAAGCTTCCCACCACTAGTACTACTGGAAAACCTTCCAATGCCGCCGCTAGAAGAGGAGGATGAGGACCCTACTCCTCCTCCATGGACTTGAAAAGCATTGGTTTGTGGTACAAGGCTTCCAATTGCAGGATGTTGATCAATAGGCCGCCTCCTCAGCCACCCTTGATTGCTTTTACTATTATGCCCTCCATAATAAAGACTACTTGATTGGTAAGGCTTGTGAATAGTGGAATGAACTTGAATCCCATGTGACCTATTATTGAAGGAGCCATGCAAAGGGAGAGAAGCCATGCTGGAGAATCTGTGTGAGAGCAAGCTTGGAAGCCTAGCATTGAAGGCATGAAGATGATGATCTGGTTTGGAATTACTCTTGTGCCCTTTTTTGGCAAGTGTTCTCTCCCTCTTGTGAGCATTTTGGTGCCCTCCAAGTGCTTGTGAACTGTAAAATTTTCTTTGGCAATAATTGCAGGAGAAAACCCTTGGCTCAGTGTTGTTTCCATCATCCTGAGTTGTGGAAGTACCTTTGGGGCTTGTATTCGCAATCTCTGATGAAGAATTTGAATCAAAGCAGTGGATGAGGTTGAGTTCCGGATTCGACCCGTGCTGACGATGATCAGATTCTTTGTTGGAGAGGCTTAGATCCAATAAAAGAGGAGTGTTTTGATGAGCTTGTGGGTGTTGTTGTGATGGTTCTTCTTGTAGCTTTGGGGTTTCCATAATCGAGACCTCTGAGAGGTTCTTCTTGTGATGAGATGCCTGGAGTTTTGTGTAGTTTGGACTTTGGACTAAAATTTTGAGAGAATTGTCTTCTTCTTCTAAGTTATGAGAATTGAGGGTCTAATATTAATATGCAGTAAGAAGAATATGATTTGTTTTTATGTCCTATGTATAGAAGGATATAGAGCCACTGTGTTACAGTTAAAAGGTCTTAATTTAGCAAAACTTAAGGAATACGAGAGAGAGAGAGAGAGAGAGAGAGAGAGAGAGAGAGAGAGAGAGAGAGAGAGAGAGGCCCTATAAAGCATTTTGATTGAAACTTATGAGGGACATAATCCATGTACCACTTTATCTTGCATATACCCCTTCCTATTGAAACTTTTGTATGTCTAATTCCCACTCCTGTCCTTAACATTTCATGTCTTTAGGGTCTTCTCAACCTTTACTAGGCCTACCCTATACATACTACTATCATGGAGATAACTTATGACACACACTAGAGATATATTCAACAAAACATAAGGCAAATCTTTTAAATAACAGCTATGCTTTCAAATCATTTAGTGTACCACCCCTAAGCTTTCTATTTTTTTTTCCTATCTCTTCCCTCAATCTCTTTTTTTGTTAAATTTTTCGATGAGTTCTAATTTATCTGAAATGGGACAATGCAGATGAGAAATATACACCATATGGTCAAGAACAATTTAAAAACTGATTTAAGTTCTAAAAAATCAAGTTGTTAAAAAAAATTAAAAAAATTGGCCTCACATAAGGTAATAATTTGTGGTGCAGCTAAGTTAAAGTATGTCCTCATTTAAGACAAATCAACATTATCGCAAAATTTAGCCGAAAATGTAATGAAGGGTAAACATTAAAAGAAATAAAAGACTAAAATTTAAAATTTAAAACCACAACTATAACAATGTTATTCAAAATAAATCATATAATAGTAAATTGTAAACTGTCCTAATATATATATACATATATATATATACATATATATATATATATACATATATATATATATATACATATATATATATATACATATATATTTTATTTTTGATGATTCGTGAATTATACAAGCCTTTAGGTTGATCAATGGTTTTTAGTGGTTCAAGTGGAAAGAGTCTTATTTCCTTTAAAGGTTTCGAGTTCGAATCTTGTGAATGGAGTAATCAACATTAGGGAGAGCTCCCTTGTATTGGGGTTCTAAGCGGTTCGAGGGTTAGTCCTCGCCTATGTACGAGGGATACCTTGATTTTTATCCCAAAAAAGGGACAAACTACATAAAAGTACCCAAACTACGCGATTTCAACAAGTATTTGCACTATAAAAAGTTTCAATTACGTACCCAAACTATCAAAATATAACATTTAGATACCCACCGTTAGTAATCTGTTCAAAAAATCTGTTAAATGTCCAAGTGGCATTTATGGGACAATTTTTCATGCTGAGTTGGACAACATGTGAATAAAAAAATAATTAAATATTAAATTATATGAAAAATAATTAATAATTTAATTATATTAAAAATTAAAAAATCAAAATCAATTTCCTCATCTTCTTTGTCCTCTCTAACTCCACCAAACTACACAATTTCCCATGGCTTCAAAATTCAGATCCAAAACCCAGTTCCAAACCCAGATGTATCATTGATTTCAATGCGAGTTTGGCAATTTCCCACGACTTCAAAACCCATATCCAAAACTTGCATAGCAAGATGAAAATTGATTATGAAATCAATGATAGATCTGGGAAAGAGAGAGTAACGGTGGGAAAGGGGATAGGAAATTGAGGGAGATTAAGTTGATGGTGGGGGAAGATCAAGAAAGAACAGAGGGATGTAGTGAGAGTAACATTGGGCATAGCCAGATGAGGCAAGTGTTTGAAGGGATTGAGTTCAGATAAGAGAGATTGAATGAGGGTGTAATAGGGAGAGTGAGTGGTTGTGTTCGCCCAAAGAATGCGCTTTTACTTATGAGGTGTAGATTTGATACGGTCAAAATGGCTGCTCTTGAAACAAATTCTGGGAGATGCCAGCTGCTGATAAAGGTGAAGATTAAGAGGAAATTGAGGATGAAGATGAAAATTCTTAAAGAAAAGGTAGATGGGGAAGTAGTTGGAAAGCTGGAAAATGGATTGGAGGTACAGGTTGATGGTGTGTGTAAGAAATGGGTTTGAGAAGGTGATAAAGATGGAGGATTGGAAGAAGCATTGGATTTGGAGGAGGTTGAAAAGGAAGGTTTGTGTGAGAACCCAGAAAAAAAGGCAACAACTTGATGATGAGGTGGAAGAGGATGAAAAAGAAGAAGCTGATTATCGAGTGGAAAAGGAGGTTTTAGTGGGGGAAGAAGAAAAGTTGAATACAATAGAGGTAGCATTAGCAGAAGATGGTTTGGTTGAAGTTGTTGTAGATCTGGAAATGGTGGAACTTGAAGAAAATGAGCATGACTGTGAAGCTCCAGAACAAGGAGAAAAATGAAGGGAGAGAAGTTAAGGTTACAATAGCATACTTGTACTTACAAAATTCTCCTTGAATTCCTATACAAATGTGTGGGGTTTATTTGAAAATCAAATTTTTTAACTCTATTAGTGACAAGACCCTCATCGAAATCACCATCGATTTTCGTGAGAGAGGCTGCTTCCATCTAGCACAAACACACTAAAATTCCCAAAGTACTCTCAGTACAAATATATTACAAACCCTAGTGTCAACCAAGGGATAAACTCCCAGTGTCAGCACAAACGCAATCCAGGTAATAATAAACATATAAAGCACTAGACACAAAATAAAATAACTACTAGAACCTACTCTGGTTAACTAGAAGGCACAGTCCTAGGTAAATGCCTCAGCCTCAATACAGCCCACGTCCTGAGATCAACATGGAGGGGATCAAGACCATTAAAACGTGTTAGTGGAAAAAAAATAAAGCCTTTGCAAAATTATTTTCCGAAATCATCATTTTCCCCTCCATTTTATGAAAACATGCATGTATAAACAAATACCATTGATTTCCAATAAAACAGTTATTCACAAACCATGGGTTCAACTCAAATCACATAAAACACATAAAAGCCCATAGCCTACATTTCCCCCAAATCCCCGGTTGTAAACCATTTGAAAACCTATGGACATAACACAAGTAATAAAAGCCAAATCTCGTCCCACTGTTCCAACCAGCCCCGAAAGTCAAACACCGCCATGTTGATCCAACCAGCTGCTAGTCTAACAAGCCATAAAGTCAAACCTCGTTCTGTTGGTCCAACCAGCTACTAGTCCAACTAGCATTCCCTCTATACTACCAGTAGACAACTACGGATCATGCCGAGTCTAACTCTGTCGGCACATGTTGAGTCCAACTCTGACCATGTCCGAGTCCATCCCTAGAAATCCTCAGTACAACTCCGGATATAGTGATCCAATCACCTGAGGTTGACCAAACCAGAAAACAGTTACCAAAATACATTTACATCCCTGGGCCCCAGCCCAAAACCCGGTTTCCCAAAAACCAACATAAAACTAGTGTCTAGAACCCACAATCGAATATGCATATATAAAACCAGCAATTTATCCAGAAAGAATAACCATAATCATAATAATGCCAACCATACCATAAAACCAGTAAAAACATATAATTATGCATGAATCACATTTATCAAAGAAAATGTCCATTCACAGTACCTCTGATTGCCTAAATCTCGAGTCGTAAGCTAATCCAAAGTCTTCGGGGCATCCTGACCTGTCAAAGTCACACCTGAGGGTCACCAACATTCCATAACATTCCAAATATAAAAATCCCCTAAATCTCAGAACTGAACACGCTTTCCGAGGAGACCTTTTGAACAAGACCGACCCTACCTCTAAACTCGTGCTGACGGGCTGCCACACGCCGGTCAAAGTTCTGGTCAACGTCTATGTCACGACATGACCCATCTAGCACAATATTGCCCGCTTTGGACCTAACCCTCACTGTTTTGTTTTTGGGAACTCACATGCAGCTTCCCAGTAGGTCACCCATCTTGAGATTGCACTATCCTCAACTCACTTAACTTTGGAGTTCCAACCAAACTCAAAGCCAGTGAGCTCCCAAAATGCCTTCCGATAGATAGATACATGCCTACACATATAAGACACTTCACTTTTCCATCCCCGAGGGATGTGGGATTGTTCACCATTCTTCGCAAGACACGGGTCTTACAATCCACCCCCCTTGGGCCCCAACATCCTCACTGACACAATTCTGGTCGGGGTCTAGCTCTGAAACCAAATTGTCACGAACCGACTCATCTAGCAAGATACTGTCTACTTTGGGCCCAGCCCTCACGGTTTTGTTTTTGCGAACTCACGTGCAACTTCCTAGTAGGTCAACCATCTTTGGATTGCACCAACCTCAACGTGTTTAACTTTGGAGTTCCAACCAAACTCAAAGCAGGTAAGCTCCCAAAAGGCCTCACGCTAGATAGATACGTGCCCACACATATAAGACACTTCACCTTTCCCTCCCCGAGCGATGTGGGATTGTTCATTGTTCTTCGCAAGACACGGGTTTTATATTCTACATGCGTGACGTCAACCTTAGCTGACGTGGACCTGAAAGCTCTGACACAACTTGCCACGTGTCAGCTGACGTCATCATAATGCACCTGGTGATGTCATCATGACGTCAAGCTGACATCATCAGCTCTATAGAGAAAATGGTCGCGCCGTATCGACCAGCAGGAAAACCACCTTTGAAGGCTGAAACTTCAACCTCCAATATCTCCCTCATTGTTCAATCAAATTAGACGTTCTAATAGTCAAAATCTATCTACTCAAGCCCATGAATCCAAATATAAGCTTAGAATTGAGAAACAATACTAGATTCCAAGTTATGATCCTCCAAATTTCGGCCAACTTCCTTTACTCACCATGACCACCACCAGTCTGTTCCACCTTCCAAACTTAGCTCATTATGATTGTGAGAGTCCCAAGAATACGATCCCAGACTCAGTTCACTCTCAAATGTCCTCAAAATCAAGATGGGAGTTGTTGACACCATATCTGACCAGACCCACTGGGCTGTATACTTAAAGCCCAGACCCCACTCAAGGCCCAAAACTACCATACTTACAACAGCCCTAACACCGAGCCCAATGCGGGATGCCACGTGGCAGCGTATCCACCATCGATTTACGTAACACGTGTCAGCACGTAAATTGAGAAGCATTTGTCCCACATCGGAACTTTGGGAATTGAACAGCCCACCTACCCATACATAAAGGGTACACATTTCCCAATAAAGGTAACTAAGTTTTACTACTACTATTACTCTACCGAACTTACCATTTACTGCTTCCTCTTATGAACAAAGTAACTGACTTGATCGTCGGAGAGCCTTAGGCCGGCACCACACCGGTGCCCGTACTAACGGAAACCCGCGATCCACTTGAGTTGACAGGTCACAAGAGGGACACGCGTCATTTGGTGATTTGGCAACGAGTACCCGACAGTTGGAACATTTAACGCTTCAACAAGAGTTAATGGTGTTATTGTGTGTTTGTTGTGTATGGGTTTGGGGGCTTGCACGGGTCAAGAGAGTGAGAGAGTGAAAAATGAGATAGGATAATGATGATGAACACTATCCACCGAGCACGCGTCGGTATGACTGGGGCCGACAAGGTAGTGGCCGAGTGCGCAGAGCGTGCCGAGAAGAATCGCCGGCTGGCGGAAAAAGAAAAAGAACATGCGGTCGCCGAGCAGCGTAAGGGAAGGCATGGGGACGCCGAGCCGAGCAAGAAACCGGCTCGGATGCTGATCATTCCCGGCAGTCAGCCCGGTGACACCAGGATCTACCGAGACGCCCGCGACGCCCTCAGTGAGGGAGGGCGGAACCGGTCGGTCAACGAACAACCGTCACGCCGACTGGACCCTCGGTTAGTGGTGAGAAAATGAGATCACCATCGAGGAAACATAACCGCTCGGTGGTCCCGCCCAAGCGTCAGCCACGGGACTTTTTCGACGGGGGACCCTATCCCTGTCACTGACTCGTCCCTAGAGGCCGAGAGCACGGCCAAGTCGGCTCGGCATCTTGACACCAGGACCAACAGCTCGCACAAGGGGAGGCAAACATCGAGGTCCTCTCGCAACGACACCGAGCGGTCAACTCACCTCGGCATGCCGCTCCCTCGACCTGAACCGACCCACCGCAGGAGCACCGAGCGGTCAGGACAGGCCGAATGCGAGACACTGAGCGGTCAAGGCCGGTCGGTCACCAGGGGAGCATATCCCGGAACACAGCCAAACCAGGGTACACCGAGCGGTCAAGACAGGTCGGTCGCATGAGTGAATCCCAAAGCCCGCCGAGCATGATTGGCCCCGACCAGTCATACAGGATCGACCGCGACCAGGCACCTAGAGATAAACACCAGTCCAAAACCGACTCCCTCGTCCAGCACCTCATGGACCGAGTCCGGACAGTCGAGGCCGGGATAGCCCGGGAAGCGAGACCAGCCTGGTCAAAAACCAGCCCGGGACCTTTCACAGAAAGAATCAACCAGTTCAGGATCGATCACGAGATTAAACCCCTGAAGATCCCCCTTTATAACGGAAAGGACGACCCGTGGAATCATTTAAACAACTTCTACTCGGCCATCGCCCTCTAAAACCTCACTGACGAGGATCAGTGCCTCATCTTCAGTTTCACACTAACCGAGGCAGCAATTAATTGGTTCTACAAGCTGGAATCTAGGTCCATCGACTCTTTCGAACAGCTCACCTCCACCTTCATGAACCAGTTCATGATACAGACTGACCGTTTGTCCTCGGCCGAGGACCTCTTCCAGCTTAAACAAGGTGAACATGAGTCGTTGCAGCGGTATGCAGCAATATTCAGCCACGAATACTCCCGGTGAGCGGAAACAGATGACCGAGCAGCTTTCACGGCCTTCAAGGGTGGCCTCTGAGACTCCCCCTTCAGGTACGCAGCTCACACCCAAGGCTGGACAACTTATAATGAAATAATGAAACAGGCGGCGATCCACGCCAAGGCTGAAGCGCTGAGCCAAAAGTCCAACGCTGCCAACGCGTACCAACCTCCACGGACCGACTCGGTGAAAACATACCCACCGAGCGTCCCGGAACAGCAGGGCTCAGCACAGCGTCCACAGGAACAAGGACAACAGAGCTATGGGGGAAAACGGAAAGACTACCCCCACAACAACAATCTGTACAGCCCTGGGAAGAAGGGTAAGAACCCGAATCACCAGGAAAGACAACAGGGGGAGCGGTCAAACACCGGGGAAAAACGGGTTCCTCGCTCCAAGTACGAGACCTATACCATCCTCAATACCCCCTACGAAAACGTCCTCCTCAATGTGGAACACATGATCCCAAAGTCTACGTGGGCACCAGCAAAGGGCAAGCTTGGCAAAGACACCGGAATTTACTGCCAATACCACAAGTACAATGGCCTTAGCATTGACCAATGCGTTGCATTCCGGGATTTGGTGGAGGCCTTGGCCTGAGATGGGAAGATCAACCAATTTCTTCAACATGCTCCACCTCCACCTCGCAACCCGCAGATCAACACGATCTTCGAAGGACCATCAATTTCTTGCCCGCTCACTTCCAACTGGGCAAAGAATAACTTTCTACGGGCCACCAAACAGAATCATCAGCTCTTCAGCATAGAGGAAGGAAGAGTCAAGAAAACAAATCGACTCGGTTGGGAGCCGATCACGTTTTCCGAGGAGGAGGAGCGCGCGATCGTGTACCCTCACGACGATCCCATTGTCGTTATGGCTGGGATATCCAACTACGACGTACAACGGGTAATGGTCGACACTGGAAGCTCGGTCAACGTTCTTTTCATGCGAGCTTTCAAGCAATTGGGCATCCTAGAAGCAAGTCTGGACCGCTCACCTACGCCCCTCTTTGGCTTCACGGGGGACTCCATCGTCCCGCATGGAACAGTTACTCTCCCCCTCTCCCTCGGAACACATCCACAGAGGGCAACCATACTGGCACCTTTCTTGTTGGTAGACTGCCCCGCGGCCTACAACGCCATTCTCGGGCGGGGAATACTCAACCAGATGAGGGCAGTCGTCTCCACCCACCTACTGCTAGTAAAGTTCCCAACCCCTATGGGGATTGGTCAAGTCAAAGGAGACCAAATGGCTGCAAGGGCCTGCAATTCTGTCACCCTCATCAAACCTCCGAAGGAGACCATGGCAGTGTCAGAGTCCGCGTTCAAGGCTGACCCCGTGAGCCCTCAGGACGCACAGAAAATCCGGGCCGAACCAATCGAAGATCCTCGGGACCATTCAGCAACACCCCATCCACAACATATTGAGGATGTCGAGGAGATAATACTCTCCCATGACTTTTCGGACCGGAAGGTAAAGATTGGGATAACTCTTTCGCCCAACCTGCGCTCACAACTGATCCGTTTTTTAAGGGACAACTCTGAGGTCTTTGCCTGGTCGTACGCCGACATGCCCGACATCTCCACCGACGTGATCTGCCACCGGCTCAGTATCGATCCTACCTACAAGCCTGTCGAACAGAAACGTCGCCTCTACGATGCTGAGAGGACAGAAGCTATGAAGGCAGAGATCGTCAAGCTCAGCACCATCCACTTTTTCCGGAAGGTCGTCTATGCTGCTTGGGTTGCCAATGTTGTACTCGTCAAAAAACCCTCTGGGGCGTGGCGAATCTGCATTGATTTTACTGACCTGAACAAGGCCTGCCCCAAGGACAGTTTTCCTTTGCCCAAGATTGACCAACTGGTCGACGCCACGGCGGGACATGAGCTCCTGAGTTTTATGGATGCGTACTCAGGCTACAACCAAATCTTTATGCATCCGGCATATCAGATCCACACAACCTTCCGGACGGATCAGGGGTTATACTGCTACAATTTCATGCCTTTCGGACTCAAAAACGCCGGGGCCACTTACCAGCGTCTGGTGAACTTCATGTTCGCAGACCAGATTGGGAAAACAATGGAGGTTTACGTCGACGACATGCTCGTCAAGAGTAAATCGGCTGACCTACACATCCCCAATCTCTCGCGAATGTTCGACGTCCTCAAACGGTATCGGATGAGGTTAAATCCGGCAAAGTGCGTGTTCGGAGTCAGCTCTGGAAAATTCCTGGGTTTCATGATTAGCCAGAGGGGTATCGAGGCCAACCTGGAAAAAATCAAGGCCCTGATCGATATGGAGCCCCCACGAACCCAGAAAGAAGTGCAAAGCTTAACGGGCCGAGTCACAGCCCTTACACGCTTCATCTCCAAAGCCACGGACAGGTGCGTGCCTTTCTTCAAATCCCTAAAGGGCAGCTCCAAACACATCACCTGGACCGAGGAATGCACCAAGGCCTTCACTGAACTCAAGGAATACATGGGAAAAAGCGCCGCTGCTAGCAAGACCAGACACCGGGGAAACCCTTTACATGTATCTATCTGTCTCCGCTTCTGCCACAAGTTCAGTTTTGGTCAAGTGTAGGGACGGCGCCGAACATCCGGTGTATTACGTCAGCAAGGCTTTGCAGGACGCCGAGACAAGATACTCTGACTTAGAGAAGCTCGCTTTCGCCCTCATCATGTCTGCCGGAAGCTCAGGCCATAGTTCCAGGATCATTCTATCATCGTCTTAACCGACAGACCACTCCGTCAAGTACTTCAGAAGCCCGAAACTTTGGGTCGCTTACTCAAATGGGCAATAGAACTCAGCGAATTCGACATCACCTTCATTCCCCGCACTGCCGAGAAAGGACAAGCCATGGCGGACTTTATCTCTGAGTTCTCCTACGTTCCAGCAACAGCCACAGCTGAGGTCCCACCATCGTCCCCTCTGTCCATAACACATACTTTGGATGAGGAGAACCCCCAACTCGACCCCACCCGGCCAACCTGGCTCCTGTATGTCGACGGGTCGGCTTGCCACAACGGATCCGGAGCCGGACTTGTCCTCACCACACCGGACAAGGTCCGGATGGAATATGCCCTTCGTTTCCAATGCAAGGCCTCCAACAATGCCGCCGAGTATGAGGCCCTCATTGTAGGGCTCCGCCTCGCTAAAACCATGGAGGCGGAACAGGTCAGGATCTTCAGCGATTCACAGCTCATCGTCAACCAGATCAACAATGCCTATGAGGCGAAAGACTACTACATGGCAGCATACAGAGCACTGGCAAAGTCCCTTCTATGTAGTTTCCGTAGCTATGCTATCAATCGGATTCCACGCTCCGAAAACAGCCATGCCGGCGCTCTGGCCCGGCTCGCATCCTCCCTCGATGAGAGGCAGAGTCGAAGTGTACTGATCAAAATTCTGGATCAACCTAGTACACAAGGCTCGTCGGTCTACGCCATCAACACTGGCTGCACATGGATGGCCCCACTGATTAGATTCCTCGCAGACAGAACTCTTCCTTCTGACAAGATCGAGGCCAAAAAGGTCCGGAGACGGGCAGCCCGCTATACACTCATCAACGACCAACTCTACAAACGGGGTTTCACTTTGCCCCTCCTGAAGTGTCTCGTCCCGGAGGCAGGCAGAGCCATTCTCGAGGAAATCCACGCCGGTATTTGCGAAAATCATTCTGAACCACGGTCATTGGCCCACAAGGCTTTCCGACAAGGTTTCTATTGGCCAACCATGCACGGAGACGCGGCCGAGCTGACCAAGCGGTGCGATAAACGTCAACGGTTCGCCCCTCTCTTCCACCTACCTCCAGAAAACCTCACACCAATGGTCAGCCTTTGGCCCTTCTCACAGTGGGGACTTGATTTGATTGGGAAAATGCAGGCAGGGAAGGGCAAGACAGAGTATGCAGTGGTAGCAGTGGATTACTTCACAAAATGGGTTGAGGCAAAAGCTTTGGCTTCTAGCACCACGGCCCAGATCGAAACGTTCTTCTTCCAGAACATTATCTGCCGTTTCAGTCTCCCCCACACAATCGTCACGGACAATGGGAAGCAATTCGACAACACCCACTTCCGTGCCTTTTGTGACAGACACAACATCCGCCTTTGCTTCGCCTCACCAGCTCACCCTCAGTCCAACAGCCAAGTTGAGGCCATAAACAAAATCATCAAGCATACGCTGAAAACGCAGCTGGACGAGGCCAAGGGCAAGTGGTCTGAAATTCTCCCCAACGCACTCTGGTCATATCGGACATCCTACCGCACATCTACAAATGAAACCCCCTTCTCGCTAACTTTCGGAACGGAAGCAGTCATCCCCGCTGAACTAAGCGAAACTTCTTACCGAGTGTCGACCTATGAACCTCAACAAAACAACCATCAGATTGCACTCAGTCTAGACCTCATTGAGGAGCACAGGGAGCATGCTAACCTCAGAAACATCGCCTGCAAACAGCGGCTTTGCAATTACCATAATGCCAGAGTCAAACATCGGGGTTTTCAGGAAGGCGACTGGGTCCTCCGGAAGGTCAGCCTCGCCACAAAAGACAGCTCAGCCGGGACGCTCGGTCCCAATTGGGAGGGTCCATATCGGGTTACCAGAATCTGCCGGCCTGGAACTTATGAACTGGAAGACCCAGATGGGCGAAGGCTGGGCCACCCATGGAATGCCGACCATTTGAAGAAATACTACATTTAGGACTTTGTACTTTTTCCTCATAAATTTCTGTACTTTACCCGTTCTTGCACCGGTTATTTATAAACTCTTCCATTTATCTAGCCTTGTAACATAACATTTCGACTCAAACATACGAGTCGGGGTTCGGTCTTACTCGGCCTACACCCCAACACTTGCTATTTTGACTCAAACTAAACGAGTCGGTGTACAGCCCTACTCGGCTTGCACCACCATTAATACTCAAACATACGAGTCGGGGTTCGATCTTACTCGGCCTACACCCCAACACTTGCTATTTTGACTCTAACTAAACAAGTCGGTGTACAGCCCTACTCGGCTTGCACCACCATTACGACTCAAACATACGAGTCGGGGTTCAGTCTTACTCGGCCTACACCAGAACACTTGCTATTTTGACTCAAACTAAACGAGTCGGTGTACAGCCCTACTCGGCTTGCACCACCATTACGACTCAAACATACGAGTCGGGGTTCGGTCTTACTCGGCCTACACCCCAACACTTGCTATTTTGACTCAAACTAAACGAGTCGGTGTACAGCCCTACTCGGCTTGCACCACCATTACGACTCAAACATACGAGTCGGGATTCGGTCTTACTCGGCCTACACCCCAACACTTGCTATTTTTAGACTCAAACTAAACGAGTCGGTGTACACCAACACTTATACAAACAGAAATCGAAGGATAACTCGGTCTACAATTTTTGGGTCCAGAAGAGTCAATTTTCATTCAAAATGTACATACCTATTATGCTCGGCCTGCAAGAGCTTTACAAAATTCGACCTCTCGGTCGTCCCCACTACTCCTACCAAAAAAACATAAACAAAAAGGGGAGAAATACAAGCGTCCTACACTGGCTCTTCCACCGGCTGCTCGGCTTGCTGAGCTCCCTCCACCTCTAGCTCAGGCTCCTTTTGAGGCTCCACCTGGTCAGCTTCCGGCTGGTCACTCGGCTGGGCACTCTATTCCTCCTCCTCCCCCGACTCGTCTTCAAACATTTCGACAGTTATGTCCTAGCCGAGCCAGGGGGTCTTCACGGTCAAGCCGGGGTTGTGCAGGAAGAGATTGCGGAAGAACTCTTGTTCACACTCGGCGGCGTAGTCGTTCTTGAGTTTGTCGAACTCCTCCGACGCCTTGAACTTAGCCACCGCCGCCTCCTTCTCCTTTTCCAAGTCGGCCTCCCTAGCAGACTTCACCCGACACAGCTCTTTCCAGTGCTTCAGGCGGTCTTTCTCCTTTGCCTCAAGGTCGGCCTTCACCTGATCCTTGGAGGCAAGGGCCTCCTGAGTCTTCCACCTCTCGGCTTCCAACTTTCGAGTGAGGTCGGCCGCCTCTTTCATTGCCCTGTCGGCTTCCTGAAGCTTTGGGGTGAGCTCTTCCTGTTTCTGCTTCAGCCGCTCTTTCTCCCGCCGAGCAGCAGCCACCCTCCTCTGGCTGTTCCCAAGCTGGAGGTACACCTCACCGAGAGCCTGCACATGACAACCATTAGCAACTCACTCGGCCTAATATACCACACTTGGAAAATAGAAAAGAACTTACATTACTCAGTAGGAGCAGGGCTTTTTCCATTCTCTGGTCGGCCGACCAGCACTGCACCTCGGCGAGCTCGTCCAATGGCGTCGAGGCCCCCTGACAGACCCCGTTTAGCAGTGGCACCATCTGTCTCAGACAACAGAGGGTGGCCTCGGTACTCGAACCCTCACCGATCACCTCTCCATCGGTGAACACGCCAAGGTTCACGTCCCCCCTCCTCTAGAGCATCTCCAGGATCCGCCCATCCAACCGAGGGGGGGACGGCGAAGGGACGAAATCTGGGGCCGGCATAGTCCTCTTGCCCCCTATCTGCTCCTGAGCCGACAGGATCGTCTCGGCCTCTTTTCTGACCTTCAACTGTCTGGGGTCAGAAGACAGGACTCGGTCTCCCTCCACGTTGCTTTGTTTCCTTTTGGGAGACCGCGGTGGAGGATTTGGCTGTCTGGGTTGAGAGGACGATCCGTGCCTCGTACGCTCAGACCGCTTCGGCTGATCTCTGCCGGCTCGTTCTCTCTTCTTCCTGAGGATGAGCTCCAGGCGCTCGGCCCCCTTCGACAGTGAGGTAGATTCCCCAGAGCCCTGATCGGCCTTCATTCTCAACTTCTCGCAGTCTTTGTAAATCCTACTCCCGAGATGATACAGAACTGCAACACCGAGAAACAGGTCAGACACAAAAAAAAAAAAATCACTTACCCTCGTCGGTGTCGATGAGGCCGGCCTTGTACTGGAAACCAGGTAACCGAAGGATTCGTCGGTTCCGATTCAACTCGTCCAAGATCTCCCTTACTCGGTGGACGACCGCTTTCTCCTCTGGAGATATTTCTTCTCCTGGGAACAAACCTGCACACCGAGAAATGGTCAGCCACAATACTCATACTTAAGCATACAACATATCAACATTTACATGAACGGTCGGCCTATGCTACAACTATCCACCTTGGGTCTGGAATTTGGACGGTATTGGGGGTCCCTCGGTGTTCCCCTCCCAGTTCCCACCGACCAGGCAGAACTTCGTCTTGTACGATTTTTGGGAGGTCGGTATGTCCAGAATGAAATCCCCCCGTTTGCTCTTCTTGCGGTGACGGACGAAGACCTACCCGGTACTCTGCTGCTGAAACCCGAACTCGTACAGGTACATCAGTTGGACGTAGGTCGGCTCCGGTTGCTCGGCCCACCTGAAGGCCGTGTAGAGGGAGCAGAGCACAATCCACACGTTCAGATTGAGCTGACCGAGTGCCACCCCCATCTTCTTCACCATTTTCCGCAGCCAGGGGTGAAGGGGCAGCCTTACCCCGTGGTGCATCAGCTCGGTATAGAACAATGCCATACCGCTGGGGGGCTGCTCGGTCTCTCCTCTCTTGTGGGTAACCTTGTCGTCACCGAGTCGGGAACGCCAAATTCGATCCTCATCTTCATCAGGCCCTTCTCAGTCTCCTTGTTCACCATTTCTTCCACGGTGAAGGCCGCCAGCTCAATCGGAACGGCCTCCGGGACCGACTCATCCCCGACCTTTTTCACCTTATCAACCCGAACTGTGCCCTTATCTCGGCCGTGGGTCAGCTTCAGTGCTCGGTGCACCCCCACTTTTACTATCGTTTCGGCATCTACCAGCAGATTGCCACTACCCGACCTACTGGTCGGCCCACGACCAGAACCGGTGTCCGTTGTCCTACCGGACCACTCGGCCGTACTGTGCACCGCCTCTACTCTCTTTTGTGCCTCGGCCGAGTGGGCCTCGTCCTCACTCCCAGAGACAGGAATGAGCACCTGCACACTACTACCTGACGACTCACCGCCCTGTGAGTTGTAGCATTTACCCTCAGATACCGAGTCACTCTCGACCGACATCTACAAAAGAAAAACAGAAAAACAGAACTCAGCCGACCGACTCGTTCCTATGAAGATCTGACCACAACCTTCACCATGTTCATGGCCAGTTCTTCACACCCTCCTACTTTAATCGAAAAACTAAACTTGGACAAGTGCTTACCTTGTTTTTCACGGAGGACCGTAGGTCGGAAATCGCAAACACCGTATGCACCACCGTCAGAAGCTAGTCGGAAATCACCTCCTTAGTTGGACAAAATTTCCCCAATTTTCTCAAAAAACACAAGTGAGGAAATCAGTGAAGAGCTCCCTATATTTATAGCAATTGATGCACAGACTACGAAGCATCACTCCCCTCAGTGACAGACACGTGTTGCAACCAATCATTCTGACCGAACACGTGTCAACCATCTGTCCGAGGAAGCCCAACCATTTTCCTTCAGATCGACACCGACTTCCGTACACCGCTCGGTACCCCTGGACGGCCCGTACAGACGCTCATCCTCCCACCGACCCATGTACACTGCTCGGTGCTCTCATCCGTGGTCGGGTGTCAGCTCTCTTCACCGACCCATGTACACCGCTCGGTTCCCTCACCCGTTTGCCTACGTTGGCCCTCCTCACCGACTCGTATACACCGCTCGGTGTTTTCACCCTCCCCCCCCCCCCGCCCCGTACGGACGCTGGTCCTCCCCCACCGACCCATGTATACCGCTCGATATCCAAAGCCCCAACCTAGTTTTGGTCCCCATCACCGACCAGGACACCACCCCCGACTGCATATGGTGAAGGTTGACCGACTGCCACTTTTTCCCCAAGTCGCGGCCCTCACCGACCGACCACTGGCCACTCACTCGCCACAACTGAGACTGTCTCGGCGGACTCTCCCACCAGGGGACTTGGGGGACTACAGGTATACTTCCCACCAGGGTCTGGAAGAACGAAACAAGTCCCCGACCGAGAAATTCCACCTCAATCAACGACTTGGGGACTTCTGTTGACACCATATCTGACCAGACCCACTGGGCCGTATACTTAAAGCCCAGACCCCGCTCAAGGCTCAAAACTACCATACTTACAACAGCCCTAACACTGGGCCCAATGCGGGATGCCACGTGGCAGCGTATCCACCATCGATTTACGTAACACGTGTCAGCACGTAAATCGAGAAGCATTTGTCCCACATCTGAACTTTGGGAATTGAACATCCCACCTACCCATACATAAAGGGTACACATTTCCCAATAAAGGTAACTAAGTTTTACTACTACTATTACTCTACCGAACTTACCATTTACTGCTTCCTCTTACGAACAAGGTAACTGACTTGATCGTCGGAGAGCCTTAGGCCGGCACCACACCGGTGCCCGTACTAACAGAAACCCGTGATCCACTTGAGTTGACAGGTCACAAGAGGGACACGCGTCATTTGGTGATTTGGCAACGAGTACCCGACAGTTGGAACATTTAACGCTTCAACAGGAGTTAATGGTGTTATTGTGTGTTTGTTGTGTATGGGTTTGGGGGGTTGCACGGGTCAAGAGAGTGAGAGAGTGAAAAATGAGATAAGATAATGATGATGAACACTATCCACTCAAAATCCCAAAATATCCAACTTCCATTCTTTCCCAAAATGCCCTTCTCTCAAATAGAAAGCCAAGGTAAAGTCCTAAGGGTAAAATGGTCAACTAGGTTAAATTAAATCCTGTAAATTCCCAAAAAATCCTAGAAAATTCCCCTTAATCCTATAATTAATGTTTGGTTTGTTACAATTAGTTTGGGCATGCCCATGTTGAACATTAATTTGACGGTCTACATCATTGAAAGAGAGACGAGTCCCTGATCAAGATGGCAAGGGATTTATTCCATTTGAAGCTGCTTTTGAACCAACTTTTTGCGAAAATAGGTAACTGGGCATAATAAGTTACAAAAAATCAAAATTTAAATGGGAATAGTAATTTACAGCAAATCAGGATGTTATCCATGGAATCATGCCCCGCATGAAACGCACAAAGTTTTCTTTTTTAAAGGATGTGTATTTGGCCTAATTGCTAAATTTGCATACTTTTTTTTTATCCAAATAGAAATTTCATTGATAAAAGGAAAATTGATCGGGGTAAGAACTTTAAAAGGGACCTCATTAAAACCTTACAATGAAAATCTGCTAGTTAGGAAAATTCAGTGAGGAAAAATAGTGCCCTATCTTAAAAAAAAAACAAAGTGATTACATCTAAATTACATTAAAAATCAGCCTCCGTTTAGCAGCTCTTATAGCCACACTATAGCTAGGGGGAATACAGGTAACGCACTTGAGCTTGAGTATGAAGTCCTTCTTGAGCTAGCCTATGAGTGGCATCATTATACTGTAGAGGAGTAACAATCACATCAGTCGGCGAAAGGCCAACTCTGCCCAACAAAAGTAGCCCACAAAGCAAATTGGTTAATTTTGTTTGGAACATTCAAACCTCACAGAGCATTCTTGACACGACCCATCCCAATCCCCCCGGGATTACCATGGAATGTGTCATGCTCCCGTCTGACAAGAAGTGTCAGACAAGGCATAACCTATTGCCACTGCCCAAAAGGGCTTCCAGAATGCGCAAGGAACGATGGAGGAGGTGTACGATGCTCCAGTCTTTGCTGCAGTCGCTTCCGGAATCAACCTGAAGGGCATTAAAAATCAAAAGCTGTGAGTGGACGAAAATAAACAAATCTGTTTAAAACATTTATAAGACATTTATGCCCCTCAGTAAAACATATGCATGCACCAAAAACCAATAACCACATATTTATTTAGAAATAACCATTAGGGCCTTAGCCCGGGAACCAAAGCATAGTTTCAAATCCCAAAAGTCAATCCAAGAGTTATTTCATAAATCCAGTAAGATACATTTATTATTTTTCCATCTCCGGCATCCCCGATGCCTAGCGTCCCTGACGTTTGACGTCCCCGACGTCATATCTCACGGTATTAAGCAACGCGTGCTGCCCGGGGTCTCACCGGGTCCATCTCTCTGACATCCCCGATGTCTGACGTCCCTGACGTCTAATCATAGCAATCCTGCTCCTGGATCACTATATGGTCCGGTAGCTCCGTACAATGACCCCTCGCCGGCAATGGACCGTGACTTCCCCAGTGTCCCCGACACCTGGAGGAGACCAATATATATATTCTCGTATCGAGATGGTTTTATGGAACGCATTTTATTATTCGTTTCCAAAATATCACAAGGGCCCTGCCCCAAATTTCCATAAAACCGTCATAAGTCCAAATAGTTGATTATTAAATCTGAAATCATTTATTCAATTCCATTTTAGGGTCCCCGACCCGAAATCACATATATAAATGAACTGGGCCCCTGGCCCGATTTCATAAGTCAACTGGGCCCCTGGCCCGATTTCTTAAATCAACTGGGCCCCTGGCCCAAATTTACTGTATCAAATCCGTAACTGTTTCATAAAATCATATCTGAATCACAATTATGGAAATCAGTACAAATCTAGAAAACCTCGATTTACGCGCAACCCGTAAATCGCCTCGAAATGCGTGAAATCACATAAATTCACCGATAACCAAATCAAAGCATATAAAAGCAATTATAACAATCATGAAACAGTTATGCATGCATCAAATTTATAAAACCAATGTCCACTCACAGACCGTTTAACCGAGCGCCTCGATACGCGTGCCATAGGCCTTCCCGGGCCACACCACTATCACCGGGACTCCCAATCCTGTCCAAATCACATTAGAGGGTTACTAACCTCCTCATTAACATCCTATTCAAGTCCCGTAAATTTCTCGAATTTTTAAGTATTTTTAAACTGGATTTAAAACCTTCGGACATCCCGAACAATATCGAGACGGGGTCCGATTGATACGAAACCAACGCTAAAATGTTCGTTACATTGCATAGGACAAAATTCATGTTGACCTCACCTCGAGATTCGTGCCCGCGCGCCGTCACGCGCCGCCGTGGGTGGCTGCGCGTGAAAGCCACGCGCCTGCTACAGTGACTGCTACAGTCACCGTCCTCGCCCGTTTCTCTGGTAAACGGGTCCATTTGACCCGCGAGATGACCCGATTCGTTCACTGTCAAATCCACCTTAATCCTTTCAATTGAACACTCAAATAGGTTCGTTATAAGTATAATTAGATGTCTGTAAACCTAATTACAACAATCCTTACCTGAAATCCAACGACTTGAAGATGAACATCGAAGAACATCTGGCACTGTTCATCATTCGGATTTCATCAGTTCCACTGGATTTCCTTAAATTGATCCACTGAGAAGCTTCGTTGGGCCAAGGTAAACTCATTTGATAATCCAATTTCATCGTTTAATCCCTCTAGAATCACGACTCAATCCTCAAGCTTCTCCTCTGTCACCAAGCCTGTTCAGAGCCAAAAGGTTACCAAAATTCTTCGTTCTTAAGCTGGTTGTGATCGAGGCAATCCCAGAAGGCTCAAATTGAACTCCAAATCGACCCTCAGAGCCCATAGCTCAAATTTTGAATTTCCCTCCATTGCTCCAAAATTCCGATTCTCGGTTTTCACAGCCCCCCGCAGTCTCTGGTGTTCTCCCTCAGCCAAATCCTTCCGCAAATTCCTCAGTTTCCAGTTGCACAATCAATTGTGGAAGGAAGATTGATCATGGCCAGAATCCGATTCTCACCTTCCTGTTTTGCTTGTTCACGGGTAAGGAGAAGAAGGCTGAACAGAAATAGGAAGGATGAGATGAGATGAACGGCTGAGATGGAATCTGGGGAGTGAGATGGATGGCTCAAATTAAAAAGCAGGGATTTAATCCTAATTAATTCCATAGTGGAAACTTTAGCATAATTTTATGATTAATGGGACATGATCCAATCTAACCAATGGGTGAGTGACACTTGTCACTCATCCAAGTGTCCTCCAACCACCATTTCAGAATAAAATAATCGAAACGGTTACCGAGACGTAAACTTCCCCGATTTCACGTTTCAGACCATAACTTCCTCGTACGAAGTCCGATTTCGGCGTGCCGCCTGTCAATGGATTCATATCGACCCGCACTACATAACGGTCCTTGGCCCTCGGCGATCGGACCTCTAGATCAAAAAGTCAACATTTTCCTCCATTTCGTCCAATGCCCTTGGGCTTCCGAACATCATAACTTTCACCACGAATGTCGGAATCGAACGTGCCACCTGTCTATGAACTCGTGACGTCCCGAACTACGTCACGGTCATTGGTCAAGGTCCATTTGACCGTCCGAATTAAAAGTCAACGTTTTTCCCACGTCCAGGGGCAAAACGGTCACTTTGCACAATTCGTCCGAAATCACTCAACTAATCCCAGATTAGTCATTCTATAGCATATTTAAATAATATTAAATCTCGATACTCGGGACGGGTCGTTACAATTCTAATGGTGTTCAATGTGAGCCATAGTAAAGCTTTCTAATATTGAGCTGGAGTATGAAGTCCCTCTTAAGCCTGCCCGTGAACAACACCATTATATTGTAAAGGAGCGACAATCATATCAGGCAGCGAAACATCAACTCTGGCCAACAAAACTAGCCAACCAAGCAAATAGGTTCATTCTGTTTTGAACATTCAAATCCCACAGAGCTTTCCAATATTGTTCAATGTATATCATAGCATATCACCCCCTACGTTCACCTTACATGGGAGTCAATTTGGCCCAAAGCCACATGGTATCTGGATTCTGTTGTATATCTCCTTTTTTTATATAAAACTAGTACAACCCATGCAAACGATGAGTACTTCTTTTTCTAGATTTATCCACCAATATCAAGCAATCATCACTGAAAGCTCATGACATAAACCATGAGGTAACTGAAAGACCTCTATTGTATAGTCGATAAAGCCTGGGCCACAACTTTAACCAGTACCTCCTTACCAACAACACACAATAGCCTCGAATTCCATTCATTGAGCTTTTTCCACATACGATGATGAACCTTACCCAACAATTTCCTTTTATTTTGGTACCAGATAGTAAGGAGTCCTAGATAGCTTTCATGACAATCAACAATTTTGATGCTAAGAAAATTGGATATCAAATAAAATACCCGAAATCATTCTCATCTTCCACTATTAAAGGGACCGATTCATATCATGTATATCGAAGGTGCGCAAATTGAGTGCCTCTCCCACTAGAACAAAGTGGACGGATAATGGTTGGATTATTCCTTAGAATCCATATATGGTTGCTTTTAAGGTATGACTGTCACATCGATGTTGAAATATGTTATAGCATAAAAAGTGTCAAATACTTATATAAGTATTTATACAAAGGTCCAGATCGGGTGGCTCTTGAAAGGCAACAAGATCCATTATGTGATGAAATATGACAATTTGTTGATGCGAGTTGGGTTTGTGCTCCAGAGGCATTATGGAGAATATTGAAATTTATATTGTATCAAATATACCCCTCAGTAGAACGGTTTCAAATACATCTTCCTAATAAGCATCAAGTTCGGTTTGAGGCAGGTCAGATTGTAAGACATGTTTTGTTGGAAAATGTTTTGTTGGATGAGTGGCAAACACAAACTATGCTTACTGAATTTTTCACACTTAATTGCGTTGACTCTAAAGCTAGACGCTATTCATACATAGAGATCCCAAAGTATTACATATGGGGTTAATGAGACAAGTGTTTGGAATAAAAGAAAAAAATCGTACAAAGGTCATTGGCCGTGTTTATATAGTATTGCCAACTAAAGATTAGAAATTTTATATACATGTCCTTCTCAACCATATTAGAGGTCCAATATCTTTTGAGGATTTACGTACATATCAGAATGTCAAACATCCAACTTATAAGCAGGCCGCAGAAAGTCTAAGGTTATTAGAAGAAGATGATAATCTACGTCAATGCTTAATAGAGGCTTGTACAATTCGGATGTCATTAGCTTTAATGATATTATTTGCCACAATTCTGGTATATTCGGAACTAACTGGTGTTCGAAAATTATGGGATGGATTTTACCCATTCATGATGAAGAGTATGCACGCTCAAGTTCCTCAACAAACATTTTTGTTATGAACAAACTATTATGGGACTTGAGAAGAAACTTTTACTACAGCTTAACAAGAACATTACCGACTTTGAAATGCCCCAATTGACAGGTGACTTTGAATCAAATTCAGGGATTCCGAGATGTATTGAGGATCAACTCTCCATTACTATTGAACAAAGAGATCTTGATGTAATTGATTTGTTAAACAATGACCAATGGTTTGCATTCGACACAATAATGGATGCAATTGACAAGGAGACAATTCAATATTCCTTGTCGATGCTCCAGGTGGAACTGTCAAAACCTATCTATATCGTGCACTCTTGGAAAACTTGAGAATATTGGTCCTAGTGGATTAACAACAACAACATCTGGAATATCAACTACTATATTACTTGGTGGGAGGACAGTACATACATGATTCAAGATTCCACTCAGTCCAGATGCATCGTCAACATGTTCGATTAGTGTACAATATGATCTAGAAAAACTAGTACAGAAGGCAAAGGAAATTATTTGGGATGAAGCCACAAAGGCGCATCACCATGCTTTCGAAGTAGCAGTTCGAATTTTCAGAGACATAGCTGATGTTGATGTATCATTTGGTGGAAAAATAATAGTTTTTGGAGGAGATTTTTGTCAAGTTCTTCCTGTTATCCCCAAGGGTACTAGGTCTCAATTAGTCCAAGCCAGTGTGGCAAAAGCATCATTTTGGTCCACAATAAAAATATTGAAGCTCAGACAGAACATGAGATCTCGCAATGGTAGGCATTTTTCATAATTTTTTCTTCGTGTTGGTGATGGAGAAGAACCTATGTTCATGGATGACATGATAAAGCTACATGAGTGCATGGTTTTACTATGGGAAGACGAGCAAACAATCGGCCAATTTATTGATACAGTTTTCCCGAATTTAGAGGAACATGTAGAAGGTGCACATTAAATGGTGGAAAAGACCTTGATTACTCCTACAAATGATGATGTAAACATGTTGAATGAAAAAAAAATCAATTTTTTCCATGTACAGAAGAGACAACGTACTCATTTGATTCATTTGAGGAAGACATGTCAAATTTGTATTAGCCGGAATTTTTTAATTCAATCTCAATTGAGGGTTTGCCTCCGCATAAGTTAACATTGAAGAGAGGTATCCCCAATCATTCTTTAGAGAAATATTGACCTAAAATTGGGATTGTGTAATGGTACAACGTTATTGTGTAGTGGTACCAAGGATTGAAATATCGATATCGACGGATATATCGCTAGTCAAATTTACGGATATCTCGTCCTAAATATCGATATCGTTTACGGTTAACAAAAATGACGGAAATTCGGTCTAAAAGTTGGAAATTTGGAATGAAACTTTGAGAAAAACTTAAGTACCTAATGATGATTATATAGGACTAATAAAAACTATAAAATGGCTATGATATAATAAATATATGATGAATAATATGATATAATAGGGTTCTGCCGATGACTAATAATATAAAATTTTAAACATAAACATAAAATGAAGTGAATTACTATAATTGAATATTAATATAATTAAAAACATAACAATAAGCATAAAAAAATTCAATGGAAGAAAAATTATAAAATGAGTAAATATATTTAAAATTGGAAAAGAAAAGATGAAAAAATAGAGCCAATCTTTGTTCAAAAATGGGAAAGAATTAATATATTTAAAATTGAATTCAAAAGACCAAACATTCTTAAAAATTTGGAAAAAACGAAAAAAAAAAAATAAAGACAATGAGCAATGCTGGGTTCGAACCTAGGTTGTGGGAAGGGCATAAAATGCTCAACCAACTTAGCTGGGCCAACTTAATTGAAAATATAAGAACGGTATAATATATAAAGTATACCAACTAACACTCTTAACAGTCATCTTCTACCTCACGCGGGTCTGCGATTCGGGTTTTTTTGATCCGGCGGCATGACCCGACTGGTTTAAGCTCATTTTATGTCTGATTTTCACCCAATTTAGGCCGATCACGATCGTTTAAGTAAATAATAAGATCTATCTCTTTAAAAAAAAAGAAAAAAGATCGAAATTTCGTGAAATATCTTCCCCCCCCCCTCCTCTCTCTTAGCTGCCTCTGGCTAATTTTGACGATATATCGACCCTATCGATCGATATTTCAATCCATGAGTGGTACATACATAAAATCTCATTGATGGTGAAATCCTAACTGGATAGTGTACGGGAACTGGGGTTTTCCTACCAAGAATCCCTTTGAAGACTGTTGAGAATGCTGGGCTTCCATTTGAACTAACAAGGACTCAATTTCTAGTGAAATTAAGTTTCTCTCACTATAAACAAATCTCAAGGTCAAACCATACCGAACGTAGGAATTTATCTTCCGGATCATGTTTTCAATCATAGTCAGTTGTATATTGTTTTATAAAGAAAGGTCTCAAAGTCATCAACAAAAATTTTGGCTAAAAAAGGATTTGTACTTGGTAAAGAAGGTGTGTTCACTAGAAATGTGGTATATAAAAGGTTTTTCTTCCTACCGCTAACAATGTTGATTCGCACCAAGTAACTACATTTTATTGTCTCCATATTATTTTTGTGGTGACTAGGAGCGCTAGTAACCTTTATATGTTCATGAATGCTTCACTTAGATATAGCTAAATAATGTGTAAAACTATTATACTAATGAATGCTATTATATGGCACCTTTAACAATCATTTATATTTCTATTTTAGAATCTCAATGGAACATCTACCTCGGATTGAGCACTTTGTTTATTTGAATCACTATTGTGAAGTGGCAGACTGGAAGCAAATGGAAAAAATTAATTTCAGGTTAATACATGTGCTTAAGATGATGTGGGTGCACATGTTTTGCATTTCTTGAATTATGCATAGTATGTATACTATATGATATCTCATTACGAATTTTATATTTGACATTTCTAAATATTTTAAAGTAACGCATGATGGTGCGCGTAGCACACCAAAATGCCTCTCGCAGGCGTAGATGTGTTTGCGGTGAGGTTGGTTAATATATTATTGAAGAAGAAGTTATTCACTAATATCAAAAAATATTTCTAACTATTTTACCTTGTCAATTGAAATAATCTGAAAAATAATTAAAATATATTCTCTTTATATACTATACATGCAGCGTATTTTACTGACTTTGGTATTTGAGTAAAATAATGCAATTATAACTATATATTAAACTTAGTATAAATATAAATTGTGATTGGAATTTAGACGGATCCAACTTACAAAACAAAGAAAAATATCATTGTTACACTGTAGTAATGGTATGTGTATCTGTGTGTGTATGTGTGTGTGTGTATATATATATATGTATATATATATAATTTGAGGGAAGGAGGAGTTGGAATATGTTGATGCAGAAATTGTCACAAGAACAAAAATCAAACGGGGTTAAGGTTGAATCCCAGGGGGGTGGTTCAACTGAAAACGCTCTGATACTTAAGTCAGCTTCGAAAGAGAAATCTTAAGAGCTTAAATAGCGTTGAATTGAATTACCTTTATTGAGAAATATGTACCCCTTATGTAGGGATGAGTGAGATGTTCAATTTCCATAGTTTCGATGTGGGACAAATGCTCCTTAATTTGCGTGCTGATACATGTTGCTAAAATCGAGGGTGAGAGGCTTCCACATGTCATCCCGATTTTGGCCCAATATTTGGGCTATGTAAACATTGTGGGCTTGAGCCATGTTTGGTGCTTGGGCTTTAAGTATTATTGCCAGGGGCAATTTGGTCATTTCGGGAATTATGGACCACGTGGTAGCTCCACATTCTTTCGGTGATTTTGGGTTCCACAGACTAAATCGCACAACCAACTAAAACCTTTCAAGTGAAGAGATCTTAATATTATTAGACTATAGTATTAGCTGTCATAATATTTGTAGTTATAAACGTATAAAATTAAACTAACATAAAGTATACAAAATGAAGGCAATTATTATCTTTCCCGTCCTATCATATATAGCTTCATATTGTTCACAGAGGTTATAGCTATTGATGTAGGTGCCATGTAGTTGAACTCTCCACTAAAATTATGTTAGGTATACTTCCAAATTAACTTAAAAAGTAAGGAGCAATGATGGTTTTTACTTAAGATTTTTTTTTTCTTCCTCAAACACACGTCTATAATCCTATATAGCTCTTCATTTGAATATGTTGGCACTCATCAATAATTTTCGAACTTTTTTTTTTGGTGGCTGTTTCACAATTGGTATTGGCTTTGGAAAGAATTCTTTGACATTTGACAGACAAGTGATAACCATTAATCATAGACTTTAAAGGCTACCCAATATAATTATTTATGTCTCCTAATCTCCTTTGCTTTCACTCCCAAAAGGGGTTTTTTTTTTCTTTAATTAATTTCCCGACCTTCTCAAAAAGGAAAATGATACTTACAAAGTAACTCGATTATGTGTTTGACGTCTTGTGAAGTAAAAATATTAACGAGGATCGAGATTGAAGCATTGAGAAGTAAAAATTGTAAATTAGTAGATAGTTAAATGGTTATGTGATATATTTAGTGAATTAGTTACAACATGAGTGAATAATAAAATTGAAATTCCCCATTTGTAGAGTAAATTAATCAAATACAACTTGTTATAATATGGATAAATAATATTCCTCGTTCGAAAAATACTTTATCTCATTCCTATAATAACACGTCGATTAGATGAGAACCTAGGGCATGATGAGCTACGAAAATAAGCTCCTCAACCAACTAGTCCATTCACAATATTTAATTTAGAAGCTAGTGTATATTTATTACATAATAAATAATTTTACTATGTAAAAAATCACTTTTTTTTTTCTTTCTAAAAAGCCCCTTCGATGTGGGGCTTATGCGGGAGAGAGTCTTGTGTCCTTCCAGTGTACAAATCCAAGTGGTCCTCTTGACCAACCAGAAGACATCAGCTGGAGCACCTTATACAGTAAGCATATAGTCAGCAAAATGATTGAAAGAAACAAAAGAAAATGGGAACACTATTCCCATGTAGAAAAAAGAACAAGAAGACAGAGATATTTCTCCCTTGGGACTCGAGCTCCACTCCTTCCGGTCTATAAATTAAGAATTCTCAGGCAAAGGGGGGCATTAGAATCAGAAGCTCTTTTTTCAAGCCTTCTTGATTCAATTCTTCCTCTCTTCCTTCAAGCCCTTTCTTCAAGTTAGAGAAAACACTAACTCTCCACTACTACTAATGTAAAATACTTTTCTTTCTTTAGTTAATCTAGGAGCTCACGGGTTGAGTATCTTGTAAGTTAAGTGTGCTAGTTTGTAAAAGTTACTGTTTGTGAGAGTGGTACCAGAGGTAGAACAAACTAGCTTGGACTTATATCAAGGCTTGAAGAACCAAGTCAACACTACAAGTATGTTTGTATCGATGAAGTATTATTAATTCATGCTTCTTACCCGTTTAGATCTTCTTGCTGCTATTAATTATTACAAGGGTAAAATCAGAAAATGGGGAAAAACGATAACTATTAATAATTTATTAAGGATTTGCGAGTATTTTGACTACGATGCTACATATCTAGAAAATCTTAAAAGAGGTTATCGTGTAAATATAGAAGAAGCTAGAGATAATATTAAGGTTTAGACAAGGACAATTAGATCTTCTCTCAAGAACTTTATTAATTAGCATACTTTCTATTTTATCTTGTGTCGGCGCTACATCTGACCAAGTAATGAGCCCGTATAGAAGACTTCAAATATCACATCAGGTCCACTAACAAGGCCCACTAAACAAAACTCATCTCCAAGGCCCATCACTGAAGCCCTTACTTGGGATCCCACCACCTTGACCTTATTTTGGCTATATAAGGAGCACAATCCCCCTCATTTGAGGGATCCCCCCATTCTCTCATTAGAGAAACCACTTTCTCTTTAACTTTGAGAGCTCTTCCTCTCTCTACATTTACTTTCTCTCACTAAAAGGCTCTTAGTCTATTGTATCATATACAAGTAAACACTATTATATTAATGAGAATGGGGTAACACCATGTACGTTACCAGAATTAGGTGAACCACGTACATACTTGTATTCATGGACGAGTGCGGTCTTCTTACTTTTAAGTTGCAAAATTTTAAGCTTCAACAGCTTTGGGCCTCACACTTGCAGAACACGCGAACCCAAGAACACCGAGAACCTACTACAATCAGCTCTCGTAATTTGAGAATACTTTCTCCTTTCACCCATTCGTTCACCCAAGCAGAACTTACTCGGCAGACCAGCGATAATCGATGTGCAAACCCAACAAGTAAAGAAAAAAAAATGTTAGGACGTGGGCACATAGCTTATTTTCGGAATTCATTCATACTAGAAAGCCTAACATTAACACCACCTAACACAGGCACCTCACCGAGTGGCCCATGTCTCAACGACCCATGCCCATATTCACTAAGTGGCCCAAACCCATTAAGAGACCCTAATTTATAGCACCATTTGGCAGACAGTCAATTGACCACTTTGAGACATGCCTTTATAGCGATCTTCATATGCACATCAATCATTTCCTCACGCTTGTCGTAGAGCATCAATCACACTGCTCACTGGACCGCTCAACGATGACTCAAGGACCAAGCATAGAGCTCGAAGAAGGGGAGCTCCGCCTGTAACGACCCGTCCCGAATTCTGGGATTAGATTAGTGACTAATCTTGATTAGTAAGGTTGATCGGTGATTAGCTGGGCGAAATCGGGCGAACGATGCAAAATGACCGTTTTGCCCCTGGTCTTGGGCAAAATGTTGACTTTTTGATCGGGCAGTCAAATGGACTTTGACCAATGACCGTGACGTAGTTCAGGACGTCACGAGTTCATAGACAGGTGGCACATTCGATTCCAACATTCGAGGAAAAAGTTATGACGTTCAGAAGTTGAGGGGTATTTTGGTAATTTGGCTAAAAATGGGCCAAATGTTGACTTTTAACCTAGAAAGTCCGATGGACGAGGGCCAAGGACCGTTACGTAGAGTGAGTCGATACGAATCCAATGACAGGCGGCATGCCGAAATCGGAGGTTCGACGACGAAGTTATGGTCACGGGAACGAATTCGATTAACCGAACGAACCGAGGCTTCGATTAAAATAATATTAAAATAATGAATAGTGACCATTGATTGTGGATGCTTGGATGAGTGACAAGTGTCACCCATCCCTTATTTTATGGCCCAAAATCTGCTCCATGTTTCCCGTTAATCCTCATCATCATGTTTAATCATTATTATTAGCCATCACTAAAATATTTTCTTCTTTGTTACTTGAACTTGAACCGTGAAGAAGCAAAGAAAACAGAGCAGGGGAAATGAGAGAATTAAGCTTGCTCCCATAGCCAATCCCTTCCACACTAGACCACCAGAGATTAGAGAATTATGAGAAGGAATTATGAGGACTGATTTAAGGAGGAAACCACTAAACCCAAAGCTCAAAACCGTGAAGATTCAAATTCCCCCATTAAATCGAATTCAAATTTTTAGGTCCAAAAACTTCAAATTGAGCTCGATTCTAACTTCCTGGGATCGAGACGAGTCGAACCCAATGAAGATTGGGGAGAATTGGAGTCGAATTGAGGAAGAACAGAAGGAGCGAAGTCTCTGAATTTTCGACCTTGAGTCGAGGAATTTGAGGCTTTGATTGAAGAAATTGAACTGGGGAATATGTTCCTTAACATCCCACGATGCTTATGGAAGGATCAATTGAAGGAAAACGATGGATATTGCTGAAGTTCAATGAATACACAGTGTATGGCAGTTCTTCGAAGAGTCGAGTTTGATTCGACTGGTTTGAGGTAAGTGTTCGTGTAATTGACTTCACAGAACCTTAATTGGACTCAAAACGAACCTGTTTGAATGTTCAATTGAAAGAGTTGGTGTCGAATTGATAGGAAACGAGTCGAGTTATCTCGCGGGCCAACTGGACCCGTTTTACAGACAACCGGGTGAGGTCGAAGGCACTGTAGCTGGCGCGTGGGTTTCACACGCAGCCACTCATGGCGGCACGTGACGGCGCGTGGGCACGAATATCGAGGTGAGGTCAACATGAGTTCTGTCCTATTTAATATAACGAACATTTTGGGATTGGTTTCGTGTCGATCGGACACCGTCTCGATATTGTTTGGGATGCCCGAAGGTTTTAAATCGAGTTTAAAAATAGTTAAAAATTCGGGAAAATTACGGAACTATAATAGGAGGTTAATGATGAGGTTAGTGACCCTCTATTGTGATTTGGACAGGATTGGGAGTTCCGGTGATAGTGGTGTGGCCCGGAAGGGCCTATGGCACGCGTATCGAGGCGTATCATTGAACGGTCTATGAGTGGACTTTATTTTCTAACCGTGATGCATGGATATATGATTTAAATGCTTTATTATATGATTTGATATGCTTTGGTATGCTTGATGTTTCAATCCGGTGATTTCTTAATTTTCTGAATTATTATATTATATTATTTTTGGCACGATTTTTGAGAAATTATGAAATTGATGTTTTGGGCGTAGGCTCGGGATTTAAAATGATGTTTTGACTCGGGTTATGAGTCAGGATTTGAAAATGATATTTGGGCTCGGATTATGAGTCAAGGATTTGATTTCATCGATTTATATGAAAATGGCAACTAAGGTTGCGATCACACGACTTTGCTTGAAAATGATATTTTGGGCTTGAGACCCAAGTGAATAGTGATTTTGACTCGGATTTGGAGTCACATGTGAATATGATTAAATTGATGATTTTAATTTATAAAGTGGATTATGGACACTGTTTTATGATGAATTTGGGGAACTTGCTTTTTGAAAGCTGTGTGTCGGGCACCGGCCCTATTGAATTGTTTTTCACTTGATTTGAGACATAAATGGTTTTAAAATGAGATTACTGGATTCTGTGACTATTCCACATATACCATACTCTGTGATTTGATATTCTCCTACAGACGTCGTAGTTCCTGGAGTAGTCACGATCCACTGCCTGGAGATGAGTAGCTCCGAGGGAGGCTCACTCTCAGGAGCGTGGGACCACTGCTTGGAGATGAGTAGCTCCGAGGGAGGCTCACTCGCATGAGCGTGGGATTATGTTGATATCCTCCAGATGTCGTTATTCCTGGAGTTGATGTACTCGGATGTGAGACACCGAGTTTGCACGCGTTGCATTGATATCGTGACGGGATATATGGATATTGAGATTGGATATTGAGGATTGGTGGTATTGTGATTTATTGATATTTGTGTCCAGAGGATTTATAACAGATGCTTTATAACATGATGCTTTAAGTCATGAACTGATTTGATGAACATGAGTTTTTATGGACCATGGGAAAACGTATTTTGATTTTATCGGTCCACTAATCATACTTGATTGATTTCACACTATTACTCATGTTTTAAGTTGTGCATGCACGTTTGTAAAAACTGAAGGGTAAGAATGTGTTTTGATAAATGTATTTCTAAAAGTTCATTTTCGTCCACTCACAGCTTCGATTGGTTTTAATGCCCTTCAGGTTGATCATGGATGCGACTGCAGCAGAGACTGAGACATTGCACGCCTCCTCCATCGATCCTGGCGCACTCTGGAAGCCCCGTTTGGGAAGTGACTTTTGGTTATCCCTTGTCTGACACCTTTTGTTGGACCGGAGCAGGGCACATTCCACGGTAATCCCGGGGGGATTGGGATAGGTCCTGTCAACTTGGTATCAGAGCAGGGTTGCTCTTTTTGTGCGCGCAGGTCGAGGGTGTGATGTCTCTTTGGATTGCAGTTCGTTATCTACCTGATAGATAGTTTTTGGGTTTGAATAGTGAATAGAGTGTGATTGGCCTGATACGCCGTGCGTTAATGTAATTCGACCCAAGTGGGGTTGTATATGATGAACTGGTAATGTGGGACCGTCGGTTTGGTCATGTGATATTGGATTGTTGTGCTGCTAGGTTCTGCTAGGTTCGAGGAACCCCATTTGAGTAATGGTCTAAAATGTGAACCCTAGTGGTGATTGCTAGTGTACGGGATGTTGGTACTTCGGAGTTAGCCGATGACCTTAGTGGTGGAACCCACATTGAGTAATGGTAGGATTGGATTTGACGTCTATACGATGTCTAGACCGCGGGGACGGTCAGGTTGTGGATTTTATGTCACAGAGGTGAACCTTAGTCGTGACTAGTGGATGAGAACTTGTTCTGCGATAAGCGGCTGAGGTCATGGATGACCACGTGGATGACTCTAGTCTCTTGTGAGTCTAGTTGGAACAATGGGATTCGATCCACGGTTACGGTTATGAGATAAAATTATGAAATTCCGAGTTAGACCGGGTATTGTGTGATGTGTGGATACGGATCTCGATAGCAATGACTGTTAGTCGGTAGTCGTGTGGAGATGACTGGCTATCGAGGGTATTTAGTATGGTTGCAGTACTTGGGGATCAGGGGACGTTATGGGAACGATCATTATCCTGATGTGGTCAGAATGGTGGTACCCATAGTTGAGGGGTACGAGTAGAGGTTCGGATCGTCGCTCGGTATGAGCGCGGAGATCCAGGGTTATCATATTTCCACATGGTGTGCAAGTATGGATGTTTTTATGCTGGTACTTTTGTGCTAATGCTAGTATGGATGCATGTGTGATGATACTAGTGTTGTTGATAGTGTGTTGGTGCTGGTACTAGCACTGGTGCTAGTGTCGGTGATTTTGAGGACGATGAGCCATGAGTTGGGGCGCGACTCCGTCATGATGGACATATGTTCGGTATTTGAGATTTGGTAGTGGTTGAGTGATGGACTGGATGGGATCCAGTTGAGATTGTGAGGTGTTGGGATTAGTCCCGACAGTGGTAAAATGACAAGTGATGAGTGGATAAAAAGGTATGATTGAGACTTGAGGAATCTTGGGATGACGTCCCTTACGTCATGAGAATTAGTGGATTTGGGGATTTGTTGGCAGCTTTGAGGTTGGTGTGATTGTATGTTTCTAATATCTCCAGAAAGGACAATGAAATGATTTGAATTGGAAAAGACGAGGAAATCATTGGTGGTAGTGATGGGGAATTTTGTGATTGTAAATAACTTGGAGAACCGAGTGTTGAACCTATAAAGGTTGAGATATGAGAAAAAAATCGTAATGAATTACATCATTTTGTATGTGCGTAAATGGTTATTAACGAACAAGAGGTATGGGTAATGGATTGATTGCAGACACGTGGTTGTCCAAGTGAGATGAGGATGTGGGAAGTCCAGTGGTTGGACTTGACATCTCCTTGGGAGCATGTCAGTTTCCAACGCGGTTGGAACCTTAGTTTCAAGGAGAGTTGTGATTGTGGGACGAGAGGAATACTCGTTTCCGCATTGGCGATAGGTATTCGGGAGTCATTGGGGTTGACTTCTTATTTTCTGCCCTGACAGACGTTGATTGTAGTTACCAGTACGTTGAGCGTGTATTGGTTAGTGGGCCCATGTGTGTTTTGGGGTCATCACTCATCAGGAGGAGTTGCGTGTTTCAAAATTAGGTAAACGAGATTTCCCATTTTCTGCTTGGTGGCAGACGATGTTGGGTTACATGGCGTGGTGAGTGCAGCGAGTTTTGTTTGCATCCACGTAGGATAAGTATTGGCGTCATTGTTTTGGATCATCCTTGGTTTTTCCTAGTTGGGATTGCAAGGATAGATACAAGGTAATTAGTGAGAACCCACAGTCGCGGCGTGTCTCGTCGTTGACTGAACTGTTTAGTTGTGGGAGTTGGTTGTCGAACCTTGTGACAGTACGCAAATTAGATGAGGGTGTAAGACCCTATGGTTTGGAATCTAGTAGTTAACTGTGTGGATCCTAGGTGGAGCAGGATCTGGGTCGTGATCTTGATGATCCAGATAGAGAGAGAGTTTATCACTCTTACTTTGGTTTGTTAGTCGTAAATGACGGGACTGAACTTCTTTTCGAAGTGGATCCCGTATGGTATACTACTCGGGTGAGTAGGTTTCCGACGTGGTCGGATTTTGTCAACCTTAGAGGTGAGGATGTTGGATTGGCTTCCCTATGAAGTTAATCGAATGTATTGAGCAGGTAACTGATAGGTTCGGTTTTGGTGTGTCTTGGTAGACGTGAACGAGATTTCGGGTTTTGGAATCGAATTTCTGGGTGACGATTCAGGATTCGATTTTGGAACTTGAAAGTGGATTACTGGATTTGGGTGCGGAATGATTATTCCAAATGATAGCTTACGAAATAATGCTTTCGGATTCGGATTTGGAAATGTATTAAAAATGTGATGTCTGGGTTTGGATTCGGGATTTCTTACGAAATTGCGGATTCGGATTTGCATTTGGAACTGGATGATGGGTGGAGTTCCGATTTGTCTACTGCTGGTTTGGGCAAATGGACTCCATTATTGGAACATGTTTGGCTATGACCTAGGTGGTTGTAGTCTGGTCGATGGATAGATGTGTGTACTTTGTAGATGGTTTGAGGTACGATACTTTGCAGACTTGTGGTGCCTGGTGATGGTATACGGGTTATACCAGTAGTACGTTGGTGAACGTGTTGGTAATTGGTTTAGTTCTGATACCATTGGTTTGGTTGTGAACGTGAACTGGACATTGAACACGATGCACTGGGCAGAGTGAACTGGATGCATTCGGTGATTGAATGAGCAAGTGCGCTTAGCCAGGGATGGCTAGTGAAACTCTAGTGTTGAGTTGTGTGATCACTGCTAGGCTGATGTTCAATGTGTTCCAGTTATACCGTCTGATTGTGCGAGATGACGGTATGCGTATACTCAGGATGAGTGAGTTGGTGGCTAGAGTGACCACAAGTTGCTTTGCGAGAGGTTATCTTGTTGTGACCTTACCAGCATCTTGGATCGCTGAGGGGGTGACAGTTATGGATACTAAGGATTGGCATTTGTCGCAGGATTGAGCTTGCCCTGTGACTACGCCCAAACTACGCATTAAATTAAACATGTAATTCGAGTGTTATGCAATTTAAACCCTTTTTGTGTAGATGTAGTATTGATAAATAGGGATCGTTCTTAACGGGGAAATTAGGGATATTAATAATGTGTTAGTGAGAGATGAATAAAAGAATAATGAATTAAAGAATTAAATAATCAAAGAATAAAATAATCAAAGAATTAATAAATTAAAGAATAGATGAATAAGAGAATAAAGAAATAATAAATTAATGAATTACAAAGAATTAATAAATTAACGAATTAAAGAATGAAATAATAAAAGAATAAAGGAATTAATTAATCAAAGAATAAAAGAATTAATTAATTAAAGAATCAATAAATTAAAGAATAAAGGAATGAAAGAATAAAAACATCAAAGAATAAAAGAATAAAAGAATAAAAGAATAAACAATAAACAATGGGGGTTTTGAAGAGGTTTGTAATTATGTGAATAAGTAAAAGCATAGATGAACTCATTCTATTTCTACTCTAACTTATACACAAATTAGACTTCCCGTAAACACCAACTTCACCAACATACTACAATTGCATAAATTTGAATTAATCACGAAATTATACCTTCACAAACTCATATTTCTTCATACATTTTTCATATTATAAATGCACCGAACATCGGATTTTTACTTATAATATGATTACCTTAAGTTTGTGATTTAATGCGCCGAACAGCGGTCAAACATTAAATCTCTCCAAATCTACTCTAAATGCCCCGAACAGTGGATCAACATTTAGTTTCGAAATGAAGTTTAAGCTCTAGAATGTAAGAAGTAAATGATTTTTAGAAAGTAAAACACATGGAGATTATACTCAATTTTCACAAAAGATAGGAAGGAGAAACCAATACACATATTGCATTATAATTAGAACCAATAACAAATAAAAGAGTTTAAGAGAATGGAGAGCAAATGTTACACTTTTCAGATTGGGTGAGAACAATGGATTGTTTTTCACAAGGAACACCGAACAGCGGCTGGAACCCTATGAAGATGGAAGAAGATTAAACAAGGAAATTCGGACTTGAACTCTCAAAATTTGTATTGGAATTATTAGCCAAAATTTCTCCTAAGAGAGGCTCAATTTTGTGCTTCTTGGAAGTGATTTCAACAAGTGAAATCAACTCCTATTTATAGGGGAAAAACTCAAATTAAACCCTAGAAAATAAATAAAAACTAAACAAAAATTATAATAAAAATATTCAAAAGTGAAATGATGAGATTGGGTGGTGGTTTTAGTTGTAAAGTTAAAAAATTGGGTTGGAAAGTGGAAGGAATGGCTGGCAACCTTTGCTGGAAAAGATGGAAGACTGTTCGGCGGGCTGCTGCTGATAAGGAAGAAAAAAGGCCGGCTGGGCGGTGCTGAAGTGCAGCTATGAGGTTCAGCAGGCGCGCGCCGAGGAGGGGAATTGGCTGTCGGTGAGCGCGCGCCGACGATGGATAAAGCACTTCGGGATGGGGCTGCAGGCGCAGGAGCAGGGCTGCTGGAGGAGCTGCGTTGCTGAATTTGGGCCGAAGACGCGGGCCTAGGCTGCGGGCTTGTGCACTGGGCTGGATTTCTTTTTTTCTTTTTTTTTTCTGTTGGGCTGCAGCACTTGAATGGAAAAATGGTTTGGGCTCAGGATTTGTTTTGGGCTGCAAAATCAATTAATTAATTAACTTAGTAATATTTCACCGAAATTCGTCCATAATATTTTTGTTATAATTCCGATCGAGACGATTCTTTCGTCAAAATACTCCAAATTACAAACTTTATTTATTTAAACAAAAATAACCAGAATAAATTATTTTATCTATTTATTTAATATTTTAATATTAAAATTCAAGTATAAAGGGTATAAAATAATATAAAATAATGCTTATTTGAGGACCTATCAAATACCCCCACACTTAAACTTTGCTAGTCCCTAGCAAATACTAAAATTAAACTACAAAATCAAAACAAGTAACCTTTAACCATTTGTCTCAATATTTCATTATTACAATCATGGCATAAAAGATTTTCACTTAAATCATTTAAGCATATGGAATTCAAGAGTTAATATATGGTAACAAAATGTTTTAACAAGTAAGATAATGAGTAAATATGGTGAAATGGATCTCAACATGAATAAAACAAGTATGAATCAACTCACAAGGATATGCACTCATAAACTCAATTTTGTAAGGGTTTGTGTTTGCACTCAAAGTATGTGAGAAATACTCACATAATCGAAATGAAGTACTTTTGTAAAATCTCAAACAAACACCTCAAGATAAAAACAACACATACTTGCGCAAATGAACCAAAACCATAAGCTTACTCAAGTGATTAACTCAACTAATCAAAATTTACCATCTTAAGGATCATAAGGTCTTTACGAAGGTTGTAATGAGGCTAAGATTCGAGGCAAGGAAAATATATGACAAGTGGTGCTCAATTCGTTCCAAGACTCAATAGACTCCCAAAACGTATCATAACTTCCCAACCTTAGTGCAATGATGTCGGTAATCCATCCCTTCGAACATAGGCCTAATTCCATCATGTTGGGCCTCACAATCATTCTTTGTGGCGGATTTACAAATGTAAGGGACTTAACTCAAAAATTACATAACCAAACCTTATTACCTTGATCGAGACTCAACTTTTTTTTTCTTTTTCTTTTTCTTTTTTTTCTTTTTTTCTTTTTTTTTTATATCAAGGTAATAACATGTGTCAACAATACAACAAAGCTTGAGTCGGTAAATCCAAATAATTCACATAAAATTCTTTCCAACATCATTATTTTCTCTTTACACAATCATTATGTCTTCAACCGAGTTCTTGGAACAAGGGTAAAGGATGTCTATACTAAGCTCAAGTGTTTAGATAATCATGGTGATGAAAGAAAGGCTTAATGTGGGCTCGAAAGGGTTAAAACTAAGGGGGTCGCAACTTGTGCGCACAAAATAGGGAACATGGATGTTTGAATTTGTGGTGTTAACCCTAATGCCTTAATCATATCCAAAATCAGAGAGTTTATTGACTCAAAAGCTTTGAAAATCACATAGAAAAAGTTCTAGTACTCTAGAGTTCATTAAAAGCTATGGCAAGCAGTTATGAGGCATATGTATATCAATTTAAACAAAGAACTTATGAATCACTCATCAAAGATGTATATAAAGTTCTAAAGCTCACATAAGGTTCAAATGATTCATACTTATCATATCATGCTCATTTATGTACCAATTTACAAGCATTATCTTCAAGTTATTACACTTAATCACAAAATATTAACAAACAAATTCAAGTTGTAATGATCATCTTTATATCCATAACATAATCATTTCCGTTCATTTATATCATTGACAAGTTAAAGGGCAACTTGATACTCGTAAAAACACTACGTTAAAACAAAAAGACTCAAGAAAGCAATAATTTTTTTTTTTGGAAGGAGATAAAACAATTGCAAATTAAGAAAGACTTAATAAAACAATTTCAAATGCACAAATAAATTTGTAAACCATTCCCCCACACTTAAATTCTACATTGTCCTCAATGTAGGAAAATACGAAGTAATTAAACATAGAATCAAAGTAAGGAAGGAGATTTAAGAAAATTAAGTAAGAAAGAAAAACATAAACAAAGTAAAAAATAGTGAAGGGTTGAAAGAAAGCAAATCTGTGTTGATGACTCCTTCACACTCGAGAACACATTGGGTTGCCTCCCAACAAGCGCTTGAAGTTTAACGTCCATCCAGCCTAGACCAGATTCTGTTCATCCGATGGGACATCGTAGCACTCTTTCTGACTCCACATCATGCTCTCCAATTGCCTCTATATAAGGCTTCAATCTATGGCCATTGACCTTGAACTCTTTTTCAGTTCCAACGTGTTTTATCTGTATGGCTCCATGGGCAAATATATTAGTGATAACAAAAGGTCCTACCCATCTAGAACATAACTTACCAGGAAAGAGTCTAAGTCCGGAATTGAACAACAAAACTTTCTGGCCAATGTCAAATGCTTTACTCTTGATCTGTTTGTCATGAAATGCCTTTACCTTTTCCTTGTAGATCAGAGTGCTTTCAAATGCATCATTTCTAATTTCCTCAAGCTCACTCAGCTGGAGTTTTCGATGCAGACCGGCGTCATCTAGCTTGATGTTGAAAGTCTTGACGGCCCACCATTCTTTATGCTCTAGTTCCACCGGAAGGTGACATGCTTTACCGTACACCAACCTATAGGGTGACATTCCTATCGGTGTTTTGTATGCCGTCCTGTATGCCCAAAGTGCATCATCCAACCGTTGGCTCCAATCCTTACGATTAGGACCCACGGTTCGCTCTAATATCTTCTTGATCTCTCTATTAATGACTTCCGCCATTCCACTCGTTTGAGGATGGTAAGGTGTAGAGACTCGGTGAGTGACACCATACCGTTTCATTAAAGCTTCAATGGTCTTGTTGCAGAAATGACTTCCTTCATCACTTATTAGGACCCGCGGGATCCCAAACCTGGAAAGAATGTTAGTTCTGAGGAAATCTGCAACAGTTTTAGAGTCATTAGTCCTGGTGGCCTTAGCTTCCACCCATTTCGATACATAATCAAAGGCAAGTAAGATATAGAGATAGCCATTAGATTGAGGAAACGGACCCATAAAATCGATACCCCAAACATCAAATATTTCAACAGTAAGAACATAATGTTGTGGCATTTCATCCCCTCGTCCTAATTTCCTGATCTCTGACATTTATCACAGGTTAAACAGAATGAATGTGCATCTCTAAAAAGTGTGGGCCAATATAGTCCAGATTCTAAAATTTTGAGTGCAGTTTTTCTAGATCCAAAGTGGCCTCCACAAGCATGGCTATGGCAGAACTCTAGGACTGACCTATGTTCAATATCATGGACACATCTCCTAATCAATAAATCTGCACAGTGTTTCCACAAATAATATTCATCCCAAATATAGTGCCTAGCATGCTTCTTAAGTTTATCTTTTTGTGCACGGGAGATGGTGGTGGGTAACTGCTTGGTGACTAAATAATTGACAATATCAGCATACCAAGGAGTACCTCCTTCGATTCTGAAGAGTTTTTCGTCTGGAAACATCTCTTGAATCGCCACAGGATCTCGTTCATGTGCAATGCGACTCAAATGGTCTGCCACCACGTTCTCTACGCCTTTCTTATCTTTAATCTCAATGTCAAACTCTTGAAGAAGAAGAATCCATCGGATCAGTCTTGGTTTCGCTTCTTTTTTGGCTAGGAGATACTTCAGTGCTGCATGATCAGTGTAAATAATGACTTTAGTTCGAAGTAGATAAGAGCGAAATTTATCTAAAGTAAATACAACAGCAAGCAACTCCTTTTCGGTAGTGGTGTAGTTCATCTGGGCATCATTCAAGGTTCTAGATGCATAGTAAATGGCGTAGGGCTTCTTATCCCGCCTTTGTCCGAGTACGGCTCCAACTGCAAAATCAGAGGCATCGCACATTAGTTCAAAGGGTAAGGACCAATCAGGGGCACAAAGAATGGGGGCAGTGGTTAAGAGATTTTTAAGCATCTCGAAAGCTTCCTGACAGTCTGCATCAAAGACGAAGGGTGTCTCCTTCTGAAGCAGTCGGCACAAGGGCCTTGCAATGTGGGAGAAGTATTGGATAAATCTTCTGTAAAATCCTGCGTGACCAAGAAATGAACGGATTCCTCTCACCGAAGTGGGAGAGGGTAATTGTCGCACAGTATCAACTTTAGATTTATCGACTTCAATTCCTCTTTCAGAGACAATATGGCCCAAGACTATCCCTTGTCTAACCATGAAATGGCATTTCTCCCAGTTAAGTACCAGATTAGTTTCGACACATCTTTGTAAGATAAGTGCTAAGTGTTCTAAGCATGCATCAAAACTATCCCCAAAGACACTGAAATCGTCCATAAATACTTCAATTATTTTTTCTACGTATTCAGAGAAAATAGAAAGCATGCATCTTTGGAAAGTACCTGGGGCGTTACATAAACCGAAAGGCATTCTTCGGTAGGCAAAATTGCCAAAAGGACAAGTGAAAGTCGTTTTATCTTGGTCATTATGAGCGATACAGATTTGATTGTACCCGGAATAACCATCAAGAAATCAATAATAGGAGTGACCTGCTAACCTTTCAAGCATTTGATCAATGAAGGGCAAAGGAAAGTGATCCTTCCTAGTTGCTTTGTTCAGGCGTCGATAGTCGATGCAGACTCTGTATCCGGTCACTGTTCGTTGGGGCACTAGCTCTCCTTCACTGTTCGCAACAACTGTGACTCCACTTTTCTTTGGGACTACTTGGACTGGTGAGACCCATTTGCTATCTGAAATTGGGTAGATGACACCACAGTCCAAGAGTTTGATGACCTCCTGTTTCATGACTTCCATCATTGGAGGATGGAGGCGACGTTGGGCTTCGCGAGAGGGCTTTGCATCATCTTCTAGTAAGATTCGATGCACACAGGTTGTAGGGCTGATTCCCTTGATATCTGACAGAGTCCATCCAATGGATGTCTTGTACTTCGTCAAGACCTGTACTAATCTGTCTTCTTGTGACTCGGTTAGTGCAGAAGACACTATGACGGGCAAAGTGTCGTACGAGCCAAGATAGGCATACTTCAGGTGGTCAGGCAAAACTTTGAGCTCGAGAACGGGGGCCTGAATCACTGAAGGAGGAGTGGTATTAGTACTAATTGGAAGTGACGAGGGTACCTGATGATGTACCATTCTGGGGGCCTCATTTAGGGTCATGACTTCTTCCCAAATTCGAGGTTCTAGTTCGTAATCCTTATCCTCAACCAAGGCATCCCCTGATTGCGTTAGGCCAACTCCTTCCTGGATTATCATGTTGAGTGTGTCTCCTCGAATTGAATCAAGATGTTTCTCTGCGAGAGAAGTGCACACGTCAATAGAAAAAGTAGTATGAGTTGTGGAACTAGGGTACCTCATGGCATCAAAAATGTTGAAGCCAATCTCCTCTCCGTCTACTTCCATAGTTAATGTTCCATTGAACACATCAATCTTTGTCTTGGCAGTTCTCATGAATGGTCTTCCCAACAGCATTAGTGGAGCTTGATTCGTAGGGGAATCCTCCATGTCTAGGACATAAAAGTCAGCGGGGAAGATTAGCTGGTTAACCTGCACAAGAACATCTTCGACGTATCCCTTAGGATACACATTAGAGCGATTGGCTAACTGAATGATAACATCGTCATGCTGTAATTTACCTAGACCTAGGGCAACCTATAGTGAATATGGCATAACATTAATGGATGCTCCTAAGTCTAGCATGACTTTATCAAATGACTTGTTACCAATCACGCAGGGAACAGAAAAACTCCCTGGATCCTTCAACTTTGGGGGTAGTTGACACTGTATTACAGCAGAAACTGTTTCACTCACCATCACAACCTCCTTCTCCCTCATCTGGCGCCTTGGAGTGCATAATTCTTTCAGAAATTTTGCGTATTTCGGCACTTGTTTGATGCACTCGATCAAGGGCATGTTGATTTGTACCCTTTTGAAGATCTCCAAGATTTCCTCATCGGATTCATTCTTCTTAGATTTGGCAAGCCTACTTGGAAATGGTGCATGCACAAACGGGGAATTAGTAACAACCGAACTTGAAGGGATTGGGTTATTACCTTGTGTGTGGGTAGGTTGAATTGCCGCTTGTGTCGTGGTGGTCTTAGTTGCCACCATGTGCTTTTCAGCCTCAGAAACGGCTGGATCGGGCTCTATTTCTCCGACCACTTTACCACTTCGAGTGGTGATTGCATTGGCTTCAGGTCTTGCATTCGGGTTGGGTGTAGGTTGAGGTGGAAGCACTCCACTAGCTTGGATCTTACCCATGAAGTCCACGACCTTGCCCATTTGGTCCTTGAGATCAGCGATGTCTTTTTGTTGATTTTGCTGACCTGTGACAAGAGCCTGAGTTGACGCCATTAGTGTTTGCTGCCCTTGGGAAAGAGCAGCCAGTATTTTATCATAATCAAGATTAGAAGATGAAGAAGTATGATTATTTGCATGATTATGAGAAAAGTTAGAAAATGGGACCGGGGGCCTTGGTTGCCATGTGGGCCTTGGTTACCATGTGGGCCTTGGGAACTGGTCTTGGACATGGTTTGGCCCGGTCGACATGTGCTGAGGGTTTAGAATATTGTTCGGATCTCTCCAACTGTAACCTTGGGTCCTTGGCCCTCCTTGAAAGCCTCCAATGGCGTGTGCCATTTCAGTTCCGGAGTCTTCCTCCCTTGCAGTGTAGGGACATTGTTCCTCAAGATGGCCTTGAGAGCATATGGAACAAACTGGAGCTACCTGTTTCTTTAGTTCAAGCGTATTTGAAAGCATAGAGGTGATCTTATCTAACTTTGAATCATTTATAGCATGGGAACTTACCTCATGTACCTTTCTAGAAATAGGATCGGCACCTTCGTATTGTGCATCATTGAGTGCACGACTTTCAAGTAGTGCACGACCATCTATTAGGCTCCGAGCTAAGAAACTTCCATTAGCTGCAGCATCGAGCAGTCCTCTATCCCAACCTTTGAGTCCTTCGTATAAGTAGGTTAAAAGATAGCCTTCTGTGATCCCATGAGTAGGGCATAAAGCACAAAGTTCCTTAAACCTCTCGTAGTACTGGCTGAAATTCTCATCATGTTCTTTCTGCTTGATTCCCGTGATCTCTTTGATTAAGACCGTAATCTTTGAGGCAGGGAAGTACTTGGTAAGAAACTCCTGAACCAACTTCTCCCAAGAGTCAATATGATTGGGTGGGAGACTCAAAAGCCATACCCGTGCTCTTTCTTCCAAGGACAATGGGAAAGCTTTCAGCTTCATGATTTCTAAGTCCGCATCATCCGGACACATACTACTAATGATGAATTGGAACTCCGTTAAGTGTTTGTGTGGATCTTCATTTCTGATTCCACGGAACTTGGGTAGTTGATGAAGGACTCCACTCTTAAGCTCAATATCTTTCTTGTTGGTTCGAGGCTCGGGATACTGGATGCAGAAGTCTATAGTGCCATTTGTGTTTGCACATGTCTGCTCCCGGATACTCACGTTTCGTGCCATGGTTATCGGTGTTCCGAAAATCTGTTCTTCTTCTGAATTACTCTTCTCGCTTTTGGACTCACCGAATATTGGGGATGGAGGTTCGGATGAACCGGTTTGCTTAAGTGCGTCTCTGAATGTCGCGTTTCTTGGTGAGATGTCAAGTTGTCTTCTCAGCCGATCAAGCTTAGATTGATGAGCACGCATTCATAAGTTCATACCTCTATGAAAACAAAACTCTAAGTTAGAAGGCAAGTATACACAAGAAGAGATAATAAGAGTAAGATAGTAGAGATTTGCATAAAGTATCACATAAATGGAAACCAGAATTAACAAAAAGTTACGTTAATGGAAAGAAAATGCACAAGTTCCAAATTCAAACGAATAATGCAATAAGTAGAGTTTTAGAGTGTCATGAATAACTTTCCCCTTCCGCTTCTCATAGTACTTTCCTGGGCGTACGACCTGCGCGTACTGATAACCACCATTCCACCATTCAACATTAATCATGGCCAGTTGAGATAGATGTAACGCGAGAAGCAAGGATAATTTTAAGAGCACCCCGAGGCTAGCTTGGCATATACTCCATTGGTGTTCCCTTTCTTAATCCAAAACTTGTCACCAGTCATAACTCTCCTAGACACCATAATCAATCCAAATGACGATTTAGAGAATTACCAAACCCTAGTGTTTACAAACTCCGCCCCAACCTCATGTCCATAGATTCGAGTCTATGGTGTGTGGTGATGAAACCCACACATCATGAAGGGTTAAGGAGAAAGTAAATAAGAGGGGCACTACCTATTCCCGAAAGTAAGATTTTGAAGAAAAAATGGGCTAAGAGATTCATGCAACTCTAAAACAGTTATTAGGAAACAATATTTACATTTTAGGAAATTCAAAGATGAATAATGTTTCTTACTCTTTTTTTTTTAAAAAAAAAAATTATTATTTTTAATTATTTTTAATTTTTAATTTTTTAATTATTATTTTTTAAATTATTTTTTATTTATTTATTCCAAAAAAATTTTTTCATTTAAAATTTAAAGTTTAACAAGACATAAACAAATAATTGATTACATAAAAATAAAATAAGTATAAATATAACGTTAGTGGAACATAAAGTTAATGAAATAAAATTAAAAGAAAGTTAATGAAATAAAGTTAATTGTAATATAATTAAAGTTAAGGGAATAAAGAAAAAGTGTGAATATTAAGTTAATGGAATAAATAAAAGTAAAAGTAAAGAAAAGTGAACATATAAAATATGCATTTATGACAAGTATCAATTTAAATATGAACAAGTAAAAGTAAAAGTAAACAAATGAAATTAAATTATGAACAAGTATCAATTAGAAATTAAGAAAAAGTAAAGTATGAGCATTATAAACAAAAATAATAAGAACAATAATAAGATGGATAAATAAAATATAAACAAGTAAGTAAATATTATAAACAAATATAATATTAACAAAAGTAAAATTTATAAACAAGTATAATATGCACAATTTATATACATACACTAAAAAATTAAAAATGATTTTCAATTTCCCCGGCAACGGCGCCAAAAATTGACTACGCCCAAACTGCGCATTAAATTAAACATGTAATTCGAGTGTTATGCAATTTAAACCCTTTTTGGGTAGATGTAGTATTGATAAATAGAGATCGTTCTTAACAGGGGAAATTAGGGACATTAATAATGTGTTAGTGAGAGATGAATAAAAGAATAATGAATTAAAGAATAAAATAATCAAAGAATAAAATAATCAAAGAATTAATAAATTAAAGAATAGATGAATAAGAGAATAAAGAAATAATAAATTAATGAATTACAAAGAATTAATAAATTAACGAATTAAAGAATGATATAATAAAAGAATAAAGGAATTAATTAATCAAAGAATAAAAGAATTAATTAATTAAAGAATCAATAAATTAAAGAATAAAGGAATGAAAGAATAAAAACATCAAAGAATAAAAGAATAAAAGAATAAAAGAATAAAAGAATAAAGAATAAACAATGGGGGTTTTGAAGAGGTTTGTAATTATGTGAATAAGTAAAAGCATAGATGAACTCATTCTATTTCTACTCTAACTTATGCACAAAGTAGACTTCACGTAAACACCAACTTCACCAATATACTACAATTGCATAAATTTGAATTAATCACGAAATTATACCTTCACAAACTCATATTTCTTCATACATTTTTCATATTATAAATGCACCGAACATCGGATTTTTACTTATAATATGATTACCTTAAGTTTGTGATTTAATGCGCCGAACAGCGGTCAAACATTAAATCTCTCCAAATCTACTCTAAATGCCCCGAACAGCGGATCAACATTTAGTTTCGAAATGAAGTTTAAGCTCTAGAATGTAAGAAGTAAATGATTTTTAGAAAGTAAAACACATGGAGATTATACTCAATTTTCACAAAAGATAGGAAGGAGAAACCAATACACATATTGCATTATAATTAGAACCAATAACAAATAAAAGAGTTTAAGAGAATGGAGAGCAAATGTTACACTTTTCAGATTGGGTGAGAACAATGGATTGTTTTTCACAAGGAACACCGAACAGCTGCTGGAACCCTATGAAGATGGAAGAAGATTAAACAAGGAAATTCGGACTTGAACTCTCAAAATTTGTATTGGAACTATTTGCCAAAATTTCTCCTAAGAGAGGCTCAATTTTGTGCTTCTTGGAAGTGATTTCAACAAGTGAAATCAACTCCTATTTATAGGGAAAAAACTCAAATTAAACCCTAGAAAATAAATAAAAACTAAACAAAACTTATAATAAAAATATTCAAAAGTGAAATGATGAGATTGGGTGGTGGTTTTAGTTGTAAAATTAAAAAATTGGGTTGGAAAGTGGAAGGAATGGCTGGCAACCTTTGCTGGAAAAGATGGAAGACTGTTCGGTGGGCTGCTGCTGATAAGGAAGAAAAAAGGCCGGCTGGGCGGTGCTGAAGTGCAGCTATGAGGTTCAGCAGGCGCGCGCCGAGGAGGGGAATTGGCTGTTGGTGAGCGCGCGCCGACGATGGATAAAGCACTTCGGGATGGGGCTGCAGGCGCAGGAGCAGGACTGCTGGAGGAGCTGCGTTGCTGAATTTGGGCCGGAGACGCGGGCCTGGGCTTGCGAGACGCGGGCCTAGGCTGCGGGCTTGTGCACTGGGCTGGATTTCTTTTTTTCTTTTTTTTCTGTTGGGCTGCAGCACTTGAATGGAAAAATGGTTTGGGCTCAGGATTTGTTTTGGGCTGCAAAATCAACTAATTAATTAACTTAGTAATATTTCACCAAAATTCGTCCATAATATTTTTGTTATAATTTCGATCGAGACGATTCTTTCGTCAAAATACTCCAAATTATAAACTTTATTTATTTAAACAAAAATAACCAGAATAAATTATTTTATCTATTTATTTAATATTTTAATATTAAAAGTCAAGTATAAAGGGTATAAAATAATATAAAATAATGCTTATTTGAGGACCTATCACCCTGCGAGGTGAGATCATGTTGTTGATCTTACGCTACATTGAGGACGTTGTAGCTTTACTAGGGTGGTGGTAAAGCTTGGTGTTGACAGTTTGGCTAGTAGTATCACCTTGGACTGACAAGTGAGATTTGGTGACTCCCAATGGGATCGGAGGTCAGGACATATTAATGATTAAGAGGAATCGTCAAGCTGAAGGAGTCAGCTTAATGATCACATTGTCAATTTCAGGTGACTAGTTTCACTCTAGGTGGTCGAGTGTAATCAATACGACGTGAGTCTGTGATGAGATGTCTGAGTCCAGACGAGTTTTTGTGTTGGTCAGTGGGTGTACAAGTGTACACGTGTTGAGAGGCCCATTTGTTTCCACGAGGTAGATGTGGAATACGGATAGTTGGAATTTCGAGGACGAAATTCTTTAAGGGGGGAAGGTTGTAACGACCCGTCCCGAATTCCAGGATTAGATTAGTGACTAATCTTGATTAGTAAGGTTGATCGGTGATTAGTTGGGCGAAATCAGGCGAACGATGCAAAATGACCGTTTTGCCCCTAGTCGTGGGCAAAATGTTGACTTTTTGATCGGGCGGTCAAATGGAGTTTGACCAATGACCGTGACGTAGTTCAGGACGTCACGAGTTCATAGACAAGTGGCACGTTTGATTCCGACATTCGAGGAAAAAGTTATGACGTTCGGAAGTTGAGAGGTATTTTGGTAATTTGGCTAAAAAGGGGCCAAATGTCGACTTTTGACCTGGGAAGTCCAATGGACGAGGGCCAAGGACCGTTACGTAGAGTGAGTCGATACGAATCCAATGACAGGTGGCATGCCGAAATCGAAGGTTCGACAATGAAGTTATGGTCACGGGAACGAATTCGATTAACCGAACGAACCGAGGCTTCGATTAAAATAATATTAAAATAATGAATAGTGACTGTTGATTGTGGATTCTTGGATGAGTGACAAGTGTCACCCATCCCTTGTTTCATGGCCCAAAATCTGCTCCATGTTTCTCGTTAATCCTCATCATCATGTTTAATCATCATCATTAGCCATCACTAAAATATTTTCTTCTTTGTTACTTGAACTTGAACCGTGAAGAAGCAAAGAAAACAGAGCAGGGGAAATGCGAGAATTAAGCTTGCTCCCATAGCCAATCCCTTCCACACTAAACCACCAGAGATTAGAGAATTATGAGAAGGAATTGTGAGGACTGATTTAAGGAGGAAACCACTAAACCCAAAGCTCAAAACTGTGAAGATTCAAATTCCCCCATTAAATCGAATTCGAATTTTTAGGTCCAGAAACTTCAAATTGAGCTTGATTCTAGCTTTCTGGGATCGAGATGAGTCGAACCCAATGAAGATTGGGGAGAATTGGAGTCGAATTGAGGAAGAACAGAAGGAGCGAAGTCTCTGAATTTTCGACCTTGAGTCGAGGAATTTGAGGCTTTGATTGAAGAAATTGAACTGGGGAATATGTTCCTTAAGATCCCACGATGCTTATGGAAGGATCAAATGAAGGAAAACGATGGATATTGCTGAAGTTTAATGAATACACAGTGTACGGCAGTTCTTCGAAGAGTCGAGCTTGATTCGACTGGTTTGAGGTAAGTGTTCGTGTAATTGACTTCACAGAACCTTAATTGGACTCAAAACGAACCTGTTTGAATGTTCAATTGAAAGAGTTGGTGTCGAATTGATAGGAAATGAGTCGGGTTATCTCGCGGGCCAACTAGACCCGTTTTACAAACAACCGGGTGAGGACGAAGGCACTGTAGCTGGCGCGTGGGTTTCACGCGCAGCCACTCACGGTGGCGCGTGATGGCGCATGGGCACGAATATCGAGGTGAAGTCAACATGACTTCTGTCCTTTTTAATGTAACGAACATTTTGGGATTGGTTTCGTGTCAAATGGACACCGTCTCGATATTGTTCGGGACGTCCGAAGGTGTTAAATCGAGTTTAAAAATAGTTAAAAATTCGGGAAAATTACGGGACTTTAATAGGAGCTTAATGATGAGGTTAGTGACCCTCTATTTTGATTTGGACAGGATTGGGAGTTCCGGTGATAGTGGTGTGGCCCGGAAGGGCCTATGGCACGCGTATCGAGGCGTATCGTTGAACGGTCTATGCGTGGACTTTATTTTCTAACTGTGATGCATGCATACATGATTTAAATGCTTTATTATATGATTTGATACGCTTTGGTATGCTTGATGTTTCAATCCGGTGATTTCTCGATTTTCTGGATTATTATATTATATTATTTTTGGCACGATTTTCGAGAAATTATGAAATTGATGTTTTGGGCGTAAGCCCGGGATTTAAAATGATGTTTTGACTCGGGTTATGAGCCAGGAATTGAAAATGATATTTTGACTCGGATTATGAGTCAAGGATTTGATTTCATCGATTTATATGAAAATGGCAACTAAGGTTGCGATCGCACGGATTTGCGTGAAAATGATATTTTGGGCTTGAGGCCCAAGTGAATAGTGATTTTGACTCGGATTTGAAGTTACATTTGAATATGATTAAATTGATGATTTTGATTTATAAAGTGGATTATGGACACTGTTTTATGATGAATTTGTGGAACTTGCTTTTTGAAAGCTATGTCTCGGGCACCGGCCCTATTGAAATATTTTTTACTTGATTTGAGACATAAATGGTTTTAAAATGACATTACTGGATTCCGTGACTGTTCCACATATACCATCCTCTGTGATTTGATAATCTCCTCCAGACGTCGTAGTTCCTGGAGTAGTCACTATCCACTGCCTGGAGATGAGTAGCTCCGAGGGAGGCTCACTCTTAGGAGTGTGGGACCACTACCTGGAGATGAGTAGCTCCGAGGGAGGCTCACTCGCAGGAGCGTGGGATTATGTTGATATCCTCGAGATGTCATTGTTCCTGGAGTTGATGTACTCGGACGTGAGACACCGAGTTTGCACTCGTTGCATTGATATCGTGACAGGATATATGGATATTGAGATTGGATATTGAGGATTGGTGGTATTGTGATTTATTGATATTTGTGTCCAGAGGCTTTATAACAGATGCTTTCTAACATGATGCTTTAAGTCATGAACTGATTTGATGAACATGAGTTTTTATGGACCATGGGAAAACGTATTTTGATTTTATCGGTCCACTAATCATACTTGATTGATTTCACACTATTACTCATGTTTTAAGTTGTGCATGTACGTTTGTGAAAACTGAAGGGTAAGAATGTGTTTTGATAAATGTATTTCTACAAGTTCATTTTCGTCCACTCATAGCTTCGATTGGTTTTAATGCCCTTCAGGTTGATCACGGATGCGACTGCAGCAGAGACTGAGACATTGCACGCCTCGTCCATCGATCTTGGCGCACTCTGGAAGCCCCATTTGGGCAGTGACTTTTGGTTATCCCTTGTCTGACACCTCTTGTTGGACCGGAGCAGGGCACATTCCACGGTAATCCCGGGGGGATTGGGATAGGTCCTGTCAACTTGGTATCAGAGCAGGGTTGCTCTTTTTGTGCGCTCAGGTCGAGGGTGTGATGTCTCTTTGGACTGCAGTTCGTTATCTACCTGATAGATAGTTTTTGGGTTTGAATAGTGAATAGAGTGTGATTGGCCCGATACGCCGTGCGTTAATGTAATTCGACCCAAGTGGGGTTGTATATGACGAACTGGTAATGTGGGACCGTCGGTTCGGTCATGTGATATTGGATTGTTGTGCTGCTAGGTTCAGCTAGGTTTGAGGAACCCCATTTGAGTAATGGTCTAAAATGTGAACCTTAGTGGTGATTGCTAGTGTACGGGATGTTGGTACATCGGAGTTAGCCGATGACCTTAGTGGTGGAACCCACATTGATTAATGGTAGGATTGGATTTGACGTCTATACGATGTCTAGACCGCGGGGTCGGTCAGTTTGTGGATTTTATGTCACAGAGGTGAACCTTAGTCGTGACTAGTGGATGAGAACTTGTGCTGCGAAGAGCGGCTGAGGTCATGGATGACCACGTGGATGACTCTAGTCTCTTGTGAGTCTAGTTGGAACAATGGGATTCGATCAACGGTTACGGTTATGAGATAAAATTATGGAATTCCGAGTTAGACCGGGTATTGTGTGATGTGTGGATACGGATCTCGATAGCAATGACTGTTAGTCGGTAGTCGTGTGGAGATGACTGGCTATCGAGGGTATTTAGTATGGTTGCAGTACTTGGGGATCAGGGGACGTTATGGGAACGATCATTATCCTGATGTGGTCAGAATGGTGGTACCCATAGTTGAGGGGTACGAGTAGAGGTTTGGATCGTCGCTCGGTATGAGCGGAGATCCAGGGTTATCATATTTCCACACGGTGTGCAAGTATGGATGTTTTTATGCTGGTACTTTTGTGCTAATGCTAGTATGGATGCATGTGTGCTGATACTAGTGTTGTTGATAGTGTGTTGGTGCTGGTACTAGCACTGGTGCTAGTGTCGGTGATTTTGAGGACGATGAGCCATGAGTTGGGGCGCGACTCCGTCATGATGGACATATGTTCAGTATTTGAGATTTGGTAGTGGTTGAGTGATGGACTGGATGGGATCCAGTTGAGATTGTGAGGTGTTGGGATTAGTCCCGACAGTGGTAAAATGACAAGTGATGAGTGGATAAAAAGGTATGATTGAGACTTGAGGAATCTTGGGATGACGTCCCTTACGTCATGAGAATTAGTGGATTTGGGGAGTTGTTGGCAACTCTGAGGTTGGTGTGATTGTATGTTTCTAATATCTCCAGAAAGGACAAGGAAATGATTGGAATTGGAAAAGACGAGGAAATCATTGGTGGTAGTGATGGGGGATTTTGTGATTGTAAATAACTTGGAGAACTGAGTGTTGAACCTGTAAAGGTTGAGATATGAGAACAAAATCGTAATGAATTACATCATTTTGTATGTGCGTAAATGGTTGTTAACGAACAAGAGGTCTGGGTAATGGATTGATTGCGGACACGTGGTTGTCCAAGTGAGATGAGGATGTGGGAAGTCCAGTGGTTGGACTTGACATCTCCTTGGGAGCATGTCAGTTTCCAACGCGGTTGGAACCTTAGTTTCGAGGAGAGTTGTGATTGTGGGACGAGAGGAATGCTCGTTTCCGCATTGGCGATAGGTATTCGGGAGTCATTGGGGTTGACTTCTTATTTTCTGCCCTGGCAGACGTTGATTGTAGTTACCAGTACGTTGAGCGAGTATTGGTTGGTGGGCCCATGTGTGTTTTGGGGTCATCAGGAGGAGTTGCGTGTTTCGAAATTAGGTAAACAAGATTTCCCATTTTCTGCTTGGTGGCAGACGATGTTGGGTTACATGGCGTGGTGAGTGCAGCGAGTTTTGTTTGCATCCACGTAGGATGAGTATTGGCGTCATTGTTTTGGATCATTCTTGGTTTTTCCTAGGTGGGATTACAAGGATAGATACAAGGTAGTCACGATCCACTGCCTGGAGATGAGTAGCTCCGAGGGAGGCTCACTCTCAGGAGCGTGGGACCACTGCTTGGAGATGAGTAGCTCCGAGGGAGGCTCTGTCATAGGAGCGTGGGATTATGTTGATATCCCCCAGATACTCCGAGGGAGGCTCACTCATAAGAGATCCCTGAAATATCACATACTCTGATCGGACGACAAAGTACAACCAAAGAGGCAAGAAGATAGATAAATAAATAAAAATGAATCTCGAGGGCCACCACCACTCGGCATAGAAACATCACCCCGAGCGCTCTCGATAGCCCACCAGGTAACCCAAAAAAAAATACAACACCCCAATTTTTTTTTGGCCTATGCACTCGGCTCATTCAATCTCCAGTTTGGTTAACCGCCAATTTGGGGCCTTACAACTCATGACTTCTCATGCCTTGGCATAACTCAGGTTCTTTAAATCCTACCCTTCTTTCTAAACCTCAAGAGCTTAGCCCTGTTAAAACCAATTATGAAAGACCTAACTGATCTTATGGAAAAATCATGCTAATAATTTAGTTATGTATCTATGTTCTTAAATTTCAATTGTAACGACCCGTCCCAGAAGTTAGGATTAAGACCATAATTAAGATGAGATTATTTCCCCCGTAGGCCTATTGAGTTTAAAGACTCAGGAGTTTAAAGACTCGGATATTATTGAGGCCTGGATTGAGTTTAAAGACTCGTGAATTTAAAGACTCGGATAGATGCAGCAGGTTTGATCGGTTGGTTATGGCTTGGTACTTATGTTTTCTGATACAGTTTTATGACACTGAGGATATGATTTCTATAACGGTGTTTTATAGTGTTTCTGTTTTTTATGATGAGGTTTATGTGAATTATAACTGTTTTAATAACTGGGTTATGCATGTGGTTTCAAAACGGAGGGCCAAACCCGGTTTTCTTATAAATGGTTTTGGGAACTTTTCTTTTATTCTGGTCCACTCACACCTTCTGTTTTAAATTTCCCTCCAGGTCGTGGAGCTAGCGCGGGGTTTTGGTGTCGAGGCAGCGTCTGAGGCATAGAAGTTACGAGAGCGATCCCGGAGTGTCGTAAAGTTTTCCGTGTGCGTGTATCTAGTTACCAGTTTTCTTTCTGTTGTATTCAGTACTATGCTCTGTAAACTTTAACTTCGAGATGTTTTAAAGTTCTCCTGCGTCTGACGAGGTATTTTAGTGGTTGCTTTGGTATTGTGTCGGGGTGTCAGACGAGAGCAGGATTTACCTCGGTTTTCGGGGTGAAACCGGGGTGGGTCCTGACATCAATCCCTTCCATGAGATCTTATTTCTAAAAAGTGTTTTTCTTCAATTATATTCATATGTGATTAGTCTTGAAATCCATAACATAAACTCATCACATATGTTAGAATGAGTGTAAGCTTAGGATTCTTGAGTGTATTGAGAGATGCCTAGTGAGAATTAGAGTCAACGCGAAATCTTTCTAGGGTGCTTAGATGATATTCTTTTCAAGAAAGATTATTTAAATATTGGCATACACACTTGACACATATGACTAATAGCTATAGTACAACTTTTGGTATTCTAAAACATGTTTCTGACTTTTATTCTTATTATCTTGTTAATGTAGTATTTCTAGCCCATTCATTGTCTGAGTAAAATATTTGTGGGTATCATGTTGCTGTCACCCTTAGAGACAAAACTCCTCCTACAAGGTGAACCTAGAGGTTTAAATGTTTATCTTTACTAGATCGAGTCGTTTATTTTTCTATTTTTCTAAGAGACTAGCAAACAGTTAGGTTTGAGAGTATTTGATTAGAAATTATTTATGCATCTTTTTGATGTCGTCGAGTGCCCTTTTTACTTATCTTTTTAGTTAATCCAAGCAATCAATAAGAGAAAATGATATCTTTTGTGATACTTATGCAGAATAGGAAAATGGAGTTAAAGCCATGAAATGGTCCCAAAAAGGTACATAGGTCCCAACTAAAGTCTTACCATGTAGAAAAACCCAACCGAGCTCTAGAGCCGAGGTGCCTGTCCTACAACATGTATTATGTCACAGGTATGTCATTGGGATGTCACTGAGATGTCACTAGCATGTCACTGGGATCTCACTAGACCATGTCACTGGGATGTCACTGGCGTGTCACTGGGATGTCACTGGCGTGTCACTGGACGACTTCTGTACCTGATTTCTAGCCTTAACTGCGCCAATGACCAGCAATACACAATTTTGGCCTCTTCATTCCAGTTGGTTAAGAGTGAACTCCTTGTGCGATTGTCATGCATTTGACATACATTTTTTACCCACTTTCCAAGCATGCAATCAAGGCTCAATTATGGTGACTTTCAATTTCAACTTATTTCAAGGGTCAAATCGGGTTTTGTGAGAGCCTTGGCCTCATTCGATTACCTTCCAATGTCTATGCAAGATCAAACCACCCAGATGAACTCTAAGTGTTCTAATCACAGCCTTCCAGGTATCTTTAAGTCCAAGATCGACCAAGAACATTTTATCCTTTTTCTTGGCTGAAAGCATCTCCTTATCAGACTTGGAATTGATTTAGTGGTCAAAGTCTACTAAGGACAACTAGAAAATCCGAATTCTATTAAATTGCACAGCTAACAAACGTCCTATTTTATCTCTCTTATTCATGCTTGCTATCCAAGAAAGGCTAGAGCTCTTATCAAACTCCTTACATGACAAGGAATAAGCAAGAACCTTCTAGAACTAGGTTTTGCTTATCAATTAAAAATAGGACAACATAGACTCCGAATTGAAAGGGAATTTTATTTAGAATGATCTTCTAGGATCTAGAGGAATAAGGTCTTATTTAAAGAAGTCCAAGAGGAACGACCAGGGGATTCAATTTCGGCCCTAAAAATATACCTTAGCAGCAAAGATTATTTTGGGGTTTTTGAATTGAAGCTGTTAGAGAGTTAGGCATTTTGTTCTTAGAATAAACCTAACGTGATGAGACCCACTAGGGGATCTAGGACTCGTTGAGGGGTATCCGGACCTATTGGGGGTGTTGATTGATCTCCTACTTCTGCTCGGTGAATGACCTGCAAGGTAGAGAGAACACTATACACTGGTGAGGTGCCAGCCTAAGAGGCTCTAATGCTTAAGTTAGTAAACATATGGAACACCTGATAGGAGAATCACAACATAAGGCTGCCGAGTGGAGCTTGTGTCTACTTCTAGAGAGAGAAGATACGAGAGATAGTTACCTTTATGAAAGGGTCTAGGGGTATTTATAGTAGGCATGAATGTGATGGTTGAGCACTGTTTGGAGCAGGTTCCAAGTTGTGATTCGAGATGCAGCCACATGCCCTACCAATTCGAGATAAGTGCCATATGGCTACCAAATTCTTAGTTAGTTCAGGGGTTGGTGTGTCAGCGAGTTTTTGTTGATAGCTAGCCTGATCAGATCGAGGGGTGCTGATCATACCTGCTGAGTGGTGTAGGGTTCATGCCTGCCAAGTGAGGTGTACTGATGTTCCTGCTGACTGGTTTCTTGCATTGCTTACCGACTGACATCTTGTAGTGCCTGCCAAATGGGTCCTTCCGACTGGTGGTTGTGTTTCTTATATGGAGCCTGGTTATTTGATATGGTATCAAAAGAAGTCGCCTAAGTCTTTAATTAAGGTAGATTTCCTCGGTCGAGGACTTATAACCTAGGCCGATACATGTCGACCAACCAGGGTAATGTACCCCCTAACCCCCCAAGTACTAGACAGAGGAAGTGTGTCGGGGTCAATATTTTTAGTAAGCCAGTCCCCAACAGTTGGTTAGTGAGGATTATTCCTGTCTATCGAATGAGTGAGTGAGATTTCAGCTTCTAATCGGTCGCAATGTGCCTACTTGCCGATTAGGATCACTAGAGCACCTTGTCGGATGTTGCCGATTGGTCGCAATGTGCCTGCTTGCCAACCGGGGCACTAACGTTTGAGGAGACTTCGTAAGTGGCTCTTGATCGGTCACAATGTGCATGCCTGCTAATCAAGGCCGTGAGAGTGGCTCGCCGAATGTTGTTGATCGGTCGTAATGTTCCTATTTATTTATTGAAACACTAGCATTTGAGGACACTTTGCCAGTACCTTGACTAATGTGCCTGATCGGTCGCAATGTGCTTGCTTGCCGATCAGGACATCGACGCATGAGGTACTGTGTGAATGACTCCTGTTAAGTAGCAATGTGTCTGCTTTCCAATCAAGGCCGCAAAGCACCTTGTCTTATGTTTCCGATGAGTCGCAATGTGCATGCTTGCCAATCAGAACACCAGCATTTGAGCATACTTCGTACGAAGCATTTGGTCGGTCGCAATGTTCCTGCTTGTCGATCGGGGTGTACTTCGAAATGAGTTTGAGGTGTCGAGGATCATCATTTTTTGTTTTGTTTTTGTTTTTTTTTACAGTTCGTCCACTAGTTGAGAAGGCGGATGCGAAAAATATGAGTGAAGAAATTAACAAGTATACCAAGATTACCAAGAAAGATAAGGCAACCAAGTTAGCATTCAAGCCGAAAAAGGATGGGTCGGCCCAGCAGGGAGGTTATAGGTACAAGTCTGTGTGATCAATAAGCCAAAGGCCCCTGTAAAGGGTGATCGGCAGGATAGCGACATGCAATCGACCAGAGGCTCAACCAAGTGGGAATCAACGGGAATCCCAAGCAAGTGGGTCTAAGTCAGAACAACAGCTAAGTGGCGATCAAACAACTGGTCCTAAGAAGATCCCGGTGATCGGCATGAAACAGCAGATCATTGGTGGGTTGGAATAGGCCCAAGAACATCGACAGAAATTGTTGGAGGCTCGTCATAGGTAATCTCCCCTGCAGCCGATGTATTAGAGGATGATGTTTCCGAGCGACGACGTAGAGGGTTACCCAGACAAAAGTCACGGAAGAGCCCCAGGATAAGGTCCTTAGAAAGCCGAGACTGGATCTGCCACCCCTAGAGAAGTAGAAAAAGCTAATTGGTAACCAAGGGATTTAGTCTGTTTTTTTAACCCATTGACGCCTCCGATCTTGTTCTGTCCGCCAAGGCGGATGATGGGTGGACCAAGGTGACCTACCGCATGCACCTAACATTGGTGATGGTTTCCAATGCCATTGTTCTAAGGTCTCAAAAGCCCCTGGTGGAGATTAATGAGATGGGCACATCCAACCTTCTCGATCTGTATGCCAAGGTCCTTATTGAACATGCCCATGTAAGTAGTTTGAACCCTACCGAGTAAGTTGGCCGTTTGAGTTTTATGTGTTTTATTTTTATCGATTTCTAACCAAGTGTTGGTGGATCAATAGTGCTTTGGTGAGGTGTACGTGGCCCTCCAGAAGGCTGCCAGGCACTCCCAGAGGCTGGAAGCTGAACGGAAGGTTGTTCGGCAACGGAATGAGTGGTTTAAGGACAAAGAGCAAGAGGCTCAATCTACCTTCAAGCAGTTGGCTGAGCTGGAGAAGGAAGTTCAATGGCAGAAGTAGCTGGACGATTGGGAGGACATGGTTAATGCCTTCCAGATTGAGCTGACAAAGCGGGAGAAGCGTATGCTCATGATGTAAGAAGAAATTAATCGGCTCTGGACCTGTCTTGCAGCTAATCGGTAGCAAACACTGGAGTGGGGTAGTACTTGTGAAGGTCGAGGACGACTGCATGCAGCGTGTTCTTTTCTTCAATCCTGGCGTGAGCTTGCAGTTTCCATGGTTGGACAAGCCCCCAGTCCTAACGAAAACCTTCGAGATGCCGAAAGGTGTAGAGAAGGAAAGTACTAGGAAATCGGTACTTCAGCCACATAGGCCGATCAACGAGGTTGAGAAGCCCACCAGTGGTGCCTCCAAGGAACCTACAACCCCCCTTCCAAGCAAGACAAGAGTGCCAACGAGGAGCTGGAGATTGTGGATTGATTCCGAGTGGCAAGGCCTTGTAATTTTCCCTCTGTTTTTGTTTTTTATTTTGTTCCGGGGTATGCCCTGTGTAACTGTAAGACATTATTTTGGAATTGAATCAGCTTTCTATTTCTCCTTCTGTTGGATCTGATTGGGGATTGAGACCTTTGTATGAATGAAATAGCATATTGCCGATCAAGGTACACTTGAATGTTTTCCTTTGGAATTTTTTTAACTGTCTTAGTTAACTGAATGTATCTTGTAGAGTGCACTGAATCAGTAGAAAATGTAGGGTGAAAAAAGAGTGTCGAGTTGCCATCGTGTGCCTAGTAAATGTGAGGCACATGGGTTAGAATTGGCAAGGAGGTGCCAATTATGACTCATGCCAGGTTGCTGAATGGCTTTGACTTATGTAAAGGTGACCCACATCAATGCAAGAAGCATGTGTAATTAGCACTGATGATGGTCGTCCGAGCTACTTACGAGTGCCGACCAGTTAGGCCTTAGTGGAGAAATTACGTCTACCACAAAAGGGAATCATATGTAAGGTAGTACGAGATTGGCAGCAGGTGAATGAGGGTGCCAATTCACAGGGTATTGTTGGGTAGACACCAAACAATATTGTTATATGGGTGTCGATTGGCTGGGAATTTAATATAGGTCGTCATGGCGAAGGCCGATCGGACGCATGTTTCGCGTGTGTCGAGTGAAATGATTGGCGAATGACCTACCGATTGGAGTGGTCTATGGCCAAAATTCCTTCTCCAAATGTGCTTCCAATTGGAAGTGGTAGGAAATGGTTGTCGAATGAAGGTTCTGATAGGCTTACACTTGAATTGTTAAAAGAAATTGAAAATCATAATAGGCATTCTTCATTCAAAAATAGCAACAAGTTCAATTGGAGATGGCGGGCCAAATCGAATACAAAAATGTATGCTAATGCTAAGTAAGTCCGGCTAGTGTGTTACTTGTATAAGAGCTTGAGATGATCGACGTGCCATGGGTGTGTCAGAAGACGACCGTCCGTAGTTTGTAGTTCATAGGTCCCCGGATGACGGACCTTTGTTACCATGTGGGGGTTTTTGACAGGACCCGCCCCCAATCCCCCTTGATTAAGGGCTAAGTCCTGTTCCTGTCTAACTTACGCATGACACGAAGGCTAAACCGACATCCAACCTCCATGTGACACGTAAGTTGGACAAGGGACTTTCCAACGCACTGTTCCAAACTTCCGGACTTCCCAGAGCGCGCAGAATCTACTGTGGATCGCGTGTGTGATGTCTCCGTCACTTTTGTCCAACAACCAGCACCGCGAAAACCTGGAGGGTATCGAAAACATGAAAAGACTGTGAGTGGACAAAATAAATAATAATTTCAGAAAAACAGTTATCAGAAAACACAATTTATACCCTCCAACTAATGCATGCATATAAAATCCATTTTATGAAACCATTTCTTATTCAAAACCATCAATGAAAACCAGAATCATTTCTTTCTTCGAATCCGCAATTCAAATTTAGGGTCTCAGCCCAAAATCACAAATCAATCTCAATGTACGGGAACTCACTCCTAAAACTCATCAAATCCAATTCATCCGGGCCACTGCCCAAAACATCTGAAAACTAGTGAAAACCACTGAAAAACATCAATCATGCTAGTTGCTGGATCTTAAGTGCGCCCAAGTCTTTAAACTCAAAATCATGCGCATAATCAGGCCTTCCCTGGATATCAACAAGTCATTAAACTCAAAACACAATCAACAGGCCTCGGGGGGTATCATGACAGGACCCACCCCCAATCCCCCGGGATTAAAGGCTAAATCCTGCTCCTGTCTAACTTACGCATGACACATTGGCTAAACTGACGTTCAACCTTCATGTGACACGTAAGTCGGACAAGGGATTTTCTAGCCAACCGTACCAAAAACTCCCGGACTTCCAGAGTGTGCAGAATCTACTGTGGATCGCGCGTGTGATGTCTCCGTCTCTCTCGACCACCAGCCCACACCGTAACAACCTGGAGGGTATCGAAAACATGAAAAGACTGTGACTGGACAAAAATAAAGTATAAGTTCAAAAACAGTTCAATAAAACAATTACATTTATACCCTCAATTTAAAAACCAATGCATGCATATCAGGAGTCATGTCACAAAACCATTTTATTTTCAAGTCATTCAAACCATTTAGAAAACCGAATTCATTTCCTTTTCTCAAATCACGGGCCTTAGCCCAAAACCATAAATAAAAAAACCATTATTAAAAATCATCATCAAGTCTCAGTGAAATCCAGAACACATTTGAATCCACATTTCCATCCATCGAACCTGCTGGATCTATCCGAGTTTTTAAACTCCCGAGTCTTTAAACTCAATCCAGGCCTCAATATAATTCGAGTCTTTAAACTCCCGAGTCTTTAAACTCAATAGGCCTACATGGGAAATATCAATGTCCGAGTCTTTAAACTCAATCTGGGTTTTTAAACCCAATCCGGGCCCGCCCCCGTCATAATCATATCTAGGTCTTTAAACCCAATAACCAGATCCAGCAAATCCAATCCATGACCATTATCCATATCCGAATTCGAATCCGCAATCTCATCACGATCCCGGATCCAAACCCAGAATTCATATCCATCTCCATTTCCAAATCCGAGTTTGAAACCATCATTTTGTAAGTCGGAATCCGGAATAACCATTCCGAATCCAAATCCAGAATTCCACTTTCAAGTTCTCAACCGAATCCAGAATCGTCATCCTGGAATCCGATTCCAAAATCCAAAAACAAGTTTCTTAAAACCACTTTTTGAACTGGGCCTCTAAGCCCGAAGTCATGTTTTCAAAAATCCATTTTTAAATCATATTTCAAATGCCGTCATCAAATCATTAAAACCAGGTTCAAAGCACAATATCCATCAAATCTCGTAAATCGTGAAATTCTGAAAATACCTTGAAAAACGTGCAAAACCGTAAACCACCAAGCTCATAAATCAAATCATAGAATCACGTATAGAAAACAAATAAAAACATATATGAATGCATCAAGAGCTAGAAAGCCAAGTCCACTCACAGACCATAGCGTCGTCGTCTCGATACGCGCGCACTAAAGCTTTCCCGGCTAATCCGCTATCACCGGCTTTCCTGAACCTGTCCAAATCCCACAATAGGGTCACTAACTACTTCACAATAATTATACTAAAGCCCCGAAATTTTTCCGTATTTTTAACTATTTTTAATCGAGGTTTAAAACCTTCAGACATCCCGAAACCTATCGAGACGATGCCCAATTGACTCGAAACCAGTGCCAAAATGTTCGTTACATCGAATAATTTAAAAGTCGTGTTGGAACCTTCCTCAAAAGGTGTGCCACGCGTCCGTACATGCCGCCCAAAGAGGCTGCGCATGGGCCTCACGCGTTGTGCACTGTTCATCTTCAACCTCTGTTAAACCCGGTCTGAACCGGTTCGGTCCAACCTGTTCAACTGGACCGGCGCACACGTTGTTCGTCCATTCCTTAACCATTTTAAAATCTTTTCATCCTATGAGTTTCGTCCTAGGTCCTAGACGCAATTTATGGACTCAAACTGAGAGAACACACTCAAGATATACCTGTCCGATTCGAAGGAGAAAACCAGGACTCCCTCCTGTCCGTCCTCGTGCTTCCTGTCCACCATTCCTTCTCCCACCAAGCTCAACAACTTTGTCTCAACTTTTAGAACCATCACTACACAATTAATTCGAACAACAATGGTTAAAATCGATTTTACCATGTTTGAAGGGAAACGGTGAAATTTCGCGGGAACCCCCTTACCGTCCACCATAGCTCTTAAGACTGGGCTGGATCAACTCCTGGTCACCCCTAGAGTATTTCCTAATGAATCAGATCAGTTGATAATCCTCAATTCAAAAGTCACAATTTTGAATTTAAGCGTAAGCTTCACGGGAACTCACCATACGATGTCGTCGTACACCGCCGTGGTTACCACCACACTCATTTTATCACCCTCGACATCTTTTCTTCATGTATCATGGACCAAGGATGAGAATCGAAGGAGTTTAGTTGGCTTAGTTCATGGTTTCCCCTGTTCTCCCCTTTGCCTGACGGTTTCAGGGAGCCACCGTCAGCCACCGTCTACAGCCATTCCCTGTGGCGGCACCACCACTTTCCCCATCCTCCGATCTCTCCCTTCCATGCTCAACCATCATAAAACTGCTGAAGATCGAAGGAAGAGGAGGAGAATTCTTCAAGCCCTATTTCCTGTTTTGTCCCAAAACTAAGCACGACACAAACATTAAACCGTTTAAACCAACTTGTGCAAGGTTCTACCACCATCCAGAGAAAGACAGGTGTCCTCTTCTCTGTGGTTAGAACTTCCCAGAACAACCACTTGTCAAACACTAACTGGGCACAGATCCCAAGGAATCACGATGACCATTTTACCCATATTTGCACAAATTACCGTTCTGCCCATCACATTTCTAAATTCGTAACTTTGTCTTCCGAACTCCAATCGACATGTGCCACTTGTCGTTGTACTCAGGATATCGAGACCATCCTAACGGTCCTTGAATTACGTGAAAAGTAGTTGTCGTGTAAAAAGTCAACAAATTCCCTCTTTTTATCTTAATTACAAAAATCCCTCAAACTTCCGAACGCCACAACTTTTTCCTCGAATGTTAGAATCGGACGTGCCACCTGTCTATGCACTCGAGACGTCCCGAACTACGTCACAATCATCGGTCAAACTCCATTTGACATCCCGAACGAAAAGTCTACATTTTTGCCCATTTCAGGGGCAAAATTGTCATTTCGCACCGTCCGTCCGAATTATCCAACTAATCACCGATTATCTTCACTAATCTATCATTAACCACTAATCTAATCCCAGTTTACAGGACGGATCGTTACAATCTACCCCCCTTAAAGAATTTCGTCCCTGAAATTCCGAGTCTCGTACTTTCGTAACTAACTGGGGGAAATCTAATTGGTCTCACACCTGGGTCTCCTACCTGGTGTCCAGCCCTACCAATCCAAAGTATCCTGACAGTGTCCAAACTATCACCACATCTTTCCCACTGAATCAACTCAACCAACTTTTCGTTCATCAGGAGATCGTCCCAATCGCACTGGGGTCGTCACAAATCCATCTCGTTCCCGCGATATTTCCAACACCACACCAGTCGACACTCACGGCTCAACTATCACTAAGTACACACCACAGCTATCAAGTTCAACAATCCTGACTCCCTTCGAGTCGAGCGTACCTTGTACCAACGTTCCAGCACATCTTGTGAGTCTGCCGTCAACAAACACAAATCTCAAGTACACCCACTCACCAGACGGCATCTACCAGTCTTGGTACTTTTATGCATCAAAATCCGTACAATGTTCCATATTACTTCCTTTAGCGATCCGCGGTGACCTCACCGCAGTCACAACGTACTCGTCTTATACCCCTAACTCAACCAATCCGTCCACCGGTGGTTCCACTAACCACCAATACTGTCATCCTGTAGAACTTCATCCACGTCCTACCACCTGTCTACAACAGGACCCTACCACAACCCTGATTAACCATGCTTACACCTCGCAATACCAGGGTCCCACCAGCCACTCATGGCTCTGAACATCCAGCTCATGTCAGTCATCATCAACAAATCCCTTTAGGTCACCCAGATCCAAGCCACATGCCCTATCAACAATCCATCATTTTGGAACTATGCCAATCATCCATCTGTCCACAATATACCTAGGCACTCAGCCGATTACCAACACTTCTATCAGAACATCACGCTGCACGTCTAAGTACATCAGCATGACTCCGACCACTGCAGAACCAGTACGTACACATTTCAAATACATGCACCAAGTACCACCAACCAGAACCACAGTGCATACCAACCACACGTAAGGAAAACCTTACGAACCTTAAAGAGCACAAAGATATTTTAGAATACCTCAAACATAGCTCATAGAGTGTCTCCTCACGTGCTTCCAACGTCATCTTATGGTACGTCCACTAAGCAACCACAGCGGCATCAGCCACGCACTACGACATCCAAAGTTCAACCACAACATCGGAGTGTACCCGTCACCTTCACAGTGTAACTCTAGGGCACACAACATCCTCGTAGCCATATTGAGTACCACTTGTCGACGAGCCAATCAAGCTTCACTTTTGCAGTCCATCGGTCAATTCCCATGCTAGGCCAACACGTCTTCCGAAAACACCAGCTCAAGTCTACTTCCAAATCTTCCAGTCTTCTGGGTCGCCCGGCCAGTAAGAACCTCAAACACCTCTCATTATGTACCCAAGGCAGACCCCGCACTAGATCCAAGTCTAATACTCATACGTCTGCAAGACGAATCACACATGTCCTGCACAATTCAAAAGTGGTCAAGCTATCCAACTCGTGTCTCACAGGCGATTCCTCTTGCTCTACAACTACTCAAACTTGTCAGAAACAATCCAACCCCGGTCCACACACTCCTCAGTGGATCCAACTGACTAGGTTTCAGACCACTGCATCAAATCCAATCGATCTTATATACCGCACGTCTAGATTGTGGGTTCTCTTCAATAACCTCAAATCGATCAGTTATAGTCACTCTTTTTCCATTTCCTTCCGTCATCCTCCAACAGAACTCTCAATAGTCCACAACTAGGACATCAAAAGTCATCCTGCCTTAACCCAGCTTAGCACAATCCTACGGCACTAGCCACACAGGCTACTCCCGGCGTCACCAAGTACTCTTTCTCCTTCCGAACACATCCACCCGTCCAAGACCAAGGGGGAAGGGGTCACAATTCCTGAAGTTCCTTTGCTAAATCCCCCAAATCAATCCTAAAACATCTATCTCTCACACGCGACATCTAACACCATCTCGGAATCAATATACATCTCAACGTCTAACTACAACAGCTCCTGATTTCGAGATTCTAACCATGTTGGAAGTATATCCACCTTCTCCAACCATGGAACTCAAACCAAAACAAGAATACCACCATGGGACCAACCGTCTAAGCGTCCACTCTGCTACACTTTCACAACTCCTACTAAAAATACGAGTCACCAACTCTCAGAATCCTCAATCCATAATCACTGACCTCGGACTCCCCAGTTACCACCCTCGAAATTGCCAATCCCCAAGTGTCAACCTTGGCACTGACCGACATATGCCAACACGTCTGGGGGAATTCTACTAACCTCACGAGTGGTCAACCCTGGCCATACAAATCTAGCCCGATCTAACACGAGGCCTAGGTCCACCGCGCTTCCGCTGCGCTACTTTGATCAACTAACGGCATCCTGACCGTTCGTCCTGAAACATGACCTACCAATGGTCATCCCATATCCCCGTTCGGCTAATGGTTCCTACCAAGTACCATCACCTCACAACTGGCCACAACCTCGACTCGATGTGCCCATCATACCCTTTACAAGCATCTTAACTCATGGCACATCATTCTGATCTAGTACTCATAGTATACCATTCCCGAGTCTCTGATCCTACCGAGCCATAACCCTCCATCTATGCTTGGGTAGGGGAACTAACATCCTTCGTAATCCACAACTCTGAGCAACACAATGCTCAACCAACCGACATCATCTCACTGGAATCGTCCAGAGTTATCCACTAAGCCAAAAACCTCGGCTGCATTCCAGCAGTATCATCGCCAATCCAGCCGTAGATCGGCCCAACCACAACAACTATCTAACCACAACCCCAAACTCATAGTTTCCAGATTAAGCACTTACTCCGGGGTTTCTTATTCTAATACTCACACTCCCACCCAGTCATCCCACGGGGTTCCTCAAATCATCCTTGTCCTACGGGTTATCCAAACCCGCGACAGTCACTCGTTCACGACAACCGTACCACTCTGGTGGTTACACCCGACTAAGACCATCCCCTATCGTAACTCTCCACACCAAAGTCAACCAGTAACCACCACTCAATCAGACTTACCAAGGGTCACAAATCCAATCGCCAGCTAGCTCAATAGGCTACGACCGGCCTCCTCGGCCCACGTATCTCACTAGCTCAACTGGCTTCTCTCGGGCCCCACAGGCCGACCAACCTACTCATCCATAGCTCACTGGCTACCTTTCAGGTTAAACTCGCTGGCATATCTCCAACCCTATGGTCCAACCATCAAGCATAACCAGCGCCAACACACTAACAGTTCCGGCCCTAAGCCGACTTACGTCATACCTCGTACCGCGTATCGAGCAATTATCATTCTGATACTAACAATCGCTGCTAACTATCCACAACGAACGTACTATCACTATCGCATCCAGGTTGCTGAAGAGCTGTTCCGCGTCGAGACATCACATTCACAGTAGCATCACACCACCCAAGTCGACAAACCAACGACTTTGGGAACCAAACCTCGCGCAAGGCTCTCCCCCCGTCAATCAACCGAGTCTTTAAACTCAAAACCAGATCTAGCAGTTTTTTTTTCTTTTTCTGGGTCTTTAAACCCAAAACCATTTTTCGATCAACAGTGAAACCATAGAAAATCCATATCCGAATTCGCAATAATGATTCCGTAAGCTACCATCCGGAACCATCATCCCGAACCCAAATCCAGAGTTTCCTTTCAAGTTTCAAAACCAAATCCGAAACGTCATTTTTGAAATCCAGTTTCAAACCCGAAATCTCGTTTATCGAAATCACATGAACAGGGCTCCAAGCTCGAAATCACTTTTCCGAAATCCATTTCAAATCCTTGAAATCAAATCATATTTCAAATCCCGAAGTCAAATCATCAAAATCATGATCAAATCACAATAGAAATCGAAACTTCATAAAATGTGCAAATATGTAATAATCTCGAAATCCATGCAAATTCGTGCAAAACCGTAAATCATCAATATCAATTCACAAATATAGAAATCACGTATAGAAAACCTATAAAACATATATGTATGCATCATAAGTTTGAAAGCAAAGTCCACTCACAGACCATTACGCTGCTACCTCGATACGCATGCGCTTACGCCGTTCCCGGCCAATCCACTATTATCGGCTTTCTCGAACCTGTCCAAATCCCATAATAAGGTCACTACCTACTTCATAAAGCTTATACTTAAGCCCCGTAATTTTTCTGAATTTTTAACTATTTTAAACGAGCCCTAAAACCTTCGGACCTCCCAAAACAGATCGAGATAATGTCTGATCGACTCGAAACCAATCCCAAAATATTCGTTACGTCAAATACTTTAAAAGTCGTGTTGGAAACTTCCCCAAAAGGGGCCACACGCGCCCTCACGCATCGATACTATTCATCTCCAACCTTGAGTGAGCCGGGTTTGAATCGGTTCGGTTCAAGCCGGTCCAATCGAATCGGTGATCACGGTTCTCTCTTATTTTTCCATCTTTTTCAATCGTTTTAATCTCAATAGTTTCTTCCTATTTAGACTAATCGATCTACGTGATTAAAACACAAAGTTCTGGTTCAATTGATACCTTCCCGATCCTCTTCCACCGAAAAGTTTTTCCAACGTTCACTGCCATCATTTCCAGCCATCATTCCTCTTGCTTTTTAGCTGAAAATCTAGGTCTCATATTTTAGAACCACACCTAAACAATTAATTTGAATGACAGTGATTAAAACCAAAATTGCCATGTTTGAAGGAAAACGAAGCAGTTTAGCGGGAACCACCTTACCGTCCTTCTCAGACTTCGAATTTGATCCTAGTTGACTTAGATGACCTCCAAAGACCTGTTCCAATCATTAGAATCCCTTATTATAGACAAAAACAAGTAGCTACAGTTCGGATCATAACTTTACCACGTCGGGTTTGCCGGCCACTGTCCACAGCGGCCCTCCACGGTGGCACCACTAGAGTCATCTCCTCACCCCCTTCATCTTTCCTTCACACACTATCGACTAATGTTGAGATTTGAGGGTTGTATGGCTTTGAGAACACGATCAACCTCTATTTTCTCACTGTTTGTTTCACGATCAAGGTCAGCCTCCACTACAACCCCCGTGATCAAGCTACCAACCTCCAGCCACCGCCCACCTCTCTTTTCTTAGCCATTCTTCACGAGTCAAGGTTTCGGTTTAAAGGAACATGGTTCACGGGCACACATACTAGCAATTCCTCTGTTCTCTGTTTTTATTTCTACACCGTGCACACACAGATATTTTGGGTTTAAATAAATTTGAAGGCGGTGAGAATGTTCCACCACCATCCAGGACAGGCCAGGTGTCCTCAATCTTGTGGGCACAATTCCCAAGACTGCCACATGTCCCAATCTGCCTTAATTTGACCAAAATTCCCTTTATCGCACAAATTACCATTTTACCCCTCACATACTTAGACCCGTACGAAACCGTCCAACGTCCGATGACGGCGTACCACCTGTCATTGTACTCAGGGAATCGGGACCTACCTAACGGTCCTCGAAGTACGAGAAAAGTTCATGTCGTTGGAAAAGTCAACAAATTGCCCATTTTCATCCAAATTACCCTTGAACTTCCAAACGTCATAACTTTTCCCTTGAATGTCAAAATCGGACGTGCCACCTGTCTATGAACTTGTGACGTCCCGAACTATGTCACAATCCTCGGTCAAAGTCCATTTGACCGTCCAAACTAAAAGTAAACATTTTTGCCCATTCTAGGGGTAAAATCGTCATTTTGCACCGTCCGTCCGAAATCGTCCAACTAATTACTGCTTAACCTCACTAATCCGTCATTAATCACTAATCTATTCCCAATTTCTGGAATGGGTCATTACAGTTTTCCTATTTGAGCCCAAGTGTGTCATCTGCCTGGTCCTTAATTGTCCGGCTGATTTTTTTGAGGACCTAGTCTCCAGCCTTAAAGCTTCGGGTTTTTGCCCAGGAGTCATAGTAGTGGACGATGCACTATTTGTGAGCCATTTTTCAGAGGTTGGCCAGCTCATGATTTTCTTCTAGGAAGTTCAGGTGTAGCCTGAGTAGCGCATTGTTTTCCTCAATATCATAAGAGATTACCCGGTATGAAGTTTCCCTGATTTCAACTGGTATGATGGCCTCTATACTAAATGCCAAGGCAAATGGTGTTTCCTTTGTAGAAGTCCGGTAGAATGTCTGGTAGGACCATAAGACATCTGAGAGGATTTCAGACCATTGGTCCTTTGCATTCTCGTCAAGGCACGTCTTCAAGTTGTACTTGATGAATTTATTGACGGCTTCCACCTGGTCGTTGACTTGTGAATGAACAACAGAGGCGAAGCAGAGTTTGACGTCGTAGACATTGCAGAAGTTGAAAAAGAGAACACAGTTTAATTGCTTCCCATTGTCTGTCATAATCGTGTAAGGGATGCCAAAGTGGCAGATGATGTTTTGGTAGATAAAGCTCTCAATCTGCACCACAGTGATGGTCTTGAGTGACTTTGCTTCTGCCCATTTGGTGAAATATTCGATGGCGATAATCGCATGCTCCACCCCTCTTTTAGCTTGTGGAATTGGGCCAATGAGGTCAAGTTCCCACTGCGAGAACGACCATGGGCTGAGCATTAGAGTTAGTCGCTCTGTAGGTAGGTGAGGGATTGGTGCGTACCTATGGCATTGATTGCATTTTTGTGTTAATACGATTGAATCTGCACGCATGGTATGCTAGTAGTAGCCTTGTCAGAAAGCCTTATAGGCTAGGAACTTGGGTTCTGAGTAGCTTCCATAGTTGCCCTGATGGATCTCCCTGAGTATGGCAATCTTACAATCTGCTGGTAGAAATTTCAGTAACGGGGCATCGAATCCCCGCTTTTACAAGTTATCATGGACGATTGTGTACCGGGCGAACTAGCATTAAATGTGCTTGGTCTCGTTGCGATCTGCCGATAGTTCTGCAGATTTGAGGTATCAGACGATTAGGTCAATCCAGGACGGTTCACTGGCAATGGCCATGACTAGGCGCTCCTTCGTGTTTGGTGTCTTTAGGAGTTCATTTGGAATTTGGTGACCAATCTTATCGTCGATTGAGGAAGCCAGTCGAGCTAAAGTATCAGTGTGGTTGTTCTCCGAGCGCAGGATCTAGGTTATCTCATAGGCTCGAAAGCTATGTAGGAGTGTCCGTGCTTCGGTTAGGTAGTGTGTCATGGAGACGTCTTTAGCATCGTAGAGGTTTTTCACTTGGCGGACGATGAGCTGGGAGTCACTAAAAATTTGGATCTCTCGTGTCCGTAGGTCCTTTGTGAGCTGAAGATTGGCGAGGTGTGCCTCATATTTTGCCTCATTGTTGGAGGCCTTGAAGTCGAAATAGAGGGCGTATTCAAGCTTAGCTTGTTTGGGTGTGCTGAGCATGAGCCCTGCACCAAAGCCATTGTGGCACACTGAACCGTCCACGTAGAACATCCAGATGGTTTTGGATTTGTCTAAGGGAGATGAATTATTTTCCACCTGGAGAGGTGTGGTAGTTTTCATAGCTCTAGTTGCTTGATCTTCTGGCATGTATTGGGATGTATGGTGACTACGCCCAAACTACGCATTAAATTAAACATGTAATTCAAGTGTTATACAATTTAAACCCTTTTTGTGTAGATGTAGTATTGATAAATAGGGATCGTTCTTAACCGGGGAAATTAGGGACATTAATAATGTGTTAGTGGGAGATGAATAAAAGAATAATGAATTAAAGAATTAAATAATCAAAGAATTAAATAATCAAAGAATTAACAATTTAAAGAATTAATTACTTAAAGAATAAAAGAATAGAGCATTAAAGAATAAAAGAATTAGAGAATTAACTAATCAAAGAATCAATAAATTAAAGAGTAAAGGAATAAAGAAATCAAAGAATCAAAGAATAATAAACTAAAAGTATGAAAGAATAAAAGAATAAACAATAAGAAGAATCAAAGAATAAAAGAATTAAAAGAATTAAAGAATAAAAGAATAAAAGGGGGGGTTTTAAAAAGGTTTGTAATAAGTAAAAGCATAGATAAACTAATTTTACTTCTATTCTAATTCATGTACAAATGATCTTCTTAAAACACAAATCTTACCAACACTCTAATAATTGCAAATATTAAAACAATCACGAAATTTTACCTTAATTATCTTAATTACCTTCATACATTTTTCAATACTATAAATGCACCGACAGCGGACAACACTTACAATATGATTCACCTTTTGTTTTTGACTGAATGCGCCGACAGCGATCAACATTAAGTCTCTTCAATTCTATTTTAAATGCACCGACAACGGATAAAACACTTAACATTGCATTGAAGTATAAAGCACTAAAATGTATAAAATAACTAAAATTCATAAAGTAAGACACATGTAGATTGCATTTAACACTTACAAATATTAGTAAGAAAAACCTCACATATATTGAACTATAATCAAAACCAATAACAAAAATGAGAGTTTGAGTAAATGGAGAGTAATTGTTACACTTTCGAGATGGATGAAAACAATGGATTGTTATTCATACGATTCTCCGACAGCGGACGGAACCTTATGAAGATGGAGGAAATAACCTTGGGAAATATGGACTCAAAACTCTAAACTTTGTATTGGAGATACTTTGCCAAAGTTTCTCTCAAAGAAGGCTCAAATGTGTGCCTCAAAGAAGGTGTGTTTCAACAAATGAATTGAAACCCTATTTATAGGTGGAGAAAGCTACCAAAAATAATATAAAAATACAATAAAAAATGTTAAATAATGGAATGATGAGTAATAAAGATTTGTGATGATGTTTAGAAGTGGTTTGAGTTGTAAAGTTGTAAAATTGGGTTGGAAAGTGGTTGGAAAGTGAGTGGAAATTGGGTGGAAGTTGAGTGGAAGCTGCTGGAAAAGAGTCCAGCAGAGAGCAGCTGAAAATCACTCCCAAATTCGGCCAGAAGCCACTGAAGAGGCGCTGTGGCAGTCGGCAGGCGCCTGCTGAAGATGAAGGCTGAGGTTCAGCGCACGCGAGCCGAACGGTGACCCTGGAAGTCGGTGAGCGCGCGCCGAAACTGGTCTCTGGGCTGGGGAGCTGTGCGCGAGCTGGGCTGAAGCGAATGGGCTGCACGGGCCGGGCTGCACGGGCCGGATTGGGCTGACGCGCTGGGCCTGATTTCTTTTCTTCTTCTTTTTCTGCTGGGCTGGCGGGCTGGTATCTGGGCTAGTAGATGGGCTGCACTGATTGGGCTCAGAAATTGATTGGGCTGCAAAACAAATAATGAATTAATTTAATTAATAACTAAATTAATTAATTCACCAAATTTCGTCCATAATTTATTCGTTATAATTCCGATCGAGACGATTCTTTCGCCAAAATCCTCCAAATTACAAACTTTATTTTTCTAAACATAAAAATCACAAAATAATTTATTTTATCAATTTATTTAATATTTTAATATTAAAAGTCAAGTATAAGGGTATAAAATAATATAAAATAATGCTTATTTAACGTCCTATCAAATACCCCCACACTTAAACTTTGCTAGTCCCTAGCAAATACTAAAATCAAACTACGAATTCAAAACAAGTAAACCCTTAACCATTTGTCTCAATATTTTATTATTATCATGGCATAAAAGATTTTCACTTAAATCATTTAAGCATATGGAATTCAAGAGTTAATACATGGTAACAAAATGTTTAACAAGTAAGATAATGAGTAAATATGGTGAAATGGAGTTCTGCACGAATAAGACAAGTATGAATCAACTCACAAGGATATGCACTCATAAATTCACTCAATTTGTGAGGGTTGTGTTTGCACTCAAAGTATGTGAGAAATACTCACATAATCGAAATGAAGTACTTTTGCAAAATTTCAAACAAACACCTCAAGATAAAAACAAAACATACTTGCACAAATGAACCAAAACCATAAGCTTACTCAAGTGATTGACTCAACTAATCAAAATTTACCATCTTAAGGATCATAAGGTCTTTACGAAGGTTGTAATAGGGCTAAGATTAGAGGCAAGGAATATATAGGACAAGTGGCGCTCAAATTCGTTCCAAGACTCAATAGACTCCCAAAACGTATCATAACTTCCCAACCTTAGTGCAATGATGTCAGTAATCCATCCCTTCGAACATAGGCCTAATTTCATCTTGTTGGGCCTCGAATTCATTCTTTGTGTCGGATTTACAAATGTAAAGGACTTAACTCAAACATTCATAATCAAACCTTATTACCTTGATAAAAACTTCAATATATCTTTTCTTTTTTTTTTTCTTTTTTTTTCATTTTTTTTTCATATATCAAGGTAATAACATGTGTCAAAAATACAACAACGTTTGAGTAAGTAAATCCACAAAATACACATAAAAGTCTTTCAATATCATCATTTCCTCTTTACACAATCATTATGTCTTCAACCGAGTCCTTGGAACAAAGGTAAAAGATGTCTATACTAAGCTCAAGTGTTTAGATAATCATGGTGAGGAAAGAAAGGCTTAATGTGGGCTCAAAAGGGGTAAAACTAAGGGGGTCGCAACTTGTGCGCACAAAATAGGGAACATGGATGTTTGAATTTGTGGTGTTAACCCTAATGCCTTAATCATTTCCAAAATCAGAGAATTTATTGACTTAAAAGCTTTGAAAATCACATAGAATAAGTTCTAGTACTCTAGAGTTCATTAAAAGCTATGACAAGCAGTTATGAGGCATATGTATATCAATTTAAACAAAGAACTTATGAATCACTCATCAAGGATGTATATAAAGTTCTAAAGCTCACATAAGGTTCAAATGATTCATACTTATCATATCATGCTCATTTATGTACCAATTTACATGCATTATCTTCAAGTTATAACACTTAATCACAAAATATTAACAAACAAATTCAAGTTGTAATGATCATCTTTATAGCCATAACATAATCATTTCCGTTCATTTATATCATTGACAAGTTAAAGGGCAACTTGATACTCGTAAAAACACTACGTTAAAAAAAAGACTCAAGAAAACAATAATAATTTTTTTTTTGTAGGAAAGACTTAATAAAACAATTTCAATTGCACAAATAAAAAAAAAACTCATAAAAATACTAAGTTAAAACAAAAAGATTCAAAGCAGTAATTTTTTTTATATATATATATATATATATTTTCGTAAGAAAGAAATAAAACAATTGCAAATTAAGAAAGACTTAACAATTTCAAATGCACAAATAAATTTGTAAACCATTCCCCCACACTTAAATTCTACATTGTCCTCAATGTAGGAAAATACGAAATAATTAAACATAGAATCAAAGTAAGGAAGATGATTTAAGAAAGTGAAGTAAGAAAGAAAAACATAAACAAAGTAAAAGAGAGTGAAGGGTTGAAAGAAAGCAAAATCTGTGTTGATGACTCCTTCACACTCGAGAACACATTGGGTTGCCTCCCAACAAGCGCTTGAAGTTTAACGTCCATCCAGCCTAGACCAAATTCTTTATCTGATGGGACGTAGAAGTACTCTGTCTGACTCCACATCGTGTCCTCCAATTGCCTCGATGTAAGGCTTCAATCGGTGGCCATTTACCTTGAACTCTTTTCCCGTTTCAATGCTTTTGATCTGTATGGCTCCATGGGCAAACACATTAGTAACAACAAAAGGACCTACCCATCTGGAGAATAATTTACCTGGAAAGAGTCTAAGTCGGGAATTGAACAACAAAACTTTCTGGCCAATGTCAAATGCTTTACTCTTGATCTGTTTGTCGTGAAATGCCTTAGCCTTTTCCTTATAGATCAGAGTGTTTTCAAACGCATCATTTCTGATTTCCTCAAGCTCACTCAGCTGGAGCTTTCGATGCAGACCGGCGTCATCTAGCTTGATGTTGAAAGTTTTGACGGCCCACCATGCCTTATGCTCTAGTTCCACCGGAAGGTGACATGCTTTACCGTACACCAACCTATAGGGAGACATTCCTATAGGTGTTTTGTATGCCGTCCTGTATGCCCAAAGTGTATCATCCAACCGTTGGCTCCAATCCTTACGATTAGCGCCCACAGTTCGCTCTAATATCTTTTTGATCTCTCTATTACTGACTTCCGCCATTCCACTCGTTTGAGGATGGTAAGGTGTAGAGACTCGATGAGTGACACCATACCGTTTCATTAAAGCTTCAATGGTCTTGTTGCAGAAATGACTTCCTCCATCACTTATTAGGACCCGCGGGATCCCAAACTTGGAAAGAATATTAGTTCTGAGGAAATCTGCAACAGTTTTAGAGTCATTAGTCCTGGTGGCCTTAGCTTCCACCCATTTTGATACATAATCAACAGCAAGTAAGATATAGAGATAGCCATTAGATTGAGGAACCGGACCCATAAAATCAATACCCCACACATCAAATATTTCAACAGTAAGAACATAATGTTGTGGCATTTCATCCCTTCGTCCTAAGTTTCCTGATCTCTGACATTTATCACAGGCTAAACAGAATGATTGTGCATCTCTAAAAAGTGTGGGCCAATATAGTCCAGGGGCCAATATAGTCCAGATTCTAAGATTTTGAGTGCAGTTTTCCTAGATCCAAAGTGGCCTCCACAAGCATGGCTATGGCAGAACTCTAGGACTGACCTATGTTCAATATCAGGGACACATCTCCTAATCAATAAATCTGCACAGTGTTTCCACAAATAAGGTCCATCCCAAATATAGTGCCTAACATGCTTTTTAAGTTTATCTTTTTGTGCACGGGAGAGGGTGGTGGGCAACTGCTTGGTGACTAAATAATTGACAATATCTGCATACCAAGGAGTACCTCCCTCGATTCTGAAGAGTTGTTCGTCTGGAAACATCTCTTGAATCGCCACAGGATCTCGCTCATGTGCAATGCGACTCAAATGATCCGCCACCACGTTCTCTACGCCTTTCTTATCTTTAATCTCGATGTCAAACTCTTTAAGAAGAAGAATCCATCGGATCAGTCTTGGTTTCGCTTCTTTTTTGGCTAGGAGATACTTCAGTGCTGCATGATCAGTGTAAATAATGACTTTAGTTCGAAGTAGATAAGAGCGAAATTTATCTAAAGCAAATACAACAGCAAGCAACTCCTTTTCGGTAGTGGTGTAGTTCATCTGGGCATCATTCAAGGTTCTGGATGCATAGTAGATGGCGTAGGGCTTCTTATCCCGCCTTTGTCCGAGTACGGCTCCAACTGCAAAATCAGAGGCATCACACATTAGTTCAAAGGGTAAGGACCAATCAGGGGCACAAAGAATGGGGGCAGTGGTTAAGAAATTTTTAAGCTTCTCAAAAGCTTCCTGACAGTCTGCATCAAAGACGAAGGGTGTCTCTTTCTGAAGCAGTCGGCACAAGGGCCTTGCAATGTGGGAGAAGTCTTGGATAAATCTTCTGTAAAATCCTGCGTGACCAAGAAATGAACGGATTCCTCTCACCGAAGTGGGAGAGGGTAAGTGGTGCACAGTATCAACTTTAGATTTATCGACTTCAATTCCTCTTTCAGAGACAATATGGCCCAAGACTATCCCTTGTCTAACCATGAAATGGCATTTCTCCCAGTTAAGTACCAGATTAGTTTCGACACACCTTTGTAAGATAAGTGCTAAGTGTTCTAAGCATGCATCAAAACTATCCCCAAAGACACTGAAATCGTCCATAAATACTTCAATTATTTTTTCGACGTATTCAGAGAAAATAGAAAGCATGCATCTTTGGAAAGTACCTGGGGCATTACATAAACCGAAGGGCATTCTTCGGTAGGCAAAAGTGACAAAAGGACAAGTGAAAGTTGTTTTGTCTTGGTCATTTTGAGCGATACAGATCTGATTATATCCGGAATAACCATCAAGAAAGCAATAATAGGAGTGACCTTCTAACCTTTCAAGCATTTGATCAATGAAGGGCAAAGGAAAGTGATCCTTCCTAGTTGCTTTGTTTAGGCGTCGATAGTCGATGCAGACTCTGTATCCGGTCACTGTTCGCTGGGGCACTAGCTCTCCTTCACTGTTCGCAACAACTGTGACTCCACTTTTCTTTGGGACTACTTGGACTGGTGAGACCCATTTGCTGTCTGAAATTGGGTAGATGACACCACAGTCCAAGAGTTTGATGACCTCTTGTTTCACAACTTCCATCATCGGAGGATGGAGGCGACGTTGGGCTTCGCGAGAGGGCTTTGCATCATCTTCTAGTAAGATTCGATGCACACAGGTTGTAGGGCTGATTCCCTTGATATCTGACAGAGTCCATCCAATGGCTGTCTTGTACTTTGTCAAGACCTGTACCAGTCTATCTTCCTGTGACTCGGTTAGTGCAGAAGACACTATGACGGGCAGAGTGTCGTCCGAGCCAAGATAGGCATACTTCAGGTGGTCAGGGAAAACTTTGAGCTCAAGAACTGGGGCCTGAATCACTGAAGGAGGAGTGGCATTAGTACTAATTGGAAATGACGAGGGTACCTGATGATTCACCATTCTAGGGGTCTCATTTAGGGTCATGACTTCATCCCAAATTCGAGGTTCTAGTTCGTAATCCGTATCCTCAACCAAGGCGTCCCCTGATTGCGTTAGGCCAACTCCTTTCTGGATTATCATGTTGAGTGTGTCTTCTCGAATTAAATCAAAATGTTTCTCTGCGAGAGAAATGCACACGTCAACAGAAAAAGTAGTATGAGTTGCGGAACTAGGGTACCTCATGGCATCAAAAATGTTGAAGCCAATCTCCTCTCCGTCTACTTCCATAGTTAATGTTCCATTGAACACATCAATCTTTGTCTTGGCAGTTCTCATGAATGGTCTTCCCAACAGCATTAGTGGAGCTTGATTCGTAGGGGAATCCTCCATGTCTAGGACATAAAAGTCAGCTGGGAAGATGAGCTGGTTAACCTGCACAAGAACATCTTCTACGTATCCCTTAGGATACACATTAGAGCGATCGGCTAACTGAATGATAACATCGTCATGCTGTAATTTACCTAGACCTAGGGCAACATATAGTGAATATGGCATAACATTAATGGATGCGCCTAAGTCTAGCATGACTTTATCAAATGACTTGTTACCAATCACGCAGGGAACAGAAAAACTCCCTGGATCCTTCAACTTTGGGGGTAGCCGACGCTGGATTACAGCAGAAACTGTTTCACTCACCATCACAACCTCCTTCTCCCTCGTTTGGCGCCTTGGAGTGCATAACTCTTTCAAAAATTTTGCGTATTTAGGCACTTGTTTGATGCACTCGATTAAGGGCATGTTGATTTGCACCCTTTTGAAGATCTCCAAGATTTCCTCGTCGGATTCATTCTTCTTAGATTTGGCAAGCCTACTTGGAAATGGTGCATGCACAAATGGGGAATTAGTAACAACCGAACTTGAAGGGATTGGGTTATTACCTTGTGTGTGGGTAGGTTGAACTGGTGGTTGTGTCATGGTGGTCTTAGTTGCCACCTTGTGCTTTTCAGCCTCAGAAACGGCTGGATCTGGTTCTATTTCTCCGAACACTTTACCACTTCGAGTGATAATTGCATTGGCTTCAGGTCTTACATTTGGGTTGGGCGTAGGTTGAGGTGGAAGCACCCCGCTAGCTTGGATCTTACCCATGAAGTCCACGACCTTGCCCATTTGGTCCTTGAGATCAGCGATGTATTTTTGTTGATTTTGCTGACCTGTGACAAGAGCCTGAGTTGACGCCATTAGTGTTTGCTGCCCTTGGGAAAGAGCAGCCAGCATTTTATCATAATCAGGATTAGAAGATGAAGAAGTATGATTATTTGCATGATTATGAGAAAAGTTAGAAAATGGGACCGGGGGCCTTGGTTGCCATGTGGGCCTTGGTTGCCATGTGGGCCTTGGGAACTGGTCTGGGACACGGTCTGGCCCGGTCGACATGTGCTGAGGGTTTAGGACATTGTTCGGATCTCTCCAACTATAACCTTGGGTCCTTGGCCCTCCTTGAAAGCCTCCAATGGCGTGTGCCATTTCAGTTTCGGAGTCTTCCTCCCTTGCAGTGTAGGGACATTGTTCCTCAAGATGGCCTTGAGAGCATATGGAACAAACTGGAGCTACCTGTTTTTTTAGTTCAAGCATATTCGAAAGCATAGAGGTGATCTTATCTAACTTAGAATCATTTATAGCATGGGAACTTACCTCATGTACCTTTCTAGAAATAGGATCGGCACCTTCGTATTGTGCATCATTGAGTGCACGGCTTTCAAGTAGTGCACGACCATCTACTAGGCTCCGAGCTAAGAAACTTCTATTAGCTGCAGCATCGAGCAGTCCTCTATCCCAACCTTTGAGTCCTTCATAAAAGTAGGTTAAAAGATAGCCTTCTGTGATCCCGTGAGTAGGGCATGAAGCACAAAGTTCCTTAAACCTCTCATAGTACTGGCTGAAATTCTCATCATGTTCTTTCTGCTTGATTCCAGTGATCTCTTTTCTTAAGACCGTAATCTTTGAGGCAGGGAAGTACTTGGTAAGAAACTCCTGAACCAACTTCTCCCAAGAGTCAATATGATTGGGTGGGAGACTTAAAAGCCATACCCGTGCTCTTTCTTCCAAGGACAATGGGAAAGCTTTCAGCTTCATGATTTCCAAGTCCGCATCATCCGGACACATACTACTAATGATGAATTGGAACTCCGTTAAGTGTTTGTGTGGATCTTCATTTCTGATTCCACGGAACTTGGGTAGTTGATGAAGGACTTCACTCTTAAGCTCAATATCTTTCTTGTTGGTTCGAGGCTCGGGATACTGGATGCAGAAGTCTGTAGTGCCATTTGTGTTTGCACATGTCTGCTCCCGGATACTCAGGTTTCGTGCCATGGTTATCGGTGTTCCGAAAATCTGTTCTTCTTCTGAATTACTCTTCTCGCTTTTGGACTCACCGAATATTGGGGATGGAGGTTCGAACGAACTGGTTTGCTTAAGTGCGTCTCTGAATGTGGCGTTGCTTGGTGAGATGTCAAGTTGTCTTCTTAGCCGATCAAGCTTAGATTGATGAGCACGCATTCATAAGTTCGTACCTCTATGAAAACAAAACTCTAAGTTAGAAGGCAAGTATACACAAGAAGAGATAATAAGAGTAAGATAGTATAGATTTGCATAAAGTATCACATAAATGGAAACCAGGATTAACAAAAAGTTACGTTAATGGAAAGAAAATGCACAAGTTCCAAATTCAAACTAATAATGCAATAAATAGAGTTTTAGAGTGTCATGAATAACTTTCTCCTTCCGCTTCTCATAGTACTTTCCTGGGCGTACGGCCTGCGCGTACTGATAACCACCATTCCACCATTCAACATTAATCATGGCCAGTTGAGATAGATGTAACGCGAGAAGCAAGGATAATTTTAAGAGCACCCCGAGGCTAGCTTGGCATATACTCCATTGGTGTTCCCTTTCTTAATCCAAAACTTGTCACCAGTCATAACTCTCCTAGACACCATAATTAATCCAAATGATGACGTAGAGAATTACCAAACCCTAGTGTTTACAAACTCCGCCCCAACCTCATGTCCATAGATTCGATTCTATGGTGTGTGGTGATGAAATCCACACATCATGAAGGGTTAAGGAGAAAGTAAATAAGAGGGGCACTACCTGTTCCCGAAAGTAAGATTTTGAAGAAAAAAGGAACTAAGAGATTCATGCAACTCTAAAACAATTAATAGGAAACAATACTTACACTTTAGGAAATTCAAAGATGAATAAAGTTTCATAAAAAAATTTAAAAAAAATTTTTATTTAATTTTTTTTTTTAAATTTTAAAATTTTTTTTATTCCGAATTTTCTTTTTTTTTTCATTTAAAATTTAAAGTTTAACAAGATATAAACAAATAATTGATTACATAAAAATAAAATAAGTGTAAACATAAAGTTAGTGGAACATAAAGGTTATGGAATAAAATTAAAAGAAAGTTAATGGAATAAAGTTAATGTAATATAATTAAAGTTAAGGGAATAAAGAAAAAGTGTGAATATTAAGTTAATGGAATAAAGTAAAAGTGTGAATATTAAGTTAATGGAATAAAGTATAATGGAATAAATAAAAGTAAAAGTAAAGAAAAGTGAACATATAAAATATGCATTTATGAACAAGTATCAAATTTATTATGAACAAATATATTTATATTAAAAAAAAATTATGAACATTTATGTACAAGTATAAATTAGAAATTAAGAATAAGTAAAGTATGAGCATTATAAACAAACATAATAAGAACAATAATAAGATGGATAAATAAAATATAAAACAAGTAAGTAAATGTTATAAACAAATATAATATTAACAAAAGTAAAATTTATAAACAAGTATAATATGCACAATTTATATACATACACTAACAAATTAAAATGATTTTCAATTTCCCCGGCAACGGCGCCAAAAATTGACTACGCCCAAACTACGCATTAAATTAAACATGTAATTCGAGTGTTATACAATTTAAACCCTTTTTGTGTAGATGTAGTATTGATAAATAGGGATCGTTCTTAACCGGGGAAATTAGGGACATTAATAATGTGTTAGTGGGAGATGAATAAAAGAATAATGAATTAAAGAATTAAATAATCAAAGAATTAAATAATCAAAGAATTAACAATTTAAAGAATTAATTACTTAAAGAATAAAAGAATAGAGCATTAAAGAATAAAAGAATTAGAGAATTAACTAATCAAAGAATCAATAAATTAAAGAGTAAAGGAATAAAGAAATCAAAGAATCAAAGAATAATAAACTAAAAGTATGAAAGAATAAAAGAATAAACAATAAGAAGAATCAAAGAATAAAAGAATTAAAAGAATTAAAGAATAAAAGAATAAAAGGGGGGGTTTTAAAAAGGTTTGTAATAAGTAAAAGTATAGATAAACTAATTTTACTTCTATTCTAATTCATGTACAAATGATCTTCTTAAAACACAAATCTTACCAACACTCTAATAATTGCAAATATTAAAACAATCACGAAATTTTACCTTAATTATCTTAATTACCTTCATACATTTTTCAATACTATAAATGCACCGACAGCGGACAACACTTACAATATGATTCACCTTTTGTTTTTGACTGAATGCGCCGACAGCGATCAACATTAAGTCTCTTCAATTCTATTTTAAATGCACCGACAGCGGATAAAACACTTAACATTGCATTGAAGTATAAAGCACTAAAATGTATAAAATAACTAAAATTCATAAAGTAAGACACATGTAGATTGCATTTAACACTTACAAATATTAGTAAGAAAAACCTCACATATATTGAACTATAATCAAAACCAATAACAAAAATGAGAGTTTGAGTAAATGGAGAGTAATTGTTACACTTTCGAGATGGATGAAAACAATGGATTGTTATTCATACGATTCTCCGACAGCGGACGGAACCTTATGAAGATGGAGGAAATAACCTTGGGAAATATGGACTCAAAACTCTAAACTTTGTATTGGAGATACTTTGCCAAAGTTTCTCTCAAAGAAGGCTCAAATGTGTGCCTCAAAGAAGGTGTGTTTCAACAAATGAATTGAAACCCTATTTATAGGTGGAGAAAGCTACCAAAAATAATATAAAAATACAATAAAAAATGTTAAATAATGGAATGATGAGTAATAAAGATTTGTGATGATGTTTAGAAGTGGTTTGAGTTGTAAAGTTGTAAAATTGGGTTGGAAAGTGAGTGGAAAATTGGGTGGAAGTTGAGTGGAAGCTGCTGGAAAAGAGTCCAGCAGAGAGCAGCTGAAAATCACTCCCAAATTCGGCCAGAAGCCACTGAAGAGGCGCTGTGGCAGTCGGCAGGCGCCTGCTGAAGATGAAGGCTGAGGTTCAGCGCACGCGCGCCGAACGGTGACCCTGGAAGTCGGTGAGCGCGCGCCGAAACTGGTCTCTGGGCTGGGGAGCTGTGCGCGAGCTGGGCTGCACGGGCCGGGCTGCACGGGCCGGATTGGGCTGACGCGCTGGGCCTGATTTCTTTTCTTCTTCTTTTTCTGCTGGGCTGGCGGGCTGGTATCTGGGCTAGTAGATGGGCTGCACGGATTGGGCTCAGAAATTGATTGGGCTGCAAAACAAATAATGAATTAATTTAATTAATAACTAAATTAATTAATTCACCAAATTTCGTCCATAATTTATTCGTTATAATTCCGATCGAGACGATTCTTTCGCCAAAATCCTCCAAATTACAAACTTTATTTTTCTAAACATAAAAATCACAAAATAATTTATTTTATCAATTTATTTAATATTTTAATATTAAAAGTCAAGTATAAGGGTATAAAATAATATAAAATAATGCTTATTTAACGTCCTATCATATGGTATGTAAATTCGGAGAGAAGGTCAGCGACAGCCTGGCCCTTCTCGATAGAGCATGGGGCAAAGGTAATGTCAAACTCACTGAGTTCGATTGCCCATTTGATCAATCTTATGGATGTGTCCAGCTTTTGGTGGACTTACCAAAGAGGCTTGTTGGTGAGGACCAAGATGGGATGGGCCTGAAATTAAGGGCAGAGTCGTCTGGCTGTGATGACCAAGGCGAGGGCCAGTTTTTCTAGGTCACAGTATCTGGTTTCCGCATCCTAAAAAGCTTGGCTTACGTGGTAAGCTGGGAATCTGAGCCCTCATTGGTCTTGATGAGGACAGAGCTAACTCCAGAGACGGAAACCAAAAGGTAGATAATGAGTTGCTCTCTAGTATCTAGGCGAAGTGAACAGAGTTTCTTTGCTCATGTACTCTTTCAATGCGTGGAATGCGATGTCACAGTCATCATTCAAGTGGTTATTCTTGCTGGTTGTTTTCAAAGCCTTGAAGAGTGGGTGTCACTTGTCCATCACCTTGGATATGAACCTGGTGAGAGAGGTGACTTTTCTAGTTCGGGTCTGGACCTCCTTGAGAGTGCGCGGTGCCTACATATTGAGGATGGTGTTGATCATCTCGAGGTTGGCTTATATCCCGCGTTGGATCATCATGTAGCCGAGAAATTTTTTGGAGTGTACGTCGAAAACACTTTTGGCAGGTTTGAGCCGCATTTGGTATTGCATGAGCAATTGGAACATTTTGTGCAGATTGGTGATGTGATCCGCAGCAGGTTTGCTTTTGACCAGCATGCCATCCATTTAGACCTTTATGGTCTTCCCAATTTGATCAGCGAACATGAAGTTCACCAAGCGCTGGTAGGTTGTTGTAACGACCCGGAAATTCGAAGAAGGAAAAATTGGCAAAATTGGAAGGAAATGAAAATTTTGCCCCTGGAATTTGGCGAACGGTTGACTTTTTGTTTGAGCCATCAAACGAACTTTGACCAATGACTGTGACGTAGATCGGGACGTCACGAGTTCCTAGACAGGTGGCACGTCCAATTCCGACATTCGAGGAGAAAGTTATGATGTTCGTAAGTTTAAGGGTAATTTGGTAAATTGATTAAAAAGGGGTCATTTGTTGACTTTTTGATCGGGACCTTGTTTGGACTTTCCGGAAGTACCGTTGGATAGGTCTCGAGACGCTAAATCTGTAGACAAGCGGCATGCATCAATCGAAGTTCGGACGTGAAAGTTATGGGTCTAGAATTATGAGGGGCATTTTGGTAATTAACCAAGGAAAGGCAAAATGGTAATTTGCCACAGCAGAGTGAATTGGATAATTAAGTGGTTGATTCAGCCTATTTGGATGAGGATTTATTATTTATGTGACATCTATCACTTGCTTATGTTAATTAGTGGCACAAAAGTAGGATGTGGAATTCATTGTGTGTTTAAAATTGTAAAACGCGTGTGTTTGAAAAACAAAGCATCAATAGCAGACCTCAATCTCAATTTGATTGATCTACCCAGTAACCAAAACCAATTGAGAGGACATCCAGAGAGGAAAACAAAGAGAATTAAACTGAGAATTATGAACCTTGAACCCGTTGAACTTAAACCAAGAAAACCCGAAAACCTTTGAGGAACCATAGGATCAAATTTGAAATTGTGGACGTTCGTGAGTGAAATTGATGTTGAATTTAGCTTCCTGCGATTGAGACGAGTCGAACCCAATTAAATTTGAAGGGAATTCGAGTCGTTTTGCCTTAGAACAGAGAGAGGGAAGACTTCGAATTTTTGAGCTTGAGTCGAGGAATTTGAGACATGGAATGATGAAATTGAACTTGAAAATATGTTTATGAGAACCCCATGAAGCTTCCTGATGCATAAATTGAAGGAAAACGATGGAGAATGATGACCTTCGAAGAATGAACAGTGTTCTGTGTTCTTCGAGAATTCGAGTTCAATTCGATGGGATTAAGGTAAGGTTTTATGTAATTGAATTCACAGAACCTTAATTAGACCTAAAATGACATTGTTAGATAAATCAATTGAAAGAATTGATGTTGAATTGACAGAGAACTAGTCGGGTCGCCTCGCGGATTGCAGGACCCGAATGACAGAGATACCGGTTGGGGCGATGACACTATAGCAGGCGCGTGAGGGCGCGTGGGCACGATTCCCGAGGTGAGGACAACATGACTTTTGTTCTATGCAATGTAACGAACATTTTGGCGTTGGTTTCGAATTAATCGGACACCGTTTCGATATTGTTTCGAGGGTCCAAAGGTTTATATTATGTTTTAAATTAATATTTAATTCCCAAAAAATTATGGGGAATTAGTATGATGTTAAATAAGTCATTAGTGACCCTGACTAATGATTTTGGACAGGATTCGAGATTCCTGGAAAATGTCGAAAATTACGAAAATGCGTGGAGCTCGGGAAGCGAGCGGTTTGGACGGTGTGTGAGTGGACGTTTGTTTTATAAACTGATATGCATGCATAGTTAAATATTTTACATGATTTATGGCATGATTTGAACTGCAATGATTTGGTATGATTATTTTTGGATTTAATGATATTTTAATCAGTGTTTTGGGCACATTTTTCGAGAAACTGTGAAATTGTTGTTTTGGGGCGAAAGCCAGGGATTTGAGATTGGTTTTGAGTCGGGAAATTGATTTGGTGAATTTATAATGCTTTTTGAGATATTTTATGGATTTATGTGAAAAGGGCAACTGAGGTTGCGATTGCACAGATTTGCGTGGAATTGATGATTTTGGGCTAAGCCCGGGATGTTAAAAGAATGTTTTGAATAGTATTGTGAGTTAAAGATGATTAGATGGGATTGAATGATTTTTGGATATGGTTTTATGGATTTACGTGCATTGAATTATTTGATGACTTTACGGATTTATGAGAAATGAGAAATGAGATTTGGGCATGAGACCCTGTGATAAATGGTTTTGATATGGTTTTGAATGATGATTTCGAAATAATGATTTTGATTGTGTATTGATGTTTGATGCCCCCAGATGTGCAATTCTTGGGTAGACTTCTGATGTGTAATTCCCGAAGTGACTCCGGATGTGTAATTCCGGGAGGGACTCCGGATGCGTAATTCCCGAAGGGACCGGATGTGTAATTCCGGGTGAGGCTGGATGTGTAATTCCCAGCAGGGCTGGATGTGTAATTCCCATCAGGATGACGACTCTGGATGTGTAATTCCCAGAGGACCCTCGGATGTGTAATTCCCGAGTTATATGCTTTATTATGTGATAAAATTGTTTTACGCAATGATTCAAATGGCATTTAGGCTTGAGAGCCGGGATTTGATGTTTTCATGTGATTTGGCTGGAAAGCCAGTGATTCTTATATTTGATTCTATGCATGGATGGTTTGATAAACTGGAGGGTAAATGATGTATTTTGATAAATGTGTTTTAAATGATGTTATTTTTGTCCACTCACACCTTTCCTATTTTGATGACCCTACAGGCCGTGGCACGACGTTCGGGACTGATCGAGAGGCGGAGGCAAGAGCGGAAATCAGTGCAGTTATCCCTTGTCTGACAGGTGCTGAAGGGTAATTTCGGGACTTCAGTTGTCTTGTCAGATGGGAGCAGGACCAGGAACGGTTATCAAAGTCCAGTTGGAATGGGTCATGTTAGTTGCTCTGGCGTTCTTTAGTCCAAAGAGCATGACATTGTAGCAGTAGTCACCCAAGTTGGTGCGGAAGCTAGTGTGGATTTAATCGTCAAGATTCATCTTGATTTGATTTTAGCCTGAATAGGCATCCATGAAGCTGAGAAGTTCGTGCCCAGCAGTGGCATCGACCAGGAGGTCGATCTTTGGTAGCAGGAAGCTGTCATTTGGGCATGCCTTATTGAGATTAGTGAAGTCGATGGACATCTTCTACGGATTGTGCTGAGCTTGGTAATCTCCTCTTGCATGGAAAGCTAACGCTCGGCGTTGTAAGTTATTTTGTTCTGCGTGACTGGTCTGAAGGATGTGTCGATTGTGAGGCGATGGCAGATTACGTCGGTGGAGATTCCTGCCATATCTTTGTAAGACCATGCAAAGACCTCATTGTTTCCCTAGAGGAATTGGATGAGTGCTTCCCTAGTCTCTTGGGCGTTTGTTGTGCCAATCTTCACTTGTCGCTCGGGATGATTAGCTCGGTCTCTTCCATGGGCTGAGGTTGTGAAGTTGACGATAGGTCCCTTGGCTCCTTGGGGGGACTGGACCAGATTTGCTGAGCAAGTTCAGGGTCGATGAGGTTGACCTTGTATACTGATTCGATTATGGCTGTGGTCTCCCTGCCGGTGCATAGATTGATCTTGGTTAGGGCGGATTGGTAGCATGGGCGTGTTGACTACTGGTTGCCCCTAACCTGACTGGTGCCCATAATTGTAGAAAATTTGATCAGCAATGAGCACATGGAAGTTATTGCATTGATCTAGTTCAAAATTCTCCTGAGTAGTATGACCATGTAAGCAGTAGGACAGTCGACCACCAAGAAGGTGGTGAGTGTCATTCCAATCCTTGGTGTGCTGCGTAGGGAGATTGGAAAGGAGATAGTGTCAAGGGGCTTGACTGAGTCTACCGAGAAGCTGAGTACTTGGGGGTGGTTTAGGTGAGCTCCTTGGAACCAATTCCCAGTTGGTTGAAAACCTCCATGAATATGACGTTTACGGAGCTACCAATATCCACAAGAATTCATCCCACGTTAAAATTGGCAATCTTTGCTCGGATGATCAGCGGGTCGTCATGGGAGAAGATTATTCCTCGCTCCTCCTCCTCTGAGAAGATGATAGATGTTCATTATGCCCGTGCGACCTTTGTTTCCCTCCCATCCTCGATGTTGAAGATCTGGTGGTTAGATTCAAGGCTCGGAGGAAGTCTTTCTTCACCGTGTTGGAGGTGCATGAAGAAGAAATGGTTGGACCTCAACTAATTGTGTTGATTTGCTGGATATTTTGCGCAGGTCGCGCATTCTCTAGGAACTGGTTGATCTTCCAATCCCTGGCAAGGGTCTCCACGATGTTGCGGATGGCAACGCATTCATTAATTGTGTAACCATTGGATTTGTGGTATTGGTAGTATAGGTTGGATTGGACTCTAAGGTGAGGGCCCTGAGCTTGTGCTTATGGCTTTGCAATCATCCCCTCAATATTCATGAGGACGTTCTCGAGCGAAGTATAGAGGGATGGAGTAAGTTTTGAACTTAGATGTTGGCCCGTCATAGGGTTTATCAGGCTGGTGATGATTATTCGGCCTATGCCCCTTCTGGTTGTATATTTCTTTCGTCCCCTTGTAGTCATTGTTGTAGGAACCTTTCCTCTTACTGGAGTAAGAGTCGTTCATTTGGTTCATATGTTGGCTACTAGAGTAATAGTGTGGTTTTTCCCGCTGATTGCTCTGAGGCGCTAAATAGGCAGGGGCGGTGGGTAGCCTCGATTCCACTTACGAGGAGTTGAAGTGTTCTGCCTTGGCGGGGATTGTCGCTTCCCTCATTATATCATTGTAATCATCTCTTCCCTACACGAAGGCATGGTACTTGAAGATGGACTCCCTCAACTCCTTACGAAATGCCTTGTAGGCCACCTTGTCATCTGTCTCATGGGACTTGGAGTATTCGAGGGTGAATCTTGCTGCTTACTCCGCTTATCGGAGGGTGCCTAGATCTTATGTTGTCAGGAATCGATCCGTCTGGATCATGAACTAGCTCAGGAAGACCATGTGCAACCGGTCGAAGGAGTCGATCGACAGTGGTTCAGACAAGTAGAACCAATTGAGTGTAACTTCCATAAGGGTGGAGCTGAAGATTAAGCAGTGGGCTTCATCGGAGAGGCTTCTGAACGCCACGGCAAAGTTGTTGCTGTTTATGTGAGTGTGAGGGTCTCCTCTCCCGTTGTATAGAGTAATCCATCCCTAGGATTATATCGAACTCGTGGATATCCAGAATAATTAAGTCTGCTGGTAAATCCACATCCTCAATTCTTACCGGGCACCTCCGAATCACCTGATTCACAAGGTACATGATACCCATCGGGGTGCCAACACCCATTTCGTAATCTAAAGCTGATACAACACAATCAAGCATACCAGCACAACTTTTCGAAATAAAAGAATGTGTAGCCCCCGCATCCATCAATACACGTACAAGAAGGTTAAAGATATGTAGTGTACCTGTGACCACGCCTGGGGCAGTCCTCGCCTGCTACTGGGTCATTGCAAACACTTGGGCCCTTGGCCCTCCGTTCCGTCCGCGCCCGCGCGCGCCACGCCAGCACCACGGTCAGACCGCGACCTCCATTAGTATGGGAAGCCGTGCTCTGCACCACACTAGAGCCCCCAGCGTCGTTGTTCTTGGACAACTGCGGGCAATCACAGGCATAGTGGCCCTCCTCTCCGCAAGCAAAACAAGTTACTGGCCTTGGCCTGTCCGGATGCCCACCAGAGGCACCGCTCCAAGATGAGCGTTGCCCAGAGTTGTATCCTGATCCTCTGCCCTGAGAGCCTCCGCGTCGACCTGACCAGCCACGACCCTTGAAGGATGAGGGTGCTCCCTTGTAGCCCCCTCCCTTCATGTTCTTCTGGCCCGATGGCCCACGATGTGGGCGATCCTGACGTCGCCCCTCGCCCGAAGGTTGTCGTGTCTGGTGTGCCGCCAGACTGGCCTCGACACGCACCGCAGCGTCGACCAAATCTCTCAGTGAAGCATGAGTAGCAGCAGTCACACTTGCCCGGATCTCCCCTCGGAGTCCAAGCTCGAACCTTTGGTATCTGTCCTCCTCCGTGCTCACGAATGATGCAGCGAACCGGGAAAGTTTCCCGAAAGTTTGCTCGTAGTCCGCAACGGACATATCCCCCTGCTCCAGCCGGAGGAACTCAGCCTCCCGTGCCGCGCGAAAGGATCGCGGGTAGTACTGGTCTAGAAATCTGGAACGGAAAGCTTCCCAAGTAGTGGTATGGACCGACCACCCAGACATTTCGAGTCCGTGCCACCACTGGTAGGCTCCTCCCTCCAGTAAGAAGGCCGCCAAAGTTACCCGTTCGCCTGGAGGGCAGTGCATTACCGAGAAGATCCTCTCCCACTTGGTGATCCAATCATGAGCATCCTCGGGGTTTGATCCCCCGCAGAAAGGAGTGGCTCCCAACCATTGAGCCCTTTCAATGCTCGCGCATTCCATCTCCCTTTCCAGATCCTCGTCAGTTCGTGTATGAGGAATTCTCCTAGGAGGCATAACCAACTGTCAAGAGGCATAGATCAGATAACGATGTTCTTAAAAGTCGAAAAGTAACTAGTACTAATCGCTAGTCTAGCATGCTGACCATACCCTAGTACTGACCACAACCTAGTGCTCTGATACCAAGCTGACAGGACCCGCCCCGATCCCACAGGGCCCACAAGGGGACGTGCCCTGCTCCCGTCTGACACCCAGTAATTCATACCAATTTTAACCTCAAAACATCAAATGCATAAATAACCAAATTAAAGTCATACATCAAATCCGAATTAAACGAATGTCAGACAAGGGATGAAATCCAAAATTACAAGTTACGAGCACGACACTATAGTAAACTTGCGGGTACACCACCCAACAGGGGTTCAGGTACGCAGAAGTAGATCTATGCCTCAGCCTCAGGTTCCTCCTCTACCTCAGTATCACGACCTGGAGGGGTTACCAAAAACATTAAGGGTGAGTGGACCGAAACTCAAGTTTATAAAATCATTTGATAAGTAAAATGTATAATTTACCCCTCCGTTTTCCAAACATGCATGCATCCGTAACTAAAACCATCAATCATATAATATGAACCATAAGGCATATAATAAAACCATAAGTATAATTTTAGTTGCTGCACTATACACTCCGATCCCGACATCCCTGATGTCTGACGTCCCTGACATCCAATAAGGTCACAATCACAAGGCTACGCGTGCCACTCGGGTCTCAATTTTCGAGTTCATTCCCTGAACCCCGTTCGGGTACAGCATCCCCGATGCTTAGCGTCATAGACGCTGGACGTACTAGACGTCCGTGACCTCTCCGGGGTACCTCATCCGGAGGAGACAATATAATATGGAAGGATCTATACAGTGCAGTACCAAATACATTTTATTGATATCCACATGCAAAACATATATAAAATCCAATCAATCTTTAAGTTTCATCAGACGGGTCTCAAGCCCAAATATCGTGAAACGTGCCGTAACCATAATTTCCATATCATCAAAACCATTATTTGTTCTTAGCATGTGAATATGTATAATAAACCAGAAAACATTTATGCACACAAGGGTTTTAGAAAATGGCCCACTCACAGTACAATCCTGCTGAAAACCGAGCGTATACCCTTGATCTGGTACAATTATACAATCCCTGTCAAGTCCAAAGTATTCGTAAAGGTCAATTTAAACCCCTAACATTCAACCATGAAATCCTAGGCTGAAACCGGCCGGGAAAAGCCGTCCGAACGCGCTTCCCAAGGCAATAAACTTTATTTTGACCAACTTAATGATCTCCGATCGACCCGAAACCACCGCCATTGGATCCGGATCGTCGAAACCTAAAGAATGGTGGTGGTCCCACCAAAAACACTGTTCACACGCGCCCCCACGCGCCGGTCAACGCAGGAACAGTCCCTGCTGACGTCTCTGCTGACGTCAGCATGACGTCATGCTGACGTCATCTAACAGTTGTCAGGTCTGACATGTCAGACTCTGACAGGTGCCACGTGCCAACACCCGATTGGTCCACCTCACTGATCTGTCAGGCCACGTGTCAGATCTGACATGTGCCACGTGTCAGCACGGCACTGGTCCACGTCACTGACATGTCAGTGACACGTGGCAGTCCCTGACTGGTCCACGTCACTGACATGTCAGTTCTGACTGTGCATTGACATGTGACACGTGTCGGCTCACGGTTGGTCCACATCACCTGAGAGTCTGACAGGGTGCCACGTCATCACCTCTGTCCTCAGACGGGTTGACCCGTATTCCTGCAACTTGGGTCGATCAGACCCGCAATCATGACCCGGTCACCATTTCTTCCACACTCAACCATTTCAGTCCTAGTTTGTTCCTAGATGCTCGTCTCAATCCCAGGAAGGGTTCTATGGAATCAAAATCGAGAAAAACAGACAGGATCGAGGGCTTACCTCGAAGAACAGAACCGGTTTCCTGTCGCCGTTTAGTCACCGTCCTGATCACCTCCGGTCACGATATCAAGCTCAAAAGGTTCCTGGCAGTCCCTAGAGTCAATTAGGATTCATAGAAAACAAAACTAAACGTGGGAATTCGAGTTACCAAAATCTGAGTTTAAAACCGTTTCGGGTTTCCCTGGTTCCTACCTCGCCGCCGTCCTCCGCCGTGGTCACTGCCGTCTGCCGCCACACATGTCCCGCCCAGTGGCTCACAGAGTAAGGATCAAGTGCAGTTGTGGTGTGATGGTATGGAATGGGCAGTACGTGGGTGTCGGGTAAGGAAATATATATAGAGATGGAGGGACATGATGGACGGCCCAGATTGAATCTCAGAATGAGATCAAGGGCTGAGATCAGATCTGGAGGTTTTCAGATCTAAGGGCTGAATTTAAAAGTTGATTTTAATGCTATTTAATCCCATAGTGGATCTGATCCAATCTAGCCAATGGGTGAGTGACACTTGTCACTCACCAGGTGTCCTCCAATCAGAATTTTTAGAATAAAATATTCGACACGAAAACCGAGACACGAACCTCCCGATTTCACGTTTCTGACCATAACTTCCTCGTACGAAGTCCGATTTCGGCGTGCCGCCTGTCTACGGACTCAGGACGTCGAGGCCTACCTGACGGTCCTTGAGTCAACTGGAAATTAGTTTCCAAAAGAAAAGTCAACATTTCCCCCTGGAAGTCCAAATTACGATAATGCCCCTGAACTTCCGATAGTCATAACTTTTCCCTGATCGTCCGAATTGGACGTGCCACCTGTCTATGAACTCGTGACGTCCCGAACTACGTCACGGTCATAGGTCAAAGTCCGTTTAATTCATCAATCAAAAAGTCAACAATTGGCCATACCCAAATCACACATTACAATATTGAAATCCTCGAATTTCCGGGGTGTTACATCCCGTTTGGTAGAAATTTCAATAGGTAGGGGGGATGGAGTGGAGGTATATGAGCTAGTGGGAGAAACTTAGTCAGAGTTCCCACAGACGGTGCCAAATGTTTGATCCTAGAACGGACCTAACGTGATGAGATCCGTTGAGGTATCTAGGACCCGATGAGGGGTATCCAGACCCACTAGGGGTACTGATTGATCTCCTGCTTCTGCTTGGCAAGTGACCTGCAAGGCAGAGAAGAACCATTAGACACTGGTGGGGTGCCAGCTTATGAGGCTCTGATGCTTAAGTTAGTAAGCATATGGAACACCTAATAGGAAGATCACAACACAAGGGCTGCCGAGTTGAGCGTGTGTGTGCTTCTAGTGAAAGAAATGATGAGAGGGAGAGAGAGAGAGAGAGAGAGAGAGAGTTACCTTTATGAAAGGGTCTGGGGGTATTTATAGTAGCCATAAATGTGGTGGTTGAGCACTATTTGGAGCAGGTACCAAGTTGTGGCTGGAGATGTAGCCACGTGCCTTGCAGATTCGGGATAAGTGCCAGGTGGTAGCCAACTTCCTGTTGAGTTAACGGGTTGGTGTGTCAGGGAATTGGTGTTGGCAACTGGCCTGATCAGATAGAGGGGTGTCGATCATGCCTACCTAGTGGCATAGGGTTCATGCCTACCTAACGAGGTGCACTGATGTTCCTACCAACTGGTGTATGGCATTGCCTGCTGACTAACATCTTGCACTGCTTGTCGAATGGGTCATGCCGACTAGTGGTTGTATTGCTTGTATAGAGCCTGGTTGGTCGATATGGTATCAACAGACGAGGAAGCTTTGAAGGAGTACTTTTGTATCTTAGTCGTGGCTTGTCATCTTATTCTTCAATTGGTTCATTGTGTAATCCTTAACTCAATGCTTTGTATTATGTTTTCTTTCATTATGTGTAACTAAACCTTTACTAGTTAGGGGCTGTTTTTGAAGCCCTAAATATGTGTACACATTGATTGTTTTTGTTCCTAATTTCAATATTTTTCTTGTGATTGGGTTGGATTGATTTGGATTATAAAATCTCTTGTATGTTTATATGTTATAGGTCGCCACATATTATATGAGCATGTAAGTGTAGCTAGAACATAGGGTTAATGCTATGGTATGTGTTATTCTTTATGATTTATAAGTGGCAAAAATCATCACAATTTAATCAATTCAAGTTGGGTTAGGATTTTTTGGCGTTTCCATAATCTGACTAACTCAATTGGCAATCAAACCTTCTAAGAACTTAATGATCATTTGCATGACCGGAATGAATATGCATTTAATGTTTTGAGATAGCTTTTTTAAGAATTCATTAACTTTGAGTACGTCTTTGGGTTAAATTAATACAGGAAGGCAATAAGAGCTTATTTGTGCTTCACGGTTTGTTCTTGATTGACATTTTTCAAGGCATAGAAAAGGAATTAGGGATAACAATTGGCTTGGCATGTATTTAGTGATGGAAAAATGTGCTCTTAACTATTCTTTCTCATTCGTATAATTTTAATCATTTATATTTTTTGCAAACAAAGATCAAACAAATCCCCCTTTCGTGTTTAACTAAGTTACTCGTATTCTTGTGTGTTTGTGTGGAAGTGTGTACCCTCAATCCTTAGTGTGTGAACGATACCTTACTTATCCTATATTGCTAATGACTACAACGTGCATGGTTTAATAGGTCTGTTTTGGGCCTATAATGAATTTCCAAAACTTAGTAAAAGCCACAGGGAGAAGAATTTTCATAACGAGTCTACCTTCTAGTTATACCTTTTTTTGAAGAATAGAAGATGGATGCAATGAACTTGATTAAAAAAATTTCCAGTCAGAGGCGAACATTAGATTTCCCAATCAAACTTGAAATTACTGCAAAAGGAAAAGAAGATCATAGAGAAAATGAAAATTTGATAGCAATGAGTTCTGACGAAGAAATGGAGTTGAATACAACAACTTATACAACATGTTGGAAAATAATTGGCCCGGAATCTTATAAAAACCATCCTAAGTTTTCCCACTCAAAAATCAATAATTGAATCCAAACAAATAAAACACAATGATATTGAAAACACTCAATTACTGTTTGAAACACTAATCATGAAATGATGAGTCAGCATGGTGATGTGACTAATTTGGGCGTACCCAAGACTCTCCCCGTGTGCGAGCATCCACTTGCTCCATGTTAGGGCCGACTCTGCATGTGGTATTATACAAAATTATATAGTAATTACTCAAAACCCTAAAGCCATTCTTAGGCCACTCACAATAGGAAGCTACATTTGAGTTGTATTTGTAATGGATGTAACTCTAAATGTAGCCTCAAAAAAAAATATTCTGAGCTAGATAGTTTATTACTCACAATGGAGGTCTATATTTATTGGGGTTAGATATGGAGCTACATTTTTTACTCGCATGATATCTTAAATATGTATTAAAATAATTTTTTTTAATTTAATGTTTATTTTTATAATCTTTAATTTTTTTTCCCTAAACATTTTAACCTAAGAAAATCTAAATTCCGAAAAGATAAGATTTCATCCTATATAGATCGCTATATCAGATCTTTTCATTTCGTTCTTATCTGCTATATCATATTTTCTTATCACAATCTTATATGTTAGATCATATTTCCTTATCCGACTCTGACATAGAGAGATTTCATTCCCCACCAACCTTTAAATCATAAAGAATATATTGAAAATATTGTGGGTGTTGTAAAATTTGGAGTGATATTTATAGGAAAAAATTGAAATCAACGAATTGTAATATTGAGAATATATGATAGTTCGATACAACGGTAGAAATGAAAATGGCCAAAAAAAATATTCAGGTGGTTCCACATAAATTTTAATCAAATTTTAGTTTTGATAGACTGATGGTGCTAGAAGAGTTGTATTTGCGGTTGGATTTTGAAAGTCTTTGAAAAAAGCCTCATCGGAGGCTCGGGCGAATCTAGCCCTAAATTTTACTCATTGGATATGTTTTTTTCTCCTTAGAGACTATATTATGAACAGCCTATGGAGAATCCAACTCCCCATTGTAAGTGGCCTTGTTCATTTTTCTTTTATCCATCTACTTTCTCTTCATATAAAATATAAAAGCTAAAATCTAAAAACCAGATAGCTATCACCAAATGGGACCGAAATTCTAGAGCGATTAGACACGAAGGTAACATATCAAATCCAATTCCCTCCAAATTGTAAAATTTTTTGTTTACGAAGCAAAATTCTAGGGCTAAAGAAGGTACCTTTTCTTTCTTCGTTATCCTTTTTAATCCCTCTTAAGTAAAACATGATTCATTTGTATCCTCTAAAATTCTTAAATCAAATGATTTAGTTTATCTAATTCATTCAATTATAATAGCAAACCATATCCCGGTGATAATAAAGGAAGAACGAGAATGAGTGTTTTAGCTCAATTACTAACAACGGAAAGTGGTAAATAAAGTGGTAAACGAAATTTAAACCCAAATGTATATAGAAGTGCACATTTTATTAGTAAGCAACGTAAGTAGTTAGTTAATGTCAAACACAAAACTTCGGGATTTCAGGCATTCGAAGTAAAGAGAGAGGAATTTCACCTTATCAAATGCAGATGTTTAAACTGATGGCGACCAAGAGTGGTCTAGTGATGAAGGCATAAGCCTGTGGTGTATCAAATCTTATGTACGAACCTTCTTTAGTTATTTTTGTGTGTGGTCATCCTCTATGAGCATAGAGGAGTTAGTTTGAGGGAAGGATTGGGACGTATAATTGTAAACATAGGCACGATTAGATGATTGATTCCTCGGCTGCTTCATGAGTCCCTAGTTAATCCCCTCTTGTATGATGAGTGTTTGCGTCTTCTTGGGTTATTCTTGTGTGGTCAGCCTCTAGAAGCGTAGAAGATTGGTTCGAGGTAAGGAATAGGGTGTATAATCGTAAACATATGCACGATTAGTTGATCAATCATTCGATTGCTTCACGAATTCCTAATTAAGCCTTTCTTACATGATGAGTGTTCGAATCTTCTTGAGTTATTCTTGTGTGATCAGTCTCTAGGAGAATAAAGCAGCACGAGAACTGGGACCTATAGTTGTAAACTTAAGCAAAGTAATATGATTAATTCCATCATGAACCCCTAGTTAACCACTTTTGCCTAATGAGTGTTTGAATCCTCTTGGTTTATTATTTTGTGGCCAGCTTCCATGAACAATAAAGGAGTTGATTCCAGAAGAGGATTGGGGTCTACAGTTGTAAACTTAGACACAATAAGGTTACCGATTCCTCGCCTTAGTTAATTCCCTCTTGTATATTGAGGTTCGAGCAGGATGCAAAATGTTCGTGCTAAGTATATTTCCTTAATTAACAAAAAAAGAATGCTCATACTAATGAGGGGGATTCCACCAGAGATTTTGATAGTGTGACTCAACTAATAAGGTTGTTGAGTACATGTACTATTACTGTTGGAGATTTTTACTTTCCAAGATAAATCACCAATATTAATAAGTTTGCCACACATGGATCTTCCAAAAGAAAAAGAAATGATCTCCAATTTTTTTCATTAAATTCACTATCATAGTTTGATTGTTCGTCCAACGTCATCCATAACGTTCTCAATTTTTCTTTTCCTTTTAATTCAAATTAATATTATCCTTCTTGGAAAGTCCAAAAGAAAAATCAGACATGCACCAATAAACCTAAACATAAAAGCCAATTAAGAACCTACGAGACATTGCCACATATTACTTCATTAGCCAGAGGAGATCCTAGAGAGAGGCGACAAGTGGCCGACAGATAGATGATGGAAAAGCAGAAGCTAAAGCATAATATGAAGAGAAGAGCTCCTAAATTGATCTCAGCATTATCCCAATTCCCAAATCTAATTATGAAGTGACTAATTCTACGACTTTATCTTCAGTATTATTATCAGTGTTCATCTCTCTCTCTCTCTCTCTCTCTCTCTCTCTCTCTCTCTCTCTCTCTCTCTCTCATCATCACATTCCAAAAGTTTGATTTGACACTCTACTTATGACACACAAAAACCAGGGTTCTCAAATTTGATGGGGCTTGAAGAAAATGATGCGATTGGCCATGAGTGCATCTCTCTTCGTACCTATTTATCTGCTTGCCCTAATGCTGATAAAACATGATTTGATGATCGAGAGACTGTTGCTCTCGTGCTTACCTAAACGTACGACTCTCAACCATTGATGATGCTTATACTACCGCCAATGAAATTTCACTCTGCAAGTATTTTTGATATAATAATATTTGAAGAGATGCTTACATTTTAAAAGCATGTATCAATTTTGTAATTTTTAAAAATTGAATCTGAAATTTCACATATAAAATATAAAAACAAAATATCATTAAATTATAATATAAAATGATCAGAAACAACTAAAGAGTCTACTATCCACGTGATTTCATATTGTTATGTCACTTGTCCCAATCTTCGTAGTTTAAGAGTTTGGAGATTATTTTTGGGTGCTTTTAAAGTATGATTGCAGTTCTATTCTCTTTAATTGAGTTTGCTTGGTCTTTTGGGTACAGGGTTTGCCTGCTTTGTCCAATCAAATTGGACCCAAATCTTTTGATAGATTTCTTTGTCTATGTTGCGTAAGGAAGAAGATCAGTGTCTGCGTGCAATTTGAAGAGTAATTTTATAGTACTATCATCGCAAGTAACTAAGCGGATGTGCTTCCTTCCATGCATCAGAATTCAAACTATTATCATCGCAAGTAACACACCATCATAGCTGATGCAATGCAAAATTGACAACAAAGAAGACAAAAGAATCCATTCACAAATGCAGTAATGGAGGAGGCTCACCCATCCACCGGAAAATGTGGCCTGGGTATTACATAACCCCAAGACAACTCAGAATGCCCGTAAATGAAATCCAAAACAAGTAATTGCGTGAAAATTAAGTAGAAAAGGCCTGGAATGGGGCCATTGTGATTATACAGAAAAATGAGTGGTGATGAATTCCTTAACAAAAAATATCTTCCATCTCATCTAACTGGTTAGGCCCCTACCCACACTATGATATTGATTCCAGAAAGAAAGAAAAAAGGAAACATCGATGAAACGAATTGTGTATTAATGCATTGAATCACTTACATTTAAGATAATAACCCTGCTTAACATTGGAATTTAAAAACTGATACTCAAAACAACTCGATGACAGACAATGCAAGAGCCTGCATCCACTAAAATTCTTCTTTTTTTCTTTCGTTTTTTGGTCTTCTATCAAACAAATCATTTAGGGAGTAATACTGGTTCATTGAATAAAAATGAAAGTAAAAACTGTAACTTTTCCCCTTTCTCACTTAGACTTACAGATGGACCCTCCAGAAATTGCCTGTTCTTTTCGTATCGTCACTTTGTCAACCAGTAGATAAATATGAGAAATGTGCATACGGACACGACAAGAGAAAGAATGATGGTATCCATAGACTTTTTACGCTTTATAGAAGAGAGGATATGATTTACCTGCACCATTATTTCACCGAATATCAATCAATAAAACTACAGATACCTTCGGAAATTCCAAGGATTTAAAATCTCTGATTAATAATTTGTGCAAATCCCTTTAAGAACCCTTATTTTAAACTACAATTTGGCACACTAAACCCCATAGGTACACAATAACGGGATTCATTAAATTTAGTTTTGGATTCAATTTTCAAATCATTAGTGATCTTTGTAGAGGTGAACTATTTCTGCAATCAATTAATTGAGTGCATGCTAACTTTTTTTAATAGTATAAAACAGAAATAAATATTTTCCTTTGATAAATGACCTGTGAGATACCAATGATGTTAAAGAAATAACTAAAACATCAATGACAAGAAGTACTAGTTTTATACCGTCGGAAGCCGGCTGCCAATATTGCTGAGCTTTGAATTAATACCGCCAAAAGTTGAACGTTGATGGACAAGTGCACCAAGCGTGGCTTGGGCTTGAGAGATCACAGTATCCACCTGCACCATCAGTAAAGACTTGGGAAGTCAATATAAAGCACAATTTGGGTGCTAATAAAGCTGCATATCTGGGATTTCATTTGCCACCCCTAAGAAAGGGGATGCAAATAGAGCAAAATGGATGACCATGTACCCTGACCATAATCAAGTAAGGTAAACCGAAGCTGCATGCATAAATCTCCCCTTTTCTCATCCAATAAAGCCATTTGATATATACTTTTCCTAAACCAGTCACTAGTTGTGCTTTATTCAACAAATGGCATGGAATCAAAGAGAGCTTTGGGCCCTAATAAAACACATCAGCACCCAACCCAATGTGTAAAGATGAAAAATTGTACCACTCTTGACTTTGCGTACCTGTCCTGTACTTCGGCTAACTGTAGCATGCTCTCTCAGGAGAGTGTTCTCTTCTGAGCCAAGACCATCTTCCAAGTCTCCTCTTGTTCGATCAAACTCCCTAAAATCCTCAAGGAGTGAAGCACGGTCTTGCTTAGCTCTATGGCTGGAGCGGAGACTATAGAACTCCTGCACTTCAATCATTTCTAAAAAGCATTGGAGTCTGATAGGTTCATACTTAGGGATATGTTATATCGAAAGAATAAAATGCACAAAGAGTGGAAGATTGTAGAAAGTTGAAGAGAATTGAAGGTGCTAGTTGCTTCACCAGCATATAGCAGGAGGCTAATATGAGGCATCTTGTAGAAAAAGGAATAGTAACAATAAATCAGTAACCTAAAGTAGAGCTCGGTTCAAAATGAGGGTTTAGTAAGAAAAATTGATCATCCATATATTAAATGTCCAAAATCTCTACTTCAACTTCACAATGAACTCGGAACAATAGAGAATAATGAAAAAGGACTTGGATAATGATCTGTAACACAAATTCCTTCTGGTCTTGACTTCAAACAGAACCATACGGTGGCATGAGAGCTCATGGAACGCATGCCATCATGCATGTTCGCCGATGAAGCAACCCAAAGTATACCTGTTAGCATATTTAAGAGGCCAGATTGCCAGAATACCTGAGTGAGATCTTGAAAAATTTCTTGATGTCTAGTCAAGGTACGAGAAACCATTTCTGAGCCATCTGATGATACCCATGCTTGCATTTGTGAATTTACTTGTTTGAGTTGCTTTAATAGCCGATCTATCCCAGATTCAAGATCATTCTCTGCAGCACCAGATTTTGCAGAACCCTTTGCAGAGACAAACTTACGATAAGAATCCATTTGCTCATCCAACTGAGTTTCAAGTTTCTTTGCCTGAAATTTCAGACAGATATATTTTAAGAAAGCAAAATTCCCAGCTACCCAGAGTTAGTATGAAGGGAACTGCATGAAAGAAACAAACAAAAAACAATAGAACATGCAAGACCATGCACTTTAAGGGACAAACAGAAAATATTTTTGGTCATTTAGGTTGAGCCAATGTGATTATGTTGTATGAGGTGTAAACAGTCTTAATGGAGTTCGCTGTCTAAAAAGATTCTGAAATCAGTCGCTGGCTTAAACCACACTGCATTTTCAAGATTCATGCTCAAAATTTAGCACCCGGAACCAGAAAGCCAAGGTTCGCAGGTGAAAATTCTTCACATAAAATTTTCTCTTCATGATGGCAAATCATTAAACTTTCTACCCAACAAAGGAGTGTACAACGCAGAAGTTCAAGAAACATGTAGAAAGAAAAAAAAAAAATACTAAACATCCTTCAAAAAGTCTTTTGAAGTAGATGTGACAAGCCTTATAGTAAGCAATCCCTAGGTGAACAGATTTGGCTACCCCCATTCAACCTAGTTATTTTTTTCTACAACAAGAAATGATCAATAATAAGGCTGAAATCCAAATACTATCAAACTTTTTCATATTGTGCACTTCTCATATGCACGGGTTAAGGATTTTATCATTACTCATAATGGTCTGACTGTCACATTCAAAATTCGATGATCTCCTACTTTCATTAGAGTGTGCAAGAAAACTGGAGCCAGTGATATCCTTTACGGATCTACATTCAACTCAAGTTAGAAGAGGCATAAGAGATAGTTCAAGGTGGTTGTTGAATCATAGCAGTGTTTTCAAGTAAAATATTACTACCATGCTTTTAGATCAAGGAGGATGTTGGCTTGCTGTGGTGGAATGAGTTGTGTGGGGTCCTTGAATTTTATCTTTTTTTGTCTCTTTTCCTTACGGAAGTGTATTGTTTCCCGTAACTTGATTCTAGATTACTTATCCATGATCTGTGCATTTCTTTGAGTTAATAAACTTTATGCTCTGTTATGAAAAGTGACCCAATCAAAGCTAAAATATTAACCGTCTGTTTTGTCAGTTAAACGATTGGAAACCTAAGGTACTAATGAAAAAAATGCAGGCGTTATCCAAAAAATTCTAGCTGAAGTTGACCTTTGTAATTCCTAGACCCTACTTAAACCCTATATCAACCCAACGTATTTACCAACATGGGATTCAAGGCTACTGCGATCTCTCCTCCTCTATGGAGAAGCCTTTCTAAAATGGCATGTATCTATTCACCTGCCTATGGATTAACACCATCCCAAACTGCAGGAAGCAACCTTGAATATCATACAGCAGTGGGTTGAGTTACCAAGGCCCTATCGAAAAGTGCTGAAGTTGACTTTCGAATTTCCAGGCCTTGCTCAAGTACCTTAACTCTTCCAGCATGATCTACTTCGAAAACTGCACTAGACTCTTTTATTTTATTAATCACCCAAATAGAGTATAGAACTAGCAACAATGGGCAGTTCAACACGATTCGTCTAAAGTCTTCAACTTTAGTATTCTTTTCCATAAGTCAATTTTCTTAGGTAGGAATTGAAGTTCCAATTGAAGCTAGAACAATATGGATTTACAAACCACATGGCACAAATCCAGTAAATGATCCTAAAATTAAATAAAAACGCAAGCTGATCTCATAAGCCTCCTACCGAAAATGAGCAAAAACTACAGGGTACTGCTTGCAGAATTCAATAGTTATCGAATCATCTCAGGCCAGTTTCTCAAAAACCAAAAGAATTCAAGAGAACGTGGTGGAAAAAAAAAACTAAAGTTTCAATAAAAGTCAAAATTTACATCTCAATTCTCGTTCTCTCTGATCAACCAACCAGAATTCAGAAGAAATCCCTACAGAAATCCTCATTTTCTGTCGGTTATTAATTAAAGATGAAGAGGAAAACAGTACCTGTGTACGAAGCGCGTCCCATGACCTTGGAACTTCCATTCTCACGGACGCCAAAATGGAAGGCGATCTTCTAAGTCGGAATTCACTTGTTGTTATATATTTCTCTTGTACTTCGAAGTCGATCTTCTTCTTCTTCTTCTTCTTCGTCTTGTTTCAGAGATGGAATATCGAGAGGCTTGGGAATCGGGGTTGTTTGGAGACGAAGACAGGCGGTCTACTTTCAACGGCAGTTTCGCTTGCTTCTTAAGAATCTAAAAATTATAAAATGACCAAAAGATAATTAACCAGTTTTTTTTTTTTGAAAAGCTGATTAATACAAATATTAAAAACCCAAAGCCAAATCAGTTCATAAAAACAAATAAACTACAGAGAGCAACCCTAATCAGGCCCAAAAGCAAATAAAAACAAAAAATAAATTAAAATTTTGAAAGGAATTCTATATTTGAAAATTTATTATCTCTTACATCTTGGTCGCTATTATATCCAAAAATCAAAACCTCCAAAACACCATAAAATCATCATTGTGCAAGGTTCCGCTCTTATGTGTCGTACGAGATGATACACACTCATCTCGAAGTAGCACTCGGCCGGCCATGGACATTATCCTAGTCGATCGGCCACATTATCATGCAAGATTTTGCTCTTGCGGTCCTTACGAGATGACATACACTCATCTCGAAGTGGCACTCGGTCAACCATGGACATTTATTCTAATCGATCGGCCACGACATCATGCAAGCTTCCACTCATGTGGACCGTAAGAGATCACATACACTTATCTCAAAAGTGGCACTCGGTCGACCATGGATATTATCCTAGCTAATCAGCCACATGACCATGCTAGCTCAATACGAACCGCATGTGTACTATTGAGTCGGTTATGAATAACATTTAAGGCCGACCAGTCATGCTCACCAATCCCTATTCAAACATAAATTGACCACGGTATCTTACCTCGACCAGGGCTAGGGGGACGGATATATGAAAAATATATGTACAGGTTGACAAACAACAGCAAGCGCTCAATCTAGGAAATCCATACTTAGGGGACTTCTATAAGGACCCGTCCTAAGTTACGAGATTTATTTATTAATTAATTAAGGACTAATTGACGATTAGCAGGACTAATCATGGATTAGTCGAGCATTTTCGGAGGAACGATGCAAAATGACAATTTTGCCCCTAGGAATGGGCAAAAAGTTAACTTTTGACCTTCGTGGTCAAATACATGCATTCCGCGGACCGTTACATAGATCGAGACGTTACGAGTCCGTAGACAAGTGGCACGTCAAAATCGGATATTCGATGAGAAAGTTACAGGTCACCGACGGTTTTTGGCACTATTTACAATGACACGTTTTACGAGACAAAGTTGTCATTTGTCCTTTAGTTTGGATCCAGATATTTTGTATAGGCCCAATGGATGACTGACAAGTGTAACTCATCCATTGATCCCTAAACATACATACGTGCATACCATCTCCCTTCTTTCATCTTCTTCATTCGACCCCAAAACCGTGAAACCCACAAATCCACAACCCCAATCCTTTCCCCTTACTGGATCTGACCTGAGAAAGAGACAAGGGGTGGCTGAGTGATCAGGTGATGGCGAGGGATGAGGCACGACCGCCGTGGACGGCGGAGATCACAGCTAGCAATAGGTAACCCGAAACAGTTTTGAGTTTTGAAATTGGATTTTTGTTCTTGGACGTTTGGAGTAGTTTTTATTGATCAGGTTGTGTTGTTGGTGGTTGTACGAGTTGATTGGGGCTGGTTTCGAAAGTAACGGTTGCCTGAGACGGCTGGATACTACAGAGGAAAAACCATGGACACTGTTCATTGTTTAACAGGTACCTTCGAGCCATTTTCTTAGATTTCTGGGTTGGTAGAACCGTTCTAGGGATTGAGACAATGAGAATGAGAGAAAAAATGAGAGTTTTGGTGGTCGAACGGTGGCTCGGTCACGGTCGCAAGTCTGCGCGACCCAGTTCATGTATTCGAGTTGACCCGGACCTAAGTAGGAGACGAGATGACGTCAGTGATAGCGTCATCATGTCAGATTTGACATGTCAGAGGTAGACCAATGGGAAATTGACACGTGTCACATGTCAGTGCCCAATCAGCTATGACATGTCAGTGACATGACCCAATCAGCGGCTGCCTCGTGTCACTGACATGTCAGTGACGTGGACTAGTAGGATGCTGACACATGGCACTATCGGATCTGACACCTGTTAGAACCTGTCAAGCTAACGTCAGTAGTGACGTCAGCGTTGACTTTGACCGTTGAATTTCTGGTGACGTCAGCGTTGACTTTCTAGTGACGTCAGCGTTGATTTTTGTGTTGACTCGCGCGTGGGGGCGCGTGGGTATGAATTTCGAGGTGGGACAAGGACCATTTTGAAGGTTTCAACGATCTGGTTGTAATGGTGGGGGTTTTGGGTCGATTGGAGATCGTTAGGTTGGTCAAATTGAGGTTTAAAGCCTCGAGAAGTGTGTCCGGGACACGTTGACTTTGATTTTTGACTTTCTGGTGACGTCAGCGTTGACTTTCTAGTGACGTCAGCGTTGACTTTCTGGTGACATCAACATTGACTTTTTGTCAGCATTGACTTTTGTGTTGACTCGCCCATGGGGGCGCGTGGGCATGAATTTCGAGGTGGGACTAGGACCATTTTGAAAGTTTCGACGATCTGGTTCCAATGGTGGTGGTTTTGGGTCGATTGGAGATCGTTATATTGGTCAAATTGAGGTTTAAAGCCTCGAAAAGTGTGTCCGGTACACGTTGACTTTTCCGGGAATGTTGAGGGTTCTTGATTAGGACTTGTTTAGATGGTTAGTGACCTTTGAGTGTGATTTGGATAGGTTCGGATGACCCGGAGAGCTTGGTATAGCCCCAATAAGGCTTACGACGTGGATTTCGAGACGCAGCAAGACGGTATGTGAGTGGACATTTACTTTCAAAATACGATGCATGCATAACTATCTTATATGTTTTACATACATGATTTGGAATGCCTTGAGTACATACGGTTTATTTATATGATTATGGTGTAGCACGTATTTCGAGGTTTATAGTATTTTGGGCTTGAGACCCGTCTGGATATTGTGTTGACTAGTTGTGGAAACAACAATGGTTTTAAATGAAAAGATTTCGGATTTTGACATATTACTCCAAGATTGAGTCCCTATTGATTTATGTGGGTTGGTACGATTTCGGACTGGAAGCCTTGTTGGTTTATGATATCGGGCATAAGTCCTATTTGTGGTTTATGGAAATTACACTTCGAGTTGAGACCCTATTGAAATGGATTTGGTATCGGTTTTCAAACTATACCATCCTATATGTGGATTACTTCCATGTGTAACGACCCGTCCCAAATTCCGGGATTATATTAGTCACTAATCTTGATTAATGAAGTTGATCGGCGGTTAGCAGGGCGAAATCGGACAAAATGTGCAAAATGACTGTTTTGCCCCTAGTCGTGGGCAAAATGTTGACTTTTTGATCGGGCAGTCAAACGGACTTTGACCGATGACCGTGACGTAGTTCGGGACGTCACGAGTTCATAGACAGGCGGCACGTTCGATTCCGACATTCGAGGAGAAAGTTATGATGTTCGGAAGTCGAGGGGCATTTTGGTAATTTCGAGTATTAGGGGCCAAATGTTGACTTTTGACCTGGAGGTCCGATGGACGAGGGCCAAGGACCGTTACGTAGGTATCGTCGATACGAATCCAATGACAGACGGCATGCCGAGATCGGAGATTCGACGACGAAGTTATGGTCAAGGGAACGAATTAACGAACCGAGACTCCGATTAAAATAATAATATAATAATAAATAGTAACCGATGACTGTGCACATCCGGATGAGTGACAAGTGTCACCCATCCCCTGAAATCTGATCCATGTTTCCCTCCCAACACCATCATTACAACATCATCATTACTTCTTCATCATTTCTTCCATTTTTCCGCATTTTCTTCTCCTTTGTTTTCTTACCCGTGGACCTTCGAAAATCAAAGTGGGAGAATTGGGAGAATTGGCTCCCTTCCTTAGCCGTTCTTGAGAGAAAATTGAAGGTTGAGAGAGACTGAATTGGCTGGGAAACACGGGAGGCAGAGAGGATGCTGGGAAATCGAAAAATTGAATTTTGGACATTTGGGGGGAAAAATTCGAATACTGGGAATTGGGCCGTGAGGATCGAAATGGAGCTCAATTCGAGCCTTCTGAGATCACTACGATCAGAATCGTCGAAAGAACGAAGGAATTTGGCTACGTATTGGCTCTGAACACACTTGGTAACAGAGATGGAGTTTGAAGGTTGAGTCGTGATCATTGAGTGATCAAACGACGGAATTGATGTGGGGAAACTACTTCTCATGATCCAGTGATGCTTCTGGGTGCATCAATTGGAAGAAACTGGTTGAGATTGACGGAACTCCATGATTGCATAGTGACGGGTGTTCTTCATTGTTCATCATGGAATCGTGGGATTGTAGGTAATGCTTTGTGTAATTAACGTTACAGAACTTTAATTTAAGTTAAAACGAAGCTAACTGAATGATAAATTGGAAGGTTTAAGGCTGAATTGATAGGATTGGAACCGGGTCATCTCGCGGGCTAATTGGACCCGTTTACCAGACATACAGGTTAGGACGATGCACTGTAGCAGGCGCGTGGGTTTCACGCGCAGCCACTCACGGCGGTGCGTGACGGCGCGTGGGCATGAATCTCGAGGTGAGGTCAACATGACTTATGTCCTATTTGATGTAACGAATATTTTGGGATTGGTTTCGTGTCGATCGGACACCGTCTCGATATTGTTCGGGACGTCCGAAGGTTTTAAATCAAGTTTAAAAATAATTAAAAATTCGTGAAAATTACGGGACATTGATAGGATGTTAATGATGAGGTTAGTGACCTCTAATGTGATTTGAACAGGATTGGGAGTCCCGGTGATAGTGGTGTGGCCCGGGAGGGCCGATGGCACGCGTATCGAGGCATACCGTTAAAACGGTCTGTGAGTGGACTTTGGTTTTATAAATCCTATGCATGCTTAAATGTGTTATATGTTTTATATACGTGATTTCTATGATGGTGATTGTGAGTATTGATTTTGGGTATGTTGCACGTATTTCGAGGTATTTTTCCGTATTTCACGTATATCGAGGTTAACGGTTTTATTGTGGTTTTATGTGCTTATGGCTTAATAAATAATGTGATAAAAAGGGTTTTGGAGTTGGAAAGATGAACTCGGGCTTGAGAACCAATTATTTTGGAAACCTCGGACTTGGAGTCCATTTGTGTTAATGAATCGGGCCGGTGGCCCAGTTGCTTTATGAAATCGGGCCAAGGCCCCAGTTGTTTATGAAAACGGGCTAAGACCCATTCGAGTGATGTTATCGGGCCAGGGGCCCAGTTGATTTACGAAATCGGGCCATGGGCCCAGTGGTTACAAAATCGGGCATGGGGCCCAGTTGGGTTATAAATGTGATTTTGGGTCTGGGACCCTATGTTTAATAAATGTGGTTTCGGGTCAGGGACCCTAAATGGAATTGTGATGTTTTATGGAGATTTCGGGCAGAGCCCATTGTAATGTTGTGAAATGATTTAATAAAACTGTTTTTCATATACCATCTGGATACAAGGATATATGATGGTCTCCTCCAGATGTCTGGGACACTGGGGAAGTCACGGTGCATTGCCTGCGAGGGGTCATTGTACGGAGCAGCCGGACCGTATGATGACTCAGGAGCAGGATTGCTATGATTGACGTCAGGGACGTCAGACATCTATGATGTCAGAGATATGGACCCGGAGAGACCCCGGGCAGCACGCGTAGCTTATTATACCGTGAGATATGACGCCAGGGATGCTGGTGATGGTAATGGTAAATATGGAGTAATGAATCTATAAAATGGCTTATCGGTTGGATATGTGTTATATGGTAAAAATGGATTATTGGTTATGAAATGGTATGTCGGGTCGGGGACCCTAAATGGTTTTGGATTTTTGGATTTATGTTTACGGTTTTGGGCGGTGGCCCACATGGTTGTTTATGTATGGTTGTGGTATTCCACAGTTTTGGGCTGAGTTCCCACACTTGGTTTTAAGTTAACGGTTTTTGGGCTAAGGCCCTAATGGCTTGGTTGAGCAAACGTTTTGGTTACTGGTTTTCGTGGCATGCATACGTTTTTATTGGAGGGCATAAATTTCTTATAAATGTGTTTAATGAACTTATTTCATTTTTGTCCACTCACAGCTTTTGGTTTTAATGCCCTTCAGGTTGATTCCGGATGCGACTGCAGTAGAGACTGGGACATTGCACGCCTCCTCCATCGATCCTTGCGCACTCTGGAAGCCCCGTTTGGGCAGTGACTTTTGGTTATCCCTTGTCTGACACCCCTTGTTGGACTAGAGCAGGGCACATTCCACGGTAATCCCGAGGGGATTGGGATGGGTCCTGTCAACTTGGTATCAGAGCATGGTTGCTCTATTTGTGCGCACAGGTCGAGGGTGTGATGTCTCATTGGGCTGCAATTCGTTATCAACCTGATAGATAGTTTTGGGATTTAATCGCGGATAGAGTGTGTTTGGTCCGATACGTCGTGCGTTAATGTGATTCGACCCAAGTGGGGTTGATTGTGATGAACTGGTAATGTGGGACCGTCGGTTCGGTCATGTAATATTTGATTGTTGTGCTGCTAGGTGCAGCTAGGTTCGGGGAACCTCATTTAAGTAATGTTTTAAAATGTGAACCATTGTGGTGATCGCTAGTGTGAGAGATGTTGGTACATCGGAGTTGGCTGGTGACCTTAGTGGTGGAACCCACATTGAGTTGGTGGTAGGATTGGATTTGACGTCTATACGATGTCTAGACCGCGGGGTCGGTCAGGTGGTGGATTTTATCTTATAGAGAGCTGTTTGGTTCGGTGGAACCATAGGGTGTGATTGTGGAACCCTAGTATATGTTGGACCTTGGAGAGACTCAGACTTGAGATCCGAGGGACACGCGTAGTCTTATGATAATGACATCTGGGATGTCAGGCATCTGGGATGTCAGACATCTGGGATACCAAGTATGGATTACAGGCATCTGGGATGCCAAGGATGGATTACAGGCATCTGGGATGCCAAGGATGGTTTAAATATATTTTACTGGATCGGTATTTCTATATTACTGGATTTGGGCTGTGACCCACATTGACAAGACCCATTCCGATTATCCCTCGATAACCGTGAAAGATCCTGCTCCCGTCTGACAATAACTCGAAAGTACCAAAAGTAGTTTTAAATATATACATATAGAACATAACAAACGATAAACATTGTCAGACAAGGGATAGTGCAGTATTCCGAGACCATTGACCTAGTCAACAGGTTTACAGAGCATAGGAAATATTTACAAGTAGGGATCAAAATCCTACGCTGCAAAGTGTCTGAGTATGCAACGGTCTGTTTATTCCTCTGCCTCGATATTAGCCTCAGTACCTGTGCACTGGCCTGGAGGGCAAATAAAAATCAAAGGTGTGGGTGGACAAAAATAAAATTTAGAAATACATTTATCAAAATACAGTCTTACCCTCTAGTTTCACAAACATGCATGCATATCATAACTTATAAATCAGATAATCAAGCTATGAACATAAATCTCAAATAGAAATAAAAACACAAGATCGAGGTCCAATATATAGTCACGTTATCCCTAGAACGCGTGCAAATCAATAGGCTCAAGGACCGCTCAAATCCCGAGCATCCGCCGCTGTGAACACATCATCAACCGGCAATCCAGGTCGTCATGAACATATCACTGACTGACCTCCATATAATCCAGCACATCTGGTCTGAGTCGAGCCTCCATTTGGCTGCACGACAACATACCGTGCTACGTGACCTCTCCGGGGTAAACACTTCCATCCCGGAGGCGAGCGTTATCTCCAAGGTCCATTTTGGGGGAAACATATTCCACACCGAAAGCCCTCATATATCATTATCATGAAAACCAGTGAAAACAGTTGCATTTAATATCAAAACCATTTGTGAACTGGGCTTTAAGCCCAAAAACACTTTTCTCAAATCCATAAACCAATTTACGCAAATCTGCGCAATCACAATCTCATTCATAATATAATTCATCAAATCTAATACCAGACTCATAATCCGAGTCAAAATCAAGTTCAAACCCCGAGCCTTAGCTCGAAACATCAGTTTTATAGTTTTCTCGAAAATTGTGCCTAAAAGCACATAAAATAATATAATATTCCAAAAATCTGAAAATCGTTATACTGAAACATTAGTCATACCAAATCATGTCAAATCATATTATAAAACATTTAAAACATATATGCATGCATTTAGGGTAGAAAACAAAAGCCCACTCACACACCGTCCAGATTGTTCAGTTTCCAGCTGTTCGTGTTCCTCCGACGTCCTGGAAGTATTCGGGCCTGTCAAACAAGGGATATAAGATTACTAACTTGTTACATAATCTCTTGTACGAATTTCCCAGTCTTCGGAATAAAATAATATTATTTTAAACGTAACCTATACGCTTCGGGTACACAAAACTACTCTCAGTTCATATCCGATTGACCCGAAACCAATGCTAATAGGTCCATATCATCGAGAGAATCAAAAAGTGTGTTGAACCCTCCTTCAGATTCCCAGTCACGCGCCGCCGCAAGCAGCTGCGCGTGAAAGCCACGCGCCGTGAACAGTGCACTGCTACAGTGCACCTTCCTCGCCCGTTTCTCTGATAAACGAGTCTGAAACCCGCGATCAGACCCGGTGCAATCTCCCTCGATTCTAGCTCAATTTCGTCCCTTCTTTCACTCATTAACATCCATTCAATCCAAACTATAGTTCTATAAGTTCAATTTAATCACACAAGCCCTCACAATCCTCGACTCACGATGAACACCCGACGGGTTTGAATTCGGGTTCTACCCAAAACCAGCCTGTTTCCTTCAATTGATCATACCACAAGCATCATAGGTCCATTATAAACACGAAATCGAAATCAATTTCATGAATTATTACCTTTAAGTAATCGAACTCAAGCTCGAATTTCCGAAACGGTTACAGGGTCTGTTCGTCACTAATTCGCCTCCTATTTTTGTTCCAGTTGATTGGGTTCGAGTCGTCTAGTTCCCAGCGAGCTTAATATCACCTCAAATTCGAACGAAATCGTCTCAAAAATCGAAATCGAATTTAGGTCCCTTAATGGTTGTTTCGGGCATTCCCAGTATGGGTTTCCCTCGAGTTCTTTTGGTTTTCTTTCGGTTTTTCACTCCAACCTACACCAATTAATCACTCTAATTCACTGTATTTCCTTTGCTTTGCTGCTAATTGATCACACGGTTTTGAGGAAATTTTTTGTTCTCTGTGTTCTTGCCAAGTACGGTGCTAACTATATGTTACTATTCATTCAATTGAATTAATTATTCCTAACGGCAATCAAATGCCACTAATCTTTGTTAACAAGTGACACTTGTCACTTGATGAAGTCTATGACTCATATGAGGGGCTGAAGCAGCAACTTAAGATAGATGAATAAATCAGCATACTAAAAGCACTGGCACCGTCTAATCAAATTCACATAAAATTACCATTTTACCCTTGAGGTCACAAATGACCATTTTGCCCCTGAACTTCCCAGATCCATAACTTTTTCATACGAGCTCCGTTTTCGACGTGCCACCTGTCTACGGATTCAGCGTCTCGGGACCTACACAACGGTCCTCGAAAAATGCACAAAAAGTATTTTAAACAAAAAGTCAACTTTTAGCCATATACCGTCAAGGGTAAAAACGTCATTTTCACATTATTTTAATATTTTACAACTTTTGGATTTTTCGGGGCGTTACACACATACTTGGTTTTTGGGCTGAGTTCTCACATGGTTGATTTTATGGTTTTGGGCTAAAGCCCTAAGTATTTGAGGAAGGAAATGGCTTTGCTTGAGAAGCATTTTTCACTGATTTTGGATTTGGAAAACCTATGATTTGGCTTAAAGTAAATGATTATAATAACTGGTTTTTGTATGCATGCATGCTTTTTAGTGAAGAGTATAAAGATATTTTATGCAAATGTGTTTTATTAAATTATTTATTTTCGTCCACTAACAGTTTTTAATGGTTTTTAATACCCTTCAAGTTGATCGCAGATGCAGGCTGTAGTAGAGACCGAGACATCACACTTCACCACTGATCCTATCGTACTCTAGACGACCCCATGTGGGTTAAGGTGAGGTTTATTCCTTGTCTGACACATGGTGTCCGACAGGAGCATGGCACATCCCTCATTAATTCCGGGGGGATTAGAGTGGGTCTTGTCAACTTTTGTTCGTATGTAATTTGGTCAACCTAACAAAGGTCGATCAGTCCCACGAAAACCATACTTGGCCTTAGGCTCAACAAGAACACGACAATGCAATCCAAAATATAAAGTACATCCCAACAATCCAACATTGAACAAAAGGCATCAAAAGTCATTAGGCCGATTAGATCTAGTCGACCTACCTATCCCTTGGCAGACCGAGTCAACAGAATTAATGAACTCAAGATCATCGAGACACGTGTTAGCACCAAGATCAGAGACATTTATACCACATCAAAATGTTTCATTTAGAGCATTCAATACTACCATAAATACAACGGCACCTCCCCTAACAAAGGTAATGATAATCTTGTCGTCACGCTGCTTAAATTACTACTATACCATTCTCACTTAAATTGACTTAAAAATTGGACACTCTTAGCCAACACAAAACATATGCTCATTTGCTCCTACCTTCTCCATGTAAGCCAACCCCTCCATGAGAAGAGCGAGCCAAGTCAGATCAGCGAGGCAATTCAAAATTAGTCAATTTTTGGAAAACATTGATAATAAGGACCTTCTATATTTATGTGGAACTTAATACATAGTAGCTGATGACAAAAAGAGGGCGTGTTTGTGTAAGTGTGGTACTTTAGAGCTAAATCCTAATGTGCAAACAATTAAATCTAAGTTAGAGGGTGGTTGGACATGACGCGGTCGACCCTTTCCCACCATTGGAATGCTAGGCACCTCCACTAGTACTAATATTAGTGGAGTCATGAAGAGGAACACCAAGGATGACCCCCCTATCTTTTGACCACATGTACATATCGACACCCCTCCTACTAGTAACCCTTGTTCGGTAGGTTTGTGTCCAGGCGACTTATACATTCTTTATATACTAAAACAGATGTTGGCGTTATTGTTTATGAATAATGGAATTTTGATTTTTCCCATTTTTTTTCTTTCCTGTGTTATCAATAGTTACTTAATTCTTATGCCCTTTTATTGGATAGTTGTCTTTCTTACCTTTTTAAGAACGATCTATTCGTTCTTATTAAATCAAAAAATCTTCGTTCTTATTCTTCCATAATGATCATCGGACACCACCATTCAATTTTCTAATCAATCATCAGAGATCACAGATCATCAATTCATGAAATCATATCAATGATCATCTCCTCAGTCTTCAGTCTCACTTATTTTCTAGCATTTTTCTAATTGCTTTCCCTTTTTTTTTCAAATTTGATGAAATTCTCTATATACTAAAATGCATGTTGGCGTTACTGTTTATGAATAATGGAATTCTGATTTTGCCCTTTTTTTTTGCTTTATTGTGTTATCAATAGTTACTTTATTCATATACCCTTTTATTGGATAGCTGTCTTTCTTACCTCTTTAAGAATGATCTCTTCGTTCTTATCAAATCAAATAAATCTCTTCGTTCTTATTCTTCCAGAATGATCATCAGACGCCACCATTCAATTTTCTAATCAATCATCAGAGATCACAGATCATCAATTCATCAGTTCATATCAAAGATCATCTCCTCAGTCTTCAGTCTCACGTATTTTCTAGCATTTTTCTGAATGTTTTCCCTATTTTTCAAATTTGATGAAATTCTCTATATACTAAAATGCATGTTGGCGTTACGTTTATGAATAATGGAATTCCGATTTTGCCCTTTTTTTTCTTTCATGTGTTATCAATAGTTACTTAATAGGTGTAACGCCCCGGAAATTTAGTAAGTGTAATTTTGTAACATAATGAATAAATGACGTTTTTACCCTTGTGAATAGTATGGTCAAACTGTTGACTTTTTGATTGGTGAATCAAACGGATGTTGACCGATGACCGTGACGTATTTCGGGACGTCACGAGTCCATAGATAGGTGGCACGCCCAATTTCGACAATCTGGGAAAAAGTTATGACGTTCGGAAGCCCAAGGGCATTTTCGTAATTTGGACAAAAAGAGGGAAAATGTTGACTTTTTGTTTGCCAACTAATTTTCACACGATTCGAAGACCGTTAGGTAGGTCTCGATGCCCGGAGTACAACGACAGGCGGCACGTCGAAAACAGAGTTCGGATACGAACGTTACGGGTCACGGAAGGCTAGGGGCAAATGGTAATTTGTCCAACCAGGGGCAAAATGGTCTTTTAACCTTGCACAGACAATGACACCTGTCCTTTGTCTTATTCTTTCCCCAGATTACACGGAGACCGGATTTCATGGAAAACACCATGATGTACCCTTTTGACATTTAACCCTAAATCATGACTAAAATCATGATTATGTTCAATTGGCCCGTGATAAACCCCAAACTCGTCGTCATTATGCAATTGAACGTCTAAGTAGGAGAACTGAGAGAGAGGGACTCGAGAGGTTCAGAGAACTGGGAGAATTTCTCTTCGAAAATTCAGAAAAATTGGGGGAAAATCGAATTCGGATTTGGGAGCCAGGAGAAGAGCAATTGAGGATTTCATTAAGTTGCTAGGATCAAAACGAACAGCTTTGCAACAAAAACGAGAAGAAATCGTGTCGAATTGAGGAAGAACAGACGCTGCCATGGCTGCCAAAAATCGACCTTGAGTTCAGATACCTAGAGGTAAGCTCGTTTGAAATTGATCATGGAAAATTGTTACTTATACTCTCACGATGCTAACCATATGAATTAATTGGAAAATCAGGCACGGAATCGTGAAACCCGATTAAGAGACCCGTCGAAATTCGATCGTGAGTCGTGAAGATTTGGACCTTACTTGAGGTAATTGAATTCACAGAACTAAAATGAAGTTGGATTAGATGAGATCAGTTGAAAGAACGGATCGATTTGAGGTCGAATTGACTGAGATTGCATCGGATCCTATCGCGGGTATTTCAACCCGTTTATCAGTCAAACGGGCGAGAACGACGCACTGTAGCTGTACTGTGCTAGGCGCGTGGCTTTCACGCGCAGCCGCTTGCGGCGGCGCGTGACGGCGCGTGGGAAGGATTCCGGCAAAGTGTTCAACATGAAACTTTATGTTCTCGATGATACGAACCTATCCGCGTTGGTTTCTGGTCAATCGGATATGGTTTCAGTGTAGTTCCGAGTACCCGACACGTTTAATTTATATTAAAATAATATTATAAAATTCCGACAATTAAGGGATTCTTATATGAGGAAAATATGATAGTCTAGTAACTTTAAATCACTTTGTTTGACAGGCTGGAATATTCCCGGGACGTCGGAGGAAAACGAACAGCTCGAGGCTGAACAATCGGGACGGTGTGTGTGAGTGGACTTTTGGTTTTCTAACTGTGATGCATGCATATATGGTTTAAAATGCTTATTTATATGAATTTCTATGATTTGACATGATTGATGCTTTGATTCGGTGATTTCTCGATTTTCGCGGTTTTATGATTATTATATTATTATATTTTGGCACGAATTCTGAGAAATCATGAAATTGGTTAAAAATGATATTGTGGGCGTGAGAACCCAAGTAAATAATGATTTTGACTCGGATTTGGAGTTACATGTGAATTTGATGATTTTTGTATTCTCGTGATTTTCTGATTATTTTAATCAGTCTTTTGGGCACGTTTTACGAGAAACGTGCAAATGATGTTTTGGGCTAGGCCCAGATTGAAAATGATATTTGGACTCGGATTATGAGTCAATGATTGATTTTATGGATTTACGTGATCGCGGCAACTCGGGTTTACGGTTGCACGGATTTACGTGAAATTGATATTTTGGGGTTGGGACCCAATGGAATTGTGATTTTGATTGGATTTGTATTTCCATATGATGATATTGATGATTTCGGATTTATAAAGTAAATCGGGACTATGGTTATTTTAGGGTTGAGACCCTGTGTCGATATGTGATTTGATTTTCTATGCAACCGTTTTTCACTGGTTTTTGTGATGATAATATGTTGCGGATATTTAGGGCTTTCGGGAGAAAATATGTTTTTCCCCGGAGTGCACCCTGGAGATAACGCTCGCCTTCGGGATGGAAGTGTTTACCCCGAAGAGGTCACGTAGCACGGTCTTTGTCGAGCAGCCGAGGGAGGCTTGACTCAGATTAGATGTGCTGGATATACATAGATCGGAAAGTGATGTGTTCACTAGATCTGGATTGCCGGCTGGTGATGTGTTCACAGCGGCGGATGCTCGGATTTTGAGCGGTCCTTGAGCTTATTGATTTGCACGCGTTGCAGGGATAAACGTGACTCTAAGCAACAAGATATGGAAATAAGTCCCGTGGTTTTGTGGAAATTGTTTTGATTGATCCACTGAACATATTTAATTGATTTCCCATTATTACTCGTGTTTTATGATATGCATGCATGTTTGTGAAAACTGAAGGGTAAGAAATGTGTTTTGGTAAATGTATTTATCAAACTTTATTTTGTCCACTCACACCTTTATTGTTTTATGCACCCTCCAGGCCAGTGTACAGGTACGAGGGCTAAAAACGAGGCAAGCGAGGCAAAATAATAAATAGACCGTTGCGCACTCAGACACTCTACAGAGTAAGAATTTGACCCCTATCTGTAATAGTACCTATGCTCTGTATTTGACTAGTCAAACTTGTGACGTCATTGGTCTGTAAAACTTAACTATCCCTTGTCTGACAATGTTTTCGGGATTTGTTGTGTGTTGTATGTATATAAGTTTGGTTACTTTCGGTAATTTTTTAGTTATTGTCAGATGGGAGCATGATTCATCACGACTATCGAGGGATAATCGGGATGGGTCTTGTCAATAGGTCTTCAATTAAGCACTATTTTATATTATTTTATACCCTTTATACTTGACTTTTAATATTAAAATAATAAACAATTGGAGAAAGTAATATATTTTGTGGGATTTTTTTTTTGTAGAAATAAATAAATCTTGGAATTTGGAGCGTTTTGGCTAATGAATCATCCCAATAGGAGTTTGGACGAAAAAATTATGTACGAAATTCGGTGGAATTATATAAATTAATTTTTAAAATTGAATTGGCAGAAGCCCAAGACCAAATCAGAAATCAGCCCACTTGTTCGCAGCCCAATTCAATTGATCCAAGCCCAGAATCGACCCATGCCACAACCCGTTTGCGGGCGTTAGTCAGAAAGTCCAGCCCAAACTCTAGGCATGCCCAAAAATTGGCCCAAAATCCAGCCCAGCAACCCATCCAGCCCAGAAGAATAGTTCGGCGCGCGCTGGCCGATTCTTATTTGGCGAGTGTGACGCGTGTGCACCGAAGACTTCGCCCTCATGTCAGCGTACGCCTACTGAATACTCTGGCTTCCTGTCAGCATCAGCTCACCAACTCCCACTTTTTCCTGTCAGTGCCTACCTACCGAAATTATTCTCTGATTTTCAGCTGTTCCTAGGCCGAAAATTCAACCATGCTTCCAACTGCTCCACTTGCTCCCTTTTTGCAGATTTTTCTGCACATTTCAGCCATTTTCCAGCCATCTTTTCCCCTAAAATCAGCCCCAAAATCATCATTGTTCATCATTGTATTTTTATTTTTTATTTTTTATTTGAATTTTGGCACTCCCTCTATAAATAGGGAGGCCATTTCATGTAAAATGGGTCCCTTTTTGGTGTAATGTTTCTCTCTTTTTCTCTCTTCTTTTAGTTTATCTTATTTCTATTTTGTTCTTTATTTTTGGGACCATTTGTAACTTCTTGTAGATTTTCTTATTAATTAGATTTTTTTTTAGTTATTGTTTTTAATTTATGTCTTTACATTTTGTTTCTTAATTTCATTTCTTCATAACTTTGTTCTTGTGACTTTTTTTTGAGAGCTCTTAAACACATTTTTATGATTTCCTTAAGAAATACTTAGGCCGAATATTTCCGAAATAATTCTATAGTTTAACTCCACATTCTTATGTTTATTCTTTCATCTTCATAAGGTTCCTTCTGCTATTCAGAGAATTTTATGGATAACATTTCATTGTTTCCATCCACTTTCAGAATCACAAGCTGTTCCTGAGTTCCGAAAGTGTAACTTTTCTCCCTTTACTTAAACTCTAGTTATTGTTTCGGTTTTATTTATATTTCAATATATGTGTTGGTATTTTCTTTCTAACATTTGTAAATGTAAATACAATCTCTATGTGTTTTAATATTTTAATTTCATTTACTTCATATGTTTTAGCACTTAACCTTCAATTTAACACTAAGTGTTTATGACCACGGTTCGGTGCACTTAGAATAAGGTTGAAGAGATTTAAATGTTTGACGCACATTGAAATCAATAACGTAAGTTGAATCATATTATAAGTGTTTATGACCGTTGTTCAGTGCATTTATAGTAATGAAAAATGTATGCATGTAATTGAGATGATGAAGGTAGAATTTCGGGATTTGTTCAATATGAGCAAAATGTTAGAGTGTTGTTAAAAATATGTGTTTAAAGAAAGTCCACTTTTACAAAGGTTAAAGCAGAAATAGAATTAAGTTTTTAATTGTTTTTACTTGCTTTCTTTATTTTATGATTATAATCTTTCAAAACCCCCAATTTTATCGTTTTATTCTTTTATTCTTTTATTCTTTAATTCGTTATTCTTTAATTCTTTATGTTTTAATTATTTTATTCATTAATTCATTTATTAATTTATTCTTTTATTCATTATTCTTTCTCACTAATACATTATTAATGTTTCATAATTTCACCGGTTAAGAACGATCTCTATTTACCAATACTAAATCTACACAAAAAGGGTTTAAATTGAATAATACTTAAATTATGTGTTTAATTTAATGTGTAATTTGAGCGTTATCAATTTTTGGTGCCGTTACGGGGGAAATTGAAAAACATTTTTAATTTGTTAGTGTATGTATATAAATTGTGCATATTATACTTGTTTATAATTTTTACTTTTGTTAATATTATATTTGTTAATAACTTTTACTTACTTGTTTATAATTCTTATATTTGTTTATATTTTATTTATCCATCTTATTTTTATTCTTATTATTTTTGTTTATTTGTTTATTTTTATTTTTATACATGTACATATTATACTTGTTCATAACTTTTATTTTTATACTTGTTCATAATTTCGATTCTTATAATTGTTCTTATTATATTTGTTTATAATGTTCATATTTTACTTGTTCATAATTTCTATTTTTATACTTATTCATAAATGTTCATAATTGTGTATATACTTGTTCATATTAAATTTTTTTATATAAATTTAAATTCTTATTATACTTGTTCATTTTATACTTGTTCATTTTATACTTGTTTATGATTGTACATACTTGTTCATTTTATACTTGTCTATATTTTAATTGTTTATGATTGTACATATTTGTTATACTTGTTCATAATGTTCATATTGCACTTGTTCATAAATTCTATATTATACTTGTTCACTTTTTCTTATTTTTATTTTTATTTATTTTGAATTGTTTTTGTAAATTAAAAAACAAATTCGTAAAAAAAAATCTTTTTAATTTAAGTTTTTCTTTTTCTGTATTTATTTATAAAAATTTAAAAAAAAAATTGTTTTTAAAATAAAGAAAACGTTTTCATTACCTTTTTAATTATAAAAAAAATCGAAAAAAAATTAATTAATTTCAAATTTCTCTAGTCTTAACTTTGTGATAGTGTACATATATACTTGTAAATAAATCTTGTGCATAATCAATATGTTAGTGTGATTGTCTTTACTTGTGAATATCATTACTTGTGCATAAAACCTTACTTGTGAATAAATTGTTCATATGTAAATTGTCATGTTATACTTATAAATTGTACATAAAACGTACTTGTAAATAATTCTTGCATTCATGCATTAGTCACGACTATATGTAGATCACTTGTGTTTCGAAGTTTAGATTTTGATCTTTAATGAAATAGGTGAAGTCTCTTTTGTTAACTCTCACTTACGGTGATTGTTAACACTTGAGTTATCTTAAATCCTCTTAAGTAAGAAATTTTCAAGGATGATGTCTAGGATAAGAGACCGTACTCATAACAGGCTTTGGGTCTAAGAAAGGGATATCAATGGAGTTTAAGCCTCGGGATGTAATACTCGGTCTTGGAAGTAAGAACGATAAGCAAGACCTTTGAGCTTGGAAAGGCAAGATCGGTGAACAATCTCACATTGCTCGGGGAGGGAAAGGTGAAGTGTCTTATATGTGTGGGCACGTATCAATCTAACACAAGGCCTTTTGGGAGCTCACTGGTTTTGGATTCCTTGGGAACTCCAAAGTTAAGCGAGTTGAGGCTGGTGCAATCCCAAGATAGATGTCCTACTGGGAAGTTGCACGTGAGCTCCCGAAAACAAAACCGTGAGGGCTAGGTCCAAAGTGGACAATATTGTGCTAGATGAGTCGAGTCATGACCGAATGGTATCAGAGTCGGACCTCGACCGAAAGTGTGCTAGCGAGGATGCTGGGCCCCAAAGGGGTGGATTGTAATACACAGTCTTGGAAGCAATAACGGTGAGCAAGATCCGTGAGCTTGAGAAACAAGAATGGTGAGCAAGACCCGTGAGCTTGGAAAGGCAAGATCAATGAACAATCCCACATCACTCGGGGAGGGAAATGTGAAGTGCCTTATATGTGTGGGCACGTATCTATCTAACATAAGGTCTTTCGAGAGCTCACTGGATTTGGATTTCTTGGGAACTCCAAAGTTAAGCGAGTTGAGGCTGGTGCAATCTCAGGATGGGTGATCTACTAGGAAGTTGCACGTGAGCTCCCGAAAACAAAACCGTGAGGGTTGGAACTAAAGAGGAAAATATTGTGCTAGATGGGTAGGGTCATGACACGGGATGTCTTGAAATTAGTCTTGCCTCTTATGTTTATTCTTTCTAACCTGGTCACCTTTGAACTTGCCCAAACAGTTGAATTCATCTAAGATATTTACTTGGACCGCATGGACGTATAAGTTTCCATCTAAACTTTGAAGTTATGTGAACCATATATATCTTTGACTTCCCCCGACATGTAAAGATTATTTATATCTTTTTACATTTATTTATATCTTAACTTACATTACTTTTCATGACAACTTTAACTTCTTTCTTTCATTCTAAGTTGCATTGCATCTTTAATTTAAACTTGCATTTCTAACTTGCATCTTTAACTTGCATTTTTAACTTAACTTGCATCTTTAGTTTAACTACATTGCATCTTTAATCTAACTTGCATCTCCATCTCAAATTGCATCCCTAACTTATGTTTTCATATCTAACTTGCATTCTTGACAAACATACATCTCTAACTAACTAACTTGCATTTTTGTCTAGGCTGGATGGACATTAAACTTCAAGCGCTTGTTGAGAGGCAACTCAATGTGTTTCCTGAATGTGAAGGAGTCATCCACGCAAATTTGCTATCTTTCTACCCTTCACTCTTCTTTATTTTGTTTGTTCATCGTTTTCTTATTTTATTTTTGTAAATCATCTTCCTTACTTCAATTCTATGTTCAATTACTTCTTATTTTCCTACATTGAGGACAATGTAGAATTTAAGTATGGCGGAATGGTTTACAATTGTAATTTTCCAATAAAATTGTTTTATACAAATTATTCAAAAAAAAATTGTTTTTTTGAGTCTTTTTGTTTTAATTTAGTGTTTTTACGAGTATTAAGTTCTCTTTAATTTGACAATGATATAAATGAATGGAAATGAATATGTTATGGCGATAAAGATGATCACTACAACTTGAATTTGTTTGTTAATATTTTGTGATTAAGTGTTATAACTTGTAGGTAATGAATGTAAATTGGTATATAAACAAGCATGTTAAGATAAGTAAGAATCATTTGAACCTTATATGAGTTTTAGAACTTTATATACATCTTTGACGAGAGATTCATAAGTTCATTGTTTAAATTGATATACATATGTCTCATAATTGCTTACCCCTTTTTTTTTTTTTGCTTCCTTGTGTTATCAGTAGTTACTTTATTCTTATACCCTTTTATTGGATAGCTATCTATCATACCACTTTAAGAACGATCTCTTTGTTCTTATCAAATAAAAAAAAACTCTCTTTGTTCTTATTCTTCCAGAATGATCATCGAACGCCACCATTCAATTTTCTAATCAATCATCAGAGATCACAGATCATCAATTCATCAGTTCATATCAAAGATCATCTCCTCACTCTCCAGTCTCACTTATTTTCTAGCATTTTTCTGATTGCTTTCCCTTTTTTTCAAATTTGATGAAATTCTCGATATACTAAAACGCTTGTTGGCGTTACTATTCATGAATAATGGAATTCCGATTTTGCCCCATTTTTTTTTTGCTTTCATGTGTTATCAATAGTTAATTTATTTTTATACCCTTTTATTGGATAACTGTTTTTCTTACCTCTTTAAGAACGATCTCTTCGTTCATATCAAATAAAAAAAAATCTCTTCGTTCTTATTCTTCAAGAATGATCATCGGACGCCACCATTCAATTTTCTAAAGTATCATCAGAGATCACAGAACATCAATTCATCAGTTCATAACAAAGATCATTTCCTCAGTTTTCAGTCTCACTTATTTTCTAGCATTTTTCTGGTTGCTTTCCCCTCTTGTCAAATTTAATGAAATTCTCTATATACTAAAACGCTTGTTGGTGTTACTGTTCATGAATAATGGAATTCTAGTTTTGCCATTTTTTTTTTTTGCATTCTTGTGATGTCAATAGTTACTTTATTCTTATACCCTTTTATTGGATAACTGTCTTTCTTACCTCTTTAAGAACGATCTCTTCGTTCTTATCAAATCAAAAAAATCTATTCGTTCTTATTCTTCCAGAATGATCATCGGACGCCACCATTCTATTTTCTAAACAATCATCAAAGATCACAGAACATCAATTCATCAGTTCATAACAAAGATCATCTCCTCAGTTTTCAGTCTCACTAATTTTCTAGCATTTTTCTGATTGCTTTACCTTTTTTTCAAATTTAATGAAATTCTCTATATACTAAAACGTCGGTTGGCGTTACTGTTTATGAATAATGGAATTCTGATTTTTCCCTTTTGTTTTCCTTTCCTGTGTTATCAATAGTTACTTTATTATTATACCCTTTTATTGGATAGCTGTCTTTCTTACCACTTTAAGAACGATCCCTTCGTTCTTATCAAATCAAAAATATTTCTTCGTTCTTATTCTTCCAGAATGATCATCGCACGCCACCATTCAATTTTCTAATCAATTATCAGAGATCGCAGATCATCAATTCATCAGTTCATATCAAAGATCATCTCCTTAGTTTTCAGTCTCACTTATTTTCTAGCATTTTTCTGATTGGTTTCCCCTTTTTTCAAATTTGATGGAATTCTCTATATACTCAAGGGCCTGTTGGCGTTAACTTTTTATAAATAATGGAATTCCGATTTTGCATTTTTTTTTTTTGCTTTTCTATGTTATCAATAGTTACTTTATTCTTATACCCTTTTATTGGATAGTTGTCTTTCTTACCTCTTAAAGAATGATCTCTTCGTTCTTATAAAAAAAAAAACTCTTCGTTCTTATTCTTCCAGAATGATCATAGCACGCCACCATTCAATTTTCTAATCAATCAACAGAGATGAGAGATCATTAATTCACTAGTTCATATCAAATATCATCTCCTCAGTCTTCAGTCTCACTTATTTTCTAGCAATTTTCTGATTCCTTTCCCTTTTTTTCAAATTTGATGAAATTCTCTATATACTCAAGGGCCTGTTGGCGTTACTTTTTATAAATAATGGAATTCCGATTTTGCGCTTTTTTTTTTTTGCATTTATGTGTTATCAATAGTTACTTTATTCTTATACTTTTTTTTATTGGATGGTTGTCTTTCTTACCTCTTTAAGAACGATCTCTTCGTTCTTATCAAATCAAAAAATCTCTTCGTTCTTATCAAATCAAAAAAATCTCTTCGTTCTCATTCTTCCAGAATGATCATCGCACGCCACCATTCAATTTTTTAATCAATCATCAGATATCAGTGGTCGTCAATTCATCAGTTCATATCAAAGATCATCTCCTCAGTCTTCAATCTCACTTATTTTCTAGCATTTCTCTGATTGCTTTCCCTTTTTTTTTTTCAAATTTAATGAAATTCTCTATATACAAAAACGCATGTTAGCGTTACTGTTTATGAATAATGGAATTCTTATTTTGCCCTTTTTTTTTTCTTTCCTGTGTTATCAAAAGTTACTTTATTCTTATATCCTTTAATTGGATAGCTGTCTTTCTTACCTCTTTAAGAACGATCTCTTTGATCGTTCTTATCAAATCAAAAAAAATCTTTTCGTTCTTATTCTTCCAGAATGATCATCGGACGCCACCATTTAGTTTTCTAATCAATCATCAGAGATCGCAGATAATCAATTCATCAGTACATATCAAAGATCATCTCCTCAGTCTTCAGTCTCACTTATTTTCTAGTATTTTTCTGATTACTTTCCTTTTTTTTCAAATTTGATGAAATTCTCTCTATACTAAAATGCTTGTTGGCGTTACTGTTCATGATTAATGGAATTCCGATTTTTCCCTTTTTTTGCATTGCTGTGTTATCAATAGTTACTTTATTCTTATACCCTTTTATTGGATATGTAATGACCCGGAAATTCGAAAAAGGAAAATTTGGAAAATTTTAAGGAAATAACTATTTTGCCCCTAGAATTGGGCGAACGGTTGACTATTGGTTTGAGTGGTCCAACAGAATTTGACCAATGACCCTTACGTATTGTGGGACGTCACGAGTTCATAGACAGGTGGCACGCCGAATTCCGACATTCGAGGAGAAAGTTATGATGTTCGGAAGTTTAAGGGTAATTCGGTAAATTGGTCAAAAGGGGCCGTTTGTTGACTTTTGATCGGGACGGTGTTTGGACTTTCCGTAAGTACCGTTGGGAAGGCCTCGAGACGCTGAATCCGTAGATAGGCGGCATGCGTCAATCGGGGTTCGGATGAAAAAGTTATGGGCTTGAGAAAGTGAGGGGCATTTTGGTAAATTGTCACAGAAGGGTAAAATGGTAATTTGATTTGCGCGGTTAAATGGCTGGGCTAAGATTTGATGATGCAACTGTTTTGGTGACTCATGTCGTTCTTTACATGACACTTGTCCCTTGGCAAAGAAGGATTGGTGGTAAGTGAAATTGGACGGTGAGGATTGAAGCTGAGAAAATAAATAAATCGTGCCTGTGTGTGTTTGAGGAAGAAAACAGAGTAAAAACCATAATTGAGCTCAAGTGAAACATTGTATTCTTGGGATGGGTTTTTGAGGAATGAAATGGAATCGAGAGAGAAAAATGAAAGAACGGTGACGGAGGAATGATGGGCTTCGAACCCAGCTGTACCCAGAAAACCATGGAACCGGAATTTACAAACCTCTATTTCCCTTTTGATTTCGGGTTTAGCAAGTTAGACATTATTGGATCAAATTGACCTTGGATTAAGGTTATTGGGCTCAAGATGGGTCGAACCCGATTAAGAACTAAGGCAATTGGTGCCGTTTTGGCCGAGAACGGACATGGTGGACTTCGGGAATTTTCAAGCTTGAGTTCGCTTAATTGGGGGTAATTTTCGTGAAATTGATTTAAGAATCATCCTTAAACTGAGTCTGCGATACTCCCAAACTCATTAATTGAAAGCATTGATGGATATTTTGTGAACTCAGGTGATGAACAGCCTTCGAATGTTTGTATTAAGTTGGATTAGCTTAGGCCAACTATGGATATAATTGATTCCACAGAACCTTAATTAGTATTAAAACGATGAGATTAGACGTTTTAATTGGTGAAAATTATGCAGAATTGATGGATTTTGGAACGGGTTGCATCGCGGGTTGCAGGAACGTTTACCAGGCAACCGGGTCGAGAAGATGAATAGTGGCAGTTACTGTAGCAGGCGTGTGGACTCATGCGCAGCCGCTTGCGGCGGCGCGTGGGAGCGCGTGAGTGGGAATCCCGAGGTGAGTTCAACATGACTTTTGTCCTATTTATTGTAGCGAACATTTTGGTACTGCTTTCGAGGAAATCAGACACCATTTCGATATTGTTTCGAGGGTCCGAAGGTTTATGTTACGTTTAAAATACGTATTTAAATTCCGGAAAAATTGGGGAAAATTATGGGAAGTATATTGAGATGTTAGTGACCCTTGATAATGATTTTGGACAGGAATGAGAACTTCCGGAAATTTACGGAAAAATGTGCAGCTCGAAAAGCGAGCGATATGGACGGTGTGTGAGTTGACTTTTGTTTTCTACCCTGAATGCATGCATATATGTTTTAAATGCTTTATGATATGATTTGAAATGATTTGGCATGATTGATGATTCGATGTGATGATTTCCGGATTTTGGACATATTATATTTTATATGTTTTTGGGCACGATTTTCGAGAAAACTTTGATATTGTTGTTTGGGTGAAGGCCCGTGATTGAGCTTGGTTTTGACTCGGATTATGAGTCGGGAAATTGATTTGATGAAATTGAAATGCTTTTGACTATCGTTTATGGATTTGCGTGATTATGATGAAATTGATGATTATGATGGATTTGTGGAACGTGCTTTGTGAAAGCAATGTTTCGGGCAGAGGCCTTGTTGAAATGTTTTTAACTTGATTTGACTTGATTTGAGGTTTGAATGGTTTTAAAATGAGATTACTGGATTTTGTGACTGTTCCACATATACCATCCTCTGTGATTTGATGGTCTCCTCCAGACGTCGTAGATCCTGGAGTAGTCACGATCCACTGCCTGGAGATGAGTAGCTCTGAGGGAGGCTCAGTCTCAGGGGTGTGAGATTTTGAAGATATCCTCCAGACGTCGTAGATCCTGGAGATGATATCACCCCAGACATCGTAGTTCCTGGGGAGGTACTCGGACATGAGACACCCGAGTTTGCACGCGTTGCATTGATATCGTGACGGGTTACTTGGATATTGAGATTGGATATTGAGGATTTGTGGTATTATGATTTGTTGATATTTGTGTCCAGATACTTTATATCGTGCACTGATTTGAGAAACATGTGTTTTCTGTTGTGCACTGATTTGAGAAACCTGAGTTTGACGGACCATGGGTAAACATGTTTTGACTTTATTGGTCCACTGTATGACTCATGTTTTATGTTATGCATGCAAGTTTGTTAAACTGAAGGGTAAGAATGTATTTTTAATAAATGTATTTATAAAACTTTATTTTCACACTCACACCCTTTTTATTTTATTGACCCTCCAGGTCGTGACGCGATGATCGAGGCTGATTGGGAGATGGAGGCATGAGTGGGCAGAGGTACTGTTATCCCTTGTTTGGCAAGTGCTGAGAGTAATTTCGGAACTTCAGTTGACTTGTCAGACGGGAGCTGGACCGAGCATGGTTATCTATGTCCTTCGGGGACGGGTCCTGTCAAATTGGTATCAGAGCACTAGGTTGCTGAATCTGTTGCCACATCATGCCTCCGAAACATAAGCCTCGTGCGCGACCTGGTAGTGGAACGGGTAGACGAGGGTATATGCGACCTCGTGATTGCTCTCGGAATGAGATTGACCCTGGATTGGGGGTCAGATATTAATTAGTGTACACTGTGAAATACTAACTGTTAAACACGGATTTGTGTGGGTCCCAAGAAGGAATGAGCCCAGAGGCTAGAACGGTAGCATAATTGGGCAGGTTTGACCTGGGATGAGATTATTCTCAGTGAATGTATGAGTCGAGAGTATGATGGGATATCCCTTAGGCCTTAGTGGTCGTATCAGATGTGATTCACCAACGGAATTTGCTCGGTGATCGGGTATGCCAATGATGGCATGGATGATTGTTATGAGATTGGACTCAAAAGGAGTCAAGATTATGAGACTCAAAGTGAGTCAGGATATTGGTTAGGACTCGAGATGAGTCATGGTAATGTATCAGGGCTCGGGATGAGCAGTAAAGGTTGAAATATAACTATCGTTTCTGACACGATCGACCCTTTGATTGAGACATGTTTGGCACCTGGGATGCCAAGGATTTGAATAGGGTGAGATACTGATGGGTTATGAATGTATGTATTGGTATTGTTTAACCCTGTTTACTAGACTTATAGAATTGGAGGGGTCGTATCAATTTCACTTAATGTTGAAGGTTCGGGCAGAGACCCGTGGTACATAGAGCATTGGACTTGGAGGATGGTCCAGTGCAGTGGGATGCCAGTTGGGTCCACTGGGTGATAAAATGTTAAGGTTAATGATGTGGGAATAGTTTTGATGATGAGTTGTCTGGTCACATCATAAAGAAAGGGTATATCGATTGATAAAGTGATATGGCACTATTGGGGTGCAATGGAGCAAGGATTGGCTTCTGTATTGATTCTTGATGTGACAGGCGGGGGAAAAGTTGGTAGGCTTGTGATGGACCGTTGGGGGCGTGGTCAGATTGGGACCACATGCACGAGGACCACATGCCTGAGGATTACAGTTCTTTAGCAGGAGGCCCGAGTAGCCCCTGGAGTGATGACCTCGTATGTATTTGGTAGGTCCCGGGCTATCCACTCTTTCATGTTTTGAGAATGTATATTGGACGGATACGGAGATGTCCATGATGGTTAAGGTATGGCAGTCGGTGAGCCGACTAGAGCTACGGATGTGATAAAATTGATGATATACCCTTGGTAAGGAAATTATATATGGTGAAATTGGTGAGACCTAAGGGGGGAAGGCCTATTGATGTGAGGCCACCCAGGATGACCGGTGTTGTTTGCCTAGTGGCTGACATGGAGTATTCCTGCACTTGGATGATTTGAATGTAATCCTTAGGATGGACTTATTGATGACTCAAGATACCTCTATCGCGTATGTCGATTAGAGAGGGATATGTGGAGTCCAGGATTTCCAGAGCTTGTATTTCAGGGGGACTTGAGGATATTACCCTCTAGAATGATATTGGACCTTACAATTGATGGATTGTTGATATGTGGTAAGCAAAGTTTGCTGGTTAGAGGTGTGGCATATGTGATTAGTATATGAGATGCCTAGTGATGGCTGATGATGTACAGATTTTGGAATATGTTTCCTGAGGTTTTTGCCAGGATGAGAGATCGAGTTTATGATGATGATCATGTCGAGTATACGAGTTGTTTCTCGGACACCTTGGTATGTGGCACCTATGGAGTCATAAGAACTGAAGGTGAAAGTACAGGACTTGGTAGACACGGGTTCATTCGGCTCAGTGTTGCCATGGGGAACCCAGTGGTGTTAAAGAGGAAAAAGGAATGATGGTCCTAGCTTACATGTTGATTATGGACAACTTAATAAAGTAACGGTATGGGATAAGTATCCCTTATCATGAGTTAAGGATTTGTGGTTCTATTGAAAATATGTGATTATTGAGCCTATTGAGAGAGGCTAACATGGTGATGATTAACAGTCATGAGTAAAAGAGAAAAATATGCTACCCGGATTTGATGTGGCTAAGGTTAGCCAATGGTGATGCCTTTGGATGGGCAAATGGACCGATTATGTTTGTGAGTTGATGAGTCAGGTATTCTGACCATATTTGGATGATGTATGGTACTATGATTAATGCTTGATTGGTGTACTCACATGTACAGATCGTAAATGAAAACTGAAATAGAATGATTACAAGTGGAGAAACCGTGACTTATGTTCGATGTGACCCTTTCTGTGTGCATAGTGATCTGTCACTATGAAATTTGGGAGTTGGTGAGGTGTGCTTCGGTAGCATGGGGCTGGAATTGCCGATGTTAGCTGAACCCTCAGGAGTTTCACTTTCCTTGCATGATTTGGGATCGACCATAGTGACCCATGGATCAAGTATGCAGAGGTCATACCTCTGGGAAGGAATGTATAAGTACTGTATTGACCATCAGGATTAAAAGTGATTGATGACTAGGAAGGTTTAATGTGTGATGAGGCGATGATCGTGATTCATTGAGATTAAGACTGCGTTGTCGGGTTAGATATTATTCACGGAGAGGCTAATAAGATAGCCGATCGAGAATTAACATGTTTGATAACGTAAGCATAGGTGAATCTTATTATTGATAGTACTCCATAGAATTGGAGTGGTACATGATGTTCGATCATTCGGACTATTATGGGTCTAACTGCAGAATCATACTTGATGTAGATGGAGTCGAGGTTAAGGAATGGATATGATTTATGATATCGTACGTATGATTGTATTGAGTGCCAAGTATTGGCAGGGGTAGGCATCAGTGAGGCCTATGATGATAAAACAACAAAAGCAAAAGTTAAATTCATTATGCTTAGTGACCCTAGAAAGGGGGTGTGGAGTGATTGACTTGATTGATGAGGAGAATGAGTTCCCGATTTACTGGACCCTATGAGGTTATTGGCTTGGTGGCCTAGTGACATATGTGTGGTGATTTAAGCCATTGGACCATGTCATGAGTGGATGACATGTGATTGGGATGATGATACTAAGACTTGTGAGTTCTAGATTGTGTATACTCGGACGTTGAGCATGGCTCCATTTTTTCGAGTAGGCGTGGATATGACTGCCCGTGGGACAGAAGGTTATAGAGAATTGACCCGATGTTGACCCAATGACGGGGACTGAATTGTTGAGATTTCTATACGTTTGATTATGCTCTACATCTATCATGGTACTACTGATTGGAATTTCAAGGACGAAATTCTTTAAGGAGGGAAGGTTGTAACGATCCGGAAATTCGAAAAAGGAAAATTTGGAAAATTTGAACGAAATGACGATTTTTCACCTGAAATTAGGTAAACAGTTGACTTTTGGTTTGAGAGGTCCAATGGACTTTGACCGATGACCGTGATGTAGTTCGGAACGTCACGAGTTCATAGACTGGTGGCACGCCCAATTCCGACATTCGAGGAGAAAGTTATGATGTTCGGAAGTTTAAGGGTAATTTGGTAAATTGGTCAAAAGGGGCCATTTGTTGACTTTTGATTGGAACCGTATTTGGACTTTCCGTAAGTACCGTTGGGTAGGTCTCGAGACGCTGAATCCGTAGACATGCGGCAAGTGTCAATCAGGGTTCATATGAAAAAAGTTATGGGTTTGAGAAAGTGAAGGGCATTTTGGTAAATTGACACATAAGGGTGAAATGGTAATTTGAGTTGGGCGGTTAAATGGCTGGGCTAAGATTTGATGATGCAACTGTTTTGGTGACTCATGTCGTTCTTTACGTGACACTTGTCCCTTGGTAAAGAAGGATTGGTGGCAAGTGAAATTGGACGGTGAGGATTGAAGCTGAGAAAATAAATAAATCGTGCATGTGTGTGTTTGAGGAAGAAAACAGAGTAAAAACCATAATTGAGCTCAAGTGAAACATTGAATTCTTGGGCTGGGTTTGTGAGGAATGAAATGGAATCGAAAGAGAAAAATGAAAGAATAGTGACGGAGGAATGATGGACTTCGAACCCAGCTATACCCAGAAAACCATGGAACCTGAATTTACAAACCTCCATTTCCCTTTTGATTTCGGGTTTTACAAGTTAGACGCTATTGGATCAAATTGACCTTGGATTAAGGTTATTGGGATCAAGGTGGGTCGAACCCGATTAAGAACTAAGGCAATTGGTGCCATTTTGGCCGAGAACGGACATGGTGGACTTCAGGAATTTTCAAGCTTGAGTTCGCTTAATTGGGGGTAAGTTTCGTGAAATTGATTTAAGAATCATCCTTAAACTGAGTCTGCGATACTCCCTAACTCATTAACTGAAAGCATTGATGGATATTTGGTGAACTCAGGCGATGAACAGCCTTCGAAAGTTTGTATTAAGTTGGATTAGTTTAGGCCAACTATGGATATAATTGATTCCACAGAACCTTAACAAGTATTAAAACGATGAGATTAGACGTTTTAATTGGTGAAAATTATGCAGAATTGATGGAGTTTGGAACGGGTTGCATCACGGGTTGCAGGACCCATTTACCAAGCAACCGGGTCGAGAAAATGAACGGTGGCAGTTACTGTAGCAGGCGAGTGGACTCACGCTTAGCCGCTTGCGACGGCGGGTGGGGGCGCATGAGTAGGAATCCCGAGGTGAGTTCAACATGACTTTTGTCCTATTTAATGTAATGAACATTTTGGTACTGGTTTCGAGGAAATCAGACACCGTTTCGATATTGTTTCTAGGGTCCGAAGGTTTATGTTACGTTTAAAATACGTATTTAAATTCCGGAAAAATTGGGGAAAATTATGGGAAATATATTGAGATGTTAGTGACCCTTGATAATGATTTTGGACAGGAATGAGAACTTCCGGAAATTTACGGAAAAATGTGCATCTCGGAAAGCGAGCGATATGGACGGTGTGTGAGTGAACTTTTGTTTTCTACCCTGAATGCATGCATATATGTTTTAAATGCTTTATGATATGATTTGAAATGATTTGGCATGATTGATGATTCGATGTGATGATTTCCAGGTTTTGGGCATATTATATTTTATATGTTTTTGGGCACGATTTTCGAGAAAACCTTGACATTATTGTTTGGGTGAAGGCCGGGGATTGAGCTTGGTTTTGACTCGGATTATGAGTCGGGAAATTGATTTGATGAAATTGAAATGCTTTTGACTATCGTTTATGGATTTGCGTGATTATGATGAAATTGATGATTATGATGGATTTGTGGAACGTGCTTTGTGAAAGCAATGTTTCGGGCAGAGGCCTTGTTGAAATGTTTTTGACTTGATTTGACTTGATTTGAGATTTTAATGGTTTTAAAATGAGATCACTGGATTTGGTGACTTTTCCACATATACCAACCTCTGTGATTTGATGGTCTCCTCCAGACGTCGTAGATCCTGGAGTAGTCATGATCCACTTCCTGGAGATGAGTAGCTCTGAGGGAGGCTCAGTCTCAGGGGTGTGAGATTATGATGATATCCTCCAGACTTCGTAGATCCTGGAAATGATATCACCCCAGACGTAGTAGATCCTGGGGAGGTACTTGGACATGAGACACCCGAGTTTGCACGTGTTGCATTGATATCGTGACGGGTTACTTGGATATTGAGATTGGATATTGAGGATTGGTGGTATTATGATTTGTTGATATTTGTGTCCAGATACTTTATATCGTGCACTGATTTGAGAAACATGTGTTTTCTGTTGTGCACTTATTTGAGAAACCTGAGTTTGACGGACCATGTGAAAACATGTTTTGACTTTATTGGTCCACTGTATGACTCATGTTTTATGTTATGCATGCATGTTTGTGAAACTGGAGGGTAAGAATGTATTTTGATAAATGTATTTATAAAACTTTATTTTGTCCACTCACACCCTTTCTGTTTTATTGACCCTCCAGGTCGTGACGCGATGATCGAGCATAGTTATCTATGTCATTCATGGACGGTTCCTGTCAGGATAGTTGTCTTTCTTACCTCTTTAAGAACAATCACTTTGTTCTTATCAAATCAAAAAAATCTCTTCGTTCTTATTCTTCCAGAATGATCATCGCACGCTAGCATTAAATTTTCTAATCAATCATCAGAGATCACAAATCATCAATTCATCAGTTAGTATCAAAGTTCATCTCCACAGTCTTCAGTCTCATTTTTTTTCTAGCATTTTTCTGATTGCTTTCCCTTTTTTTCAAATTTGATGAAATTCTCTCCATACTAAAACACCTGTTGGGGTTACTGTTTATGAATAATGGAATTCTAATTTTGCCCTTTTTTTTCTTTCATGTGTTATCAATAGTTACTTTATTTTTATACCCTTTTATTGGATAGCTGACTTTCTTAACTCTTTAAGAACGATCTCTTTGTTCTTATCAAATAAAAAAAAATCTCTTCGTTCTTATTCTTCCAGAATGATCATCGGACGTCGTCATTCAATTTTCTAATCAATCATCAGAGATCAGAGATCATCAATTCAACAGTTCATACCAAATATCATCTCCCCAGTCTTCAGTCTCACTTATTTTTTAGCATTTTTCTGATTGCTTTCCCTTTTTTTCAAATTTGATGAAATTCTCGATATACTAAAACGCCTGTTGGCGTTACTATTCATGAATAATGGAATTCCGATTTTTCCCCATTTTTTTTGCTTTCCTGTGTTATCAATATTTACTTTATTCTTATACCCTTTTATTGGATAACTGTTTTTCTTACCTCTTTAAGAATGATCTCTTCTTTCATATCAAATAAAAAAAATCCCTTTGTTCTTATTCTTCAAGAATGATCATCGGACGCCACCATTCAATTTTCTAATCAATCATAAGAGATCACAAATCATCAATTCCTCAGTTCATATCAAAGATCATCTCCTCAGTCTTCAGTCTCACTTATTTTCAAGCATTTTTCTGATTGCTTTCCCCTTTTTTCAAATTTAATGAAATTCTCTATATACTAAAACGCTTGTTGGCGTTACTGTTTATGAATAATGAAATTCTGGTTTTGCCCTTCTTTTTTTTGTATTCCTGTGTTATCAATAGTTACTTTATTCTTATACCCTTTTATTGGATAACTGTCTTTCTTACCTCTTTAAGAACGATCTCTTCGTTCTAATCAAATAAAAAAAAATCTCTTCGTTCTTATTCTTCCAGAATGATCATCGGACGCCACCATTCAATTTTCTAAACAATCATCAGAGATCACAGAACATCGATTCATCAGTTCATAACAAAAACAATCTCCTCAGTCTTCAGTCTCACTTATTTTCTAGCATTTTTCTGACTATTTTCCCTTTTTTTTTCAAATTTAATGAAATTCTCTATATACTAAAACGTCTGTTGGCGTTACTGTTTATGAATAATGGAATTCTGATTTTTCCTTTTTTGTTTCCTTTCCTGTGTTATCAATAGTTAGTTTATTCTTATACCCTTTTATTGGATAGCTATCTTTCTTACCACTTTAAGAACGATGACTTTGTTCTTATCAAATAAAAAATATTTCTTCGTTCTTATTCTTCCAGAATGATCATCGCACGCCACCATTCAATTTTCTAATCAATCATCAGAGATTGCAGATCATCAATTCATCAGTTCATATCAAAGATCATCTCCTTAGTCTTCAGTCTCACTTATTTTCTAGCATTTTTCTGATTGCTTTCCCTTTTTTTTCAAATTTGATGCAATTCTCTATATACTAAAATGACCGTTGGCGTTACTGTTTATGAATAATGGAATTCCAATTTTGCCTTTTTTATGCTTTCATGTGTTACCAATAGTTACTTTATTCTTATACCCTTTTATTGGATAGTTGTCTTTCTTACCTTTTTAAGAAGAATCTCTTCGTTCTTATAAAATAAAATAAAAAATTCTTCGCTCTTATTCTTCTAGAATGATCATAGCACGCCACCATTCAATTTTCTAATCAATCATCAGAGATCAGATATCGTTAATTCACTAGTTCATATCAAATATCATCTCCTCAGTCTTCAGTCTCACTTATTTTCTAGCATTTTTCTGATTGATTTCCCTTTTTTTCAAATTTGATGAAATTCTCTATATACTCAAGGGCCTGTTGGCGTTACTTTTTATAAATAATGGAATTCCGATTTCGCGCTTTTTTTTTTGCTTTTCTGTGTTATCAATAGTTACTTTATTCTTATACTTTTTTATTGGATAGTTGTCTTTCTTACCTCTTTAAAAAACGATCTCTTCGTTCTTATCAAATCAAAAAAATCTCTTCGTTCTTATTCTTCCAGAATGATCATCGCACACCACCATTCAATTTTCTAATCAATCATCAGAGATAAGTGGTCGTCAATTCATCAGTTCATATCAAAGATCATCTCCTCAGTCTTCAATCTCACTTATTTTCTAGCATTTCTCTGATTTCTTTCCCTTTTTTCCAAATTTGATGAAATTCTCTATATAGAAAAATGCATGTTGGTGTTACTGTTTATGAATAATGGAATTCTTATTTTGCCCTTTTTTTTTGCTTTCCTGGGTTATCAAAAGTTACTTTATTCTTATCTTCTTTAATTGGATAGCTGTCTTTCTTACCTCTTTAAGAACGTTCTCTTTGATCGTTCTTATCAAATCAAAAAAATCTTTTCGTTCTTATTCTTCCAGAATGATCATCGGACGCCACCATTTAGTTTTTTAATCAATCATCAGAGATCGCAGATAATCAATTCATCAGTTCATATCAAAGATCATCTCCTGAGTCTTCAGTCTCACTTATTTTCTAGTATTTTTCTAAATACTTTCCTTCTTCTTTTTTCAAATTTGATGAAATTCTCTATATACAAAAATGCTTGTTGGCGTTACTATTCATGATTAATGGAATTCCGATTTTGCCCTTTTTTTCCTTTGATGTGTTATCTATAGTTACTTTATTCTTATACCTTTTTTATTGGATAGCTGTCTTTTTTACCTCTTTAAGAACGATCACTTAGTTCTTATCAAATCAAAAAAAATCTCTTCGTTCTTATTCTTCCAGAATGATCATCGCACACCACCATTCTATTTTCTAAACAATCATCAGAGATCACAGAACATCAATTCATCAGTTCCTAACAAAGATCATGTCCTCAGTTTTCAGTCTCACTAATTTCTAGCATTTTTCTTATTGCTTTCCCTTTTTTTCAAATTTAACGAAATTCTCTAAATACTAAAACGCCTGTTGGCGTTACTGTTTATGAATAATGGAATTCTCATTTTGCCCTTTTTTTTTCTTTCATGTGTTATCAATAGTTACTTTATTCTTATACCTTTTTATTGGATAGCTTTCATTCTTACCTCTTTAAGAACGATCTCTTCGATCTTATCAAATAAAAAAAATCTCTTCGTTCTTATTCTTCCAGAATGTTCATCGGACGCCGCCATTCAATTTTCTAATAAATCATCAGAGATCATCAATTCATATCAAAGATCATCTCCTCAGTCTTCAATCTCACTTATTTTCTAGTATTTTTCTGATTGCTTTTTTTTTTCAAGTTTGATGAAATTCTCTATATACTAAAATGCCTATTGGTGTTACGGTTTATGAATAATAGAATTCCGATTTTTCCCTTTCTTTGCTTTCCTGTGTTATCAATAGTTACTTTATTCTTATACCCTTTTATTGGATAGCTTTCTTTCTTACCTCTTTAAGAATATCTCTTTGTTCTTATCAAATCAAAAAAATCTTTTCGTTGTTATTCTTCCAGAATGATCATCACACACCACCATTCAATATTCTAATCAATCATCAGAGATCACAAATCATCAATTCATCAGTTAGTATCAAAGTTCATCTCCTCATTATTCAGTCTCATTTTTTTTCTAACATTTTCCTGATTTCTTTCCCTTGTTTTCAAATTTGATGAAATTCTCTACATACTAAAACGCATGTTGGCGTTACTGTTTATGAATAATGGAATTTTGATTTTGCCCTTTTTTTTTTGTTTTCATGTGTTATCAATAGTTACTTTATTCTTATACCCTTTTATTGGATAGCTGTTTTTCTTTCCTCTTTAAGAACGATCTCTTCATTCTTATCAAATAAAAAAAAATCTTTTCGTTCTTATTCTTCCAGAATGATCATCGGACGCCACCATTCAATTTTCAAATCAATCATCAGAGATCAAAGATCATCAATTCATCAGTTCATATCAAAGATCATCTCCTTGGTCTTCAGTCTCACTTATTTTCTAGCATTTTTTTGATTGCTTTCCCTTTTTTTTCAAATTTGATGAAATTCTCTATATACTAAAATGCTTGTTGGCGTTACTGTTTATGAATAATGGAATTCCAATTTTGCCTTTTTTTGCTTTATTGTGTTATCAATAGTTACTTTATACTTATACCTTTTTATTTAATAGCTGCCTTTCTTACCTCTTTAAGAATGTTCCCTTCGTTCTTATCAAATCAAAAAAATCTCTTCGTTCCTATTCTTCCAGAATGATCATCGCATGCCACCATTCAATATTCTAATCAATCATCAGAGATCACAGACCATCAATTCATCAGTTCATATCAAAGATCATCTCCTCAGTCTTCAGTCTCACTTATTTTCTAGCATTGTTCTGATTGTTTTCCCTTTTTTTCAAATTTGATGAAATTCTCTATATACTAAAACGCCTGTTGGTATTACTGTTTATGAATAATGGAATTCTTATTTTGCCTTTTTTTTTTTGCTTTCGTCTATTATCTATAGTTACTTTATTCTTATACCCTTTTTTATTGGATAGCTGTCTTTCTTACCTCTTTAAGAAGGATCTCTTTGTTCTTATCAAATAAAAAATATTTCTTCGTTCTTATTCTTCCAGAATGGTCATCGCACACCACCATTCAATTTTCTAATCAATCATCAGAGATCGCAGATCATCAATTCATCAGTTCATATCAAAGATCATCTCCATAGTCTTCAGTCTCACTTATTTTCTAGCATTTTTCTGATTGCTTTCCCTTTTTTTCAAATTTGATGAAATTCTCTATATACTAAAACGCCTATTGGCGTTACTGTTTATGAATAATGGAATTCTGATTTTGCCTTCTTTTTTTTTCCTGTGTTATCAATAGTTACTTTATTCTTATACCCTTTTATTGGATAACTGCATTTCTTACCTCTTTAAGAACGATTTCTTTGTTCTTATCAAATCAAAAAAATCTCTTCGTTCTTATTCTTCCAGAATGATCATCGAAAGCCACCAGTCAATTTTCTAATCAATCATCAGAGATCACAGATCATCAATTCATCAGTTCATATCGATGTTCTTTATAGAAATAAGCATGGTTTCTTGTGGATATCTCACTTTTCTTATTGTTCTTTATATAAATAAGCATGTACTTTTCTTATTGTTCTTTATATAAATAAGCATGTTTTCTTGTGGATATCTCACTTTTCTTACAGAATAGTTTTTCAGCTACTTTTCAACCTTTTGCTTAATATAATTTTTCGCAGTTTTCATTGTACTAACTATATATAATGAACAATATACGTACGAGATTTTGAAGTACTCCGCGAGACCTCGAGTTTTGTATTTCACAAATGTGGAACCCAAAATCATCCGAAAATTATGGAGCTGCCACGTGGCCCGTAATTCCCAAAAATGACTAAATTGCCCCTGGCAATAACCCTGATCATTTGAAAACACCCGCATATTAAATAATCTATTTACCAGTTAAATACGTTATTTGATCGGGTTAAAATCTCCGTAAAATATCAATATTCTCCCCGAGAATTAATTGTCGTTATTCTTAATAATGGATAATTAATATTGATATTAAAATACAATAATTGTCATTACTATCATGATGAACCATCATTACAATTATTAAATAATATATTTAATTAATAATATATTTTTTATTAATTCATTATTCAACCGACCAATCAGAACGCTCCAAGGCTCCCAAGAATTTCCTATAAATAGCAAGGCACATTTCATTTCCAAGGTACGTTGATTCTTCGTTTCGAAGTATATCCCTTTCCTCTCTCAAAGCTAACTTAAGCATCGGAGTGTTCTTGGTCGAACAACCCCCCGGGTAAATCGATCGAAGCAACGATAGCTAATTGTTTGTTGTTTGCAGGAATTGTGAGGACTTTTCGCGACGAGTTCAATCTTTGATTCAACAATTGGTGCTTTCATTGAGAGCTATTGAGTTATACTCAGAAGAAGCTCTCTCATTTGTTCATCGTTCATCTTTCTTCGTTCGTCGTTCATCGACATTGTTCGAAGATTTTGAACGTTGTTCATCACTCATCAAGAATTTGTTCATCGTTCATCTTTCTTCGTTCGTCATTCATCGACATTGTTCGAAGATTTTGAACGTTGTTCATCACTCATCAAGAATTCGTTCACCGTTCATCTTTCTTCGTTCGTCGTTCATCGACATTGTTCGAAGATTTTGAACATTGTTCATCATTCATCTCCCTTCGTTCGTCGTTCATCGACATTGTTCGAAGATTCTGAACGTTGTTCAAATTATCCATCAACAGCTTTCCAAATTCAAAATTCTTCGATTCGGCATGGCTAAGGTTCATCGATCCGTTCGATCAACTGGAGAGGGTGTTTCTGCCTCAACGGCTCAGACAAGGAATGAGGCTCGCATTGAAACTCCGGAGAAGCGGCCAACTTAACCCAGGCGTGTGTCCATAGAATCACCCATGGAGACACTTGGAGGGAGGCCAACCTTCAGTTCTGGAGTGTTCTCCTCTCCAGCTAACCAAGTACCCGCGCTAGGGGAAGGAACTTCGGCTTTACAACAAGCAAACGAGAGGTTGATGGGAAATACATCACGACATGATCAACCCACAACAAACATGGTCCTAAGGGACTTTCTGGACGAGTGTCATGACATCTCAGGGAGAAGTCGTCACCAACCTCCCCAGGACAACTTGGCGCAGCAAGTTGAAGGGTTAAGCAAACAAGTTCAACTTCAGTCAGAGCTCTTGTAGCAACTCCTAGCAGAGAGACCAGTTCAAGAGCAGGACAGACATTCCACGTCACGTGGAAAACAGGAGCATGCTCAAAGGCGTCCTGGGAAAGAACCAGTTCACTGCCGAACAATGTCACGAGACACTTCGCTAAACAATTCCAGTGAAGAAAGTCATACTCACCGAGCAAAAAACCCTCAACGCCTAAGGTCATCAGTACGTGAACGGCTAGGAAATAAGCCTGGGGCAACCTCACGGGCAGAGCGCTCACAACACTCCCATGGAGGCAGGGGGCAACTTCGAGCTCTACACAAAAACCCAAAACAATCTGCCCACGGCAGTAAAAGGGAAGACGAAGCCTACTCCCCTGCACGATCTCAGAAATCAAGGGGCGAAGCTCAAAGAGGTTCTCGACGATTAGCACAAAGGGACTCATCGCCTCGGCAAGGAGCGTTGCGGGCTAATGATGTTCAAAAATTGCTGGACATGCACCTTCGTGCTCAACAAGGTGGCGATCTAGAGGACGATCTACGTCGCCAGATACAGCTCTCTACGCCCTTTATAAGGGATATTGAGGAGGAGCCATTCCCCCAGAGATTCGCAACACCAAACTTCACTCCATTCAAAGGAGCCTCCGACCCGGTAAAACACATAGATTATTACCGAGGAGTCATGATCCCCCACAGGTCTAACGATGCGCTCATGTGCAAGGTTTTTCAAGCTTCTCTTCAAGGCCAAGCCATGACTTGGTTCAATCATCTCCCCCCGAGGTCGATTGAGTCCTTCGAAGAGTTGGCCCTGGCATTTGTGAAGGAATACGCACAACTTCGGACAATCGAGGTGAAAGATGACCATCTTTTCTCTGTCCGAAAGAGAGCAAAAGACACTCTGCGACAATACATACGAAGATTTTGTGAGGAAAAATCTCGCATTATCGGCTGTAATGACCTTGTTGCAGCAATGGCATTTAAGCAAGGACTCCCTCGAGACAGCCAGCTTTACGGGGACATCGTCATGAGCAATGCGCGAAGTCTTTCCAAAATACTTTCGCTGGCAGAGCAACATGCAAGTTGGGAGGACGAGAAGAGCGCCGCTCATGCTCAGGACCATGCCAGGACTAGCGAAAAGGTCTCCAATGAGGTTGAACCCCATGGAAAGTTTGCGACTGGAAAGCTCAACAAGCGCAAAGCGGGGCAACACTCCCAAACGCCAGTTATGGGGAGGCCTAACTTGCAGCTATCTTTACCAGTCCATCAGATCTACAATGAAATTAAGAACAAGCCATGGTTTAAGAAGCCGGAGCCAGTCAAAGGCAATCAAGAGAATGCTGATAAAACCAAATGGTGCGCCTATCATGAATGTTATGGGCACAATATCAGCACTTGTATATCTTTCGAAAGATATCTCCAAAATCTCCTGAAGGAGGGGCATTGTACAGACTACATCAAGAAGAAGACTGTAAATCACATGGAGAACAAAGAGCCAAACGAGCCAGCGTCAAAGGTGATCCACATCAACTAGACGCAAGACAACATTAGAGAGACATAAAAATCTACGGAGCTTTTCAATTTTGCTTCTCAAGTTGTCTTCTAAATTCAAGTATCAATGAAATGAGATTGACAAATTGATTTGTTCACCATGTACAATTTTCAAAGCTTATTTTCTCTAGTGTAAAAAGTCTTCGTCTTCGAAGCATCCAAGCCTTCATCTTCGAAGCATCCAAGCCTTCGTCATCGAAGCATCCAAGCCTTTGTCATCGAAGCATCCAAACTTTCGCCCTGCGAAGCATCTAAGCCTTCGCCATGCGAAGCACCTAAGCCTTCATCATCGAAGCATCCAAGCCTTCGCCTTGCGAAGCATTCAAGCCTTCGTCATTGAAGCATCCAAGCCTTCGCCCTGCGAAGCATTCAAGCCTTCGTCATCGAAGCATCCAAGCCTTCGTCTTCGAAGCATCCAAGCCTTCGTCATCGAAGCATCCAAGCCTTCGTCATCGAAGCATCCAAGCTTTCGCCCTGCGAAGCATCTAAGCCTTCGCCATGCGAAGCACCTAAGCCTTCGTCATCGAAGCACCCAAGCCTTCGCCCTGCGAAGCATTCAAGCCTTCGTCATCGAAGCATCTAAGCCTTCTAAGTCCCGCAAATTTCTTCACAGCAAAGAGAGCTCATCTCGAGCGGTATCTCGTTCATTTTCTATCAGCATCCTCTCCGCACGGCTCATCTCCAACTCGCCCACCTTGGCTTCCGATGTGAAATTAAGACCTTAAGTTTTCTTAAGTTATCGTAATATCACATCAACAACATAACTTTCCATTTCTGCGGCCCTTCAAGATAGCACATTCGCAAGGCCAGAACGGAAAGGTTAGGAAAGAAGTTGCTCGACATGCTTTTTGGTTAGGAAAAAGTTTCACGGCATGCTTTTTTCTCCCAAGAACCAATAGGTCCTTGTTTATCATTCTTCTTCTGAACAACGAATCCTTTCAAGCACAGTGGAACGCTTAACCACTCCCTGATCGGGATGTCTGGAAGCCTCCCGCCATTCATGGAGAGAGTAGCCGGCTCATGTCCAGGAACTCTGGAAGAACATCTGTCGCCAAGATCCACGAGAACGTCGCTTGGAAAGGCAATTTGATTACGAGCCTTCCACTCCATGAAGTCTTCGGGCTTCTCAGAATCCATATCTTTCCCTCGGAATGGACTTAGGCCACGAGAACCGCCACGCTCCCACAGAGCAAGTTTGTTGGGTCTCTCGGCACCTTGACGCTTGGCGAGCGTGTTTGTGGTACTAGAAAGAGTCACAGTGAATGTGATCCTGCCTACCGATGCTCACTAGTCACGTCTGCAAGCGCACTCAGTCGCCGCCAAATCCCCGTCTTCTGTTCTTCCCCAATTCGACACGATTCCTCTTCGTTTTTGTTGCAGGGAGTTTCGTTTTGATCCCAGGAGCTTAATTCAATCCTCAAAATCCCTTCTCCTAGCTCACAAATTCGAATTCGAATTTCCCTTGATTTTCTGAACTTTCAAACTCTGAATACACCAGTTATCTCAGTCCCTCGAGTTCCTCTCTCTCAATTCAGTTCCTTAAGCTTTTAAATTGCACAATGACGGTGAGACAGTGGGATATCACGGATCAATTTGGACAAAATGATTACAATTACCCTTAATTAAAGGTGAGTATCATTAGCCCCAAAACCGGATTCCATGTTATCTGGGGCAAGAAGAAGACAAAGGACAGGTGTCATTGTCTGATCAAGGTTAAAAGACCATTTTACCCCTGGTTCGACAAATTACCATTTTGCCCCTAGCCTTCCGTGACCCGTAACGTTCGCATCTGAACTCCGTTTTCGATGTGACGAGCGGAAGTGTGAGGCAATCCTCAGGTCTAGGGAGGCGTGTTTGTCCCATGCACCACCAACTTCGATACAGTTAACTCTGTACGTGCTGTCATTGAACCCCGTCCTAAAAAATAGCTCCACTTTAGGTACGACCCGAGAAAGCCGACCGCCGACAGGGTTTTTTCCTCTCCCATGCTTAAATAGCCTTCATGGAAGAACATCTGTCGCCAAGCTCCACAAAAACATCGACTGGAAAAGCAATTTGATTGCGAGCCTTCCACTCCTTGAAATCTTCGAGTTTCTCAAAACTCCATATCTTTCCCTCGGAATGGACTAAGGCAACAAGAACCTCCACGCTCCCACAAAGCAAGTTTGCTGGGTCTCTCGGCACCTTGACGCAAAGCGAGCATATTTGTGGTACTAGCAAGAGTCACAGTGAATGTGATCCAGCCTACCAATACTCACTAGTCACACCCGCTAGTGCACTCAGTCGCCGCCAAATCCCCGTTGACTGTTCAGCCAAACTCCGTTCACCACGTAGCAAGCATATTTGTGGTACTAGAAAGAGTCACATTGAACGTGATTTAGCCTACCAATGCAAGCACACCGTCCAAAACTGCTCGTTTTCCAAAATGCACGCGATTCTGTAATTTCTGACACTTTTCAGGAATTTCGAATCCTGCCCAAAAAAATAAATCATAAAAGGTCAATAATGACTCTGAGTATCATATCAATCTCCCACAATTTTTTGGGAATTAAATAGTAATTTAGAGCATAACCTAAACCTTCGGTGAACAGTGATTTGCTACAATGCGCGATGAACAGTGATGTGCTACAGCACGGTGCTACAGTGCGCGATGAACAGTGATGTGCTAGTGCGCGATGAACGGTGTCTTGCTCAATACAACCTCAATCCTCTTTGTCTTTGATGTGGATCGGTTCGAAATGATCCCAGGAGACTTAATCAAGTCTCAATTTGGATCCCCACAGCTCGCAAATTCGATTTCGAATTTCCTCCCAAAATTCCAAAATTTTCGATTCTGGTTCTCACTTCTCACCCTCTGTCCCCGTGTTTTCCTCACCCAAAATCAGACTCTTCAAACACTCAAATACTCATTCTCATGAACAATTTCACCCTTTTTTGTTCACTTGATGAATGAAGAGGAAGATTAGTGGTGTTTAAATAGGATTAGAGATGGATTAAAAAAATGATTAAAACATGATGATGATGTTTTCCATGAAACATGGAGCACATTTTAAGGGTCCTTAAATCAAGGGATGGGTGACACTTGTCACTCATCCAAGTGTTCACAAATCAACGGTCACTATTCATAATTTAATATTATTTTAAATCGAAATCCCGGTTTGTTCGGTTAATCGTTTTCGTCCCCGAGACCACAACTTCGTCGACGAATCTCCGATTTCGGCATGCCGCCTGTCTATGGATTCGTATCGACTCGACCTACGTAACGGTCCTTGGCCCTCGTCCTTTGGACCTCCCTGGTCAAAAGTCAACATTTCGCCCTTACCTTTCAAAATTACCAAAATACCCCTCGACTTCCGAACGTCGTAACTTCTTCCACGAATGTCGGAATCGAACGTGCCACCTGCCTATGAACTCGTGACATCCCAAACTACGTCATAGTCATCAGTCAAAGTCCATTTGACCGTCCGAACTAAAAGTCAATATTTTTCCCACGCCTAGGGGCAAAACGGTCATTTTGCACATTTCGTTTGATTCACTCCACTAATCCCAGATTAGTCATTCTAAATCATAATTAATTAATATTTCATCCCGATACTCGGGACGGGTCGTTACACCCCGCCTTCGCAGATCCATAACTTTCGCATCTGACCTCCTATTGACGCATGCCGCCTGTCTGCGGATTCAGCGCCTCGGGACCTACTCAGCAGTAACCGGTAAACATGGTAAAACAAGATTCCAAACAATGTACATCCCTTCGGATTCCCTGAATTCCGAATCGATGTGGGGGCATTTGTGGAACCCAAAATCATCTGAAAATTATGGAGCTGCCACGTGGCCCGTAATTCCCAAAAATGACTAAATTGCCCCTGGCAATAACCCTGATCATTTGAAAACACCCGCATATTAAATAATCTATTTACCAGTTAAATACGTTATTTGATCGGGTTAAAATCTCCGTAATATCAATATTCTCCCCGAGAATTAATTGTCGTTATTCTTAATAATGGATAATTAATATTGATATTAAAATACAATAATTGTCATTACTATCATGATGAACCATCATTACAATTATTAAATAGTATATTTAATTAATAATATATTTTTTATTAATTAAATATTCAACCGACCAATCAGAATGCTTCAAGGCTCCCAAGATTTTCCTATAAATAGCAAGGCACATTTCATTTCCAAGGTACGTTGATTCTTCGTTTCGAAGTATATCCCTTTCCTCTCTCAAAGCTAACTTAAGCATCGGAGTATTCTTGGTCGAACAACCCCCCGGGTAAATCGATCGAAGCAACGATAGCTAATTGTTTGCTGTTTGCAGGAATTGTGAGGACTTTTCGCGACGAGTTCAATCTTTGATTCAACAACAAACTATGCACCTACGTTGAACTATCAATGCACTTGGTGTAACAACGCGTACCTTCGGGAAGGGTAAAAATGTAATTTTTGTGAAGTTTTGTAAAAAAGGACGATTTTGCCCTTGTGAATAGTAGACGAAAAGTTGACTTTTTGTACTATCGATTGGATGAGTGTTAGCCCTTGACCGTGACGTAGGTTAGGACGTCACGAGTCCGTAGACAGGTGGCAGGTTCGATTCGGACAACCGGAGGAAAAGTTATGATGTACGGAAGGTTGGGGGTGTTACCGTAATTTTGATAAAATGAGGAAAATGTTGACTTTTTAAAGGAATTGTGATTTTCACGTAGACCGAGGACCGTTGGATAGGTCTCGACGTCCTGAGTTCAACGACAGGCGGAACGCTGTCATCGGCCGTCGGACGGAAAAGATACGGGTCTGGAAAGTCTGAGGGTAAAATGGTAATTTGTGCAGGAGGGGCATTTTGGTCATTTTCCCTCAGCCCAATCAGATAAGGGCAAGTGGCAGAGATCTTTTGGGCTGGCCTATGGTTGGTGGACACGTGCAGGGGACTGGATGGTTCCACTACGTTCTCAAGTGTGCACGGCCACACTTTACCCTCATTTGAACCGTGCATACCTTCGAAGAAAACAGAAAACAGAGAGAAGAGTTGGGTGAGGCGGTGATCGATTTTGATGCTAGGGAGAATGAAGAGTGAGTTGAGCGAGAGACAGTGAGGCAAGGAGGAGCTGGTGATCGTGGTTTGGAGTTGCAACCGTGCACGGAGGCGACGTGGTGGACGGCTGGATATTTGGAAGAAACAGAGGAGGCAGTGGACGGTGGTGGCTGCTGTGCCGTGTGGTGGATTGATTCAAGGCACTAGGAGACTCAGGAGGCTACGGGGAGTCCCACGAGCACCGTGGTAGGTGACGGTTCTCACGGCGGCGCCAGAATCGAAGGGTAACCTCTTTTGCTCTGTTTTTCCGTGGATTTTCATTTCAAAAGTCGTGGACCTAGAGCTAGAATCGAAGGGTTTGGTGAGTGAAGTGAGGTTTAGGGAGGTCCTAGGAGTCGTTTATGGCGGTTTCCGTGACGGGAAAGTTCACGGTGGGAGGTGGTGCGACGGCGGGTACTCTGTACCCTGTTTGGCCGTGAATTTCAAACGGGAAATCGTGGAGTTAGAGAGTGAGTCGAGGGTTCCCGTGAGTTGAGTGTGGTTCAGTGAAGTCGTGGAAGGAGTCTAGAATGACCACCGTGAAGGGGGAAGTGCGGAGTGGCCGGAAAGGAAAACAGAGGATTGTTTGGTTTTTCTTTCGAGCTTCAGTTGTGAAGCTATGGATCGAGTCGAACCAAGAGAGTGAGGGGGATGAATTCTCTGAGATTGGACGAAGCTTTAGGTGAAGATAGGAGGGGAAACGGTGGCCGGACGGTGGAGAACGGTTCTCGCCGGTCCGGGTTGCCGTCTGGTGCGAACCGGGTTCGAGCAAGGAAGACGGTGGCACTGTAGCAGGCGCGTGAGGCCCACGCGCAGCCACTCTGGGCGGCGCGTGGAGGCGCGTGGGGAGGAATCCGGCCAAGCTTCCAACATGAGTTTAGTCCTAAATGTTCTAACGAATCCAATGGTATAGTTTTCGGGTTAATCGGACGGTGTTACGGGATGGTTCGGGAATCCGTACGGTTTAGGATTTAGGATTAAAATATTATTAAATTCCCGAAAAATTGGGGAACATAGGGAAGGTCCTTGATGTAATTTTGACCCTATTTGGTATCTATTGACAGGACGGGAGACACCAGAGACGGTTGAGGAGCGCACGGGGCGCGAGTGACTTGTTCTGAACTGTGAGTGGACTTTTTCCTATTTCCAAGCATGCCTAACTGTTTTTATCAATGTTTGATGATCTTATGTGTGTGTTTTTATGTTTTAATGATGATTATATGTGATTGAGATGTTTGCACGTTTTTCGAGACATTTTCGGGATTTTACACGCTTTTCGAGAAAAATCTGGTTTTCGGATTTCGATGCCATATTTGAGGATTTCAACCTATAAATGTTTTCTGACGACGATAAATGAGTTATGAAATATGTTTTGTGATTACATGTGGTTTTTGGCATGAACATGGATTTTCCGGATTTGGGTTCGGAATGTCGGTTCTGAACGCCGAAAGGGCTTCGAACTAGGGATTTCGAATTCGAGTTTGGTGATGGGTTTCGGAATGGTTTTACACTGAAATGGATTGGATTTGCTGGATCTGGATATGGGTTTAAAGACCCGGATATTGATTGACGGGGGACGGGCCCGGATTGAGTTTAAAGACTCGGATAGTTATGATATTACCCCCATAGGCCTATTGAGTTTAAAGACTCGGGAGTTTAAAGACTCGGATTGATATTTGAGGCCTGGTTGAGTTTAAAGACTCGGATGGGTCCAACAGGTTTAATCGGAAATGATGCTTTGATGCTGAACCATGGTTTCTTATGATGTTTTATAGTGTATCTGTTTCTTATGATGTTTTATAGTGTATCTGTTTCTTATGATGTTTTATAGTGTTTCTGTTTCTTATGATATTTCATATTATGGGTTTGTTTTCTACTACTTCGTTGGGCATGCCTGGTTTCAAACCGGAGGGAACAAATGATTATGCTTCCTTACTTTGATTTGATGGTAAACGGTTTTAAAAATTTTATTTCCTTTCGGTCCACTCACACCTTCTGTTTTTTTATTATTTCCCTCCAGGTCGTGGTGATAGCGCTGAGGTGAACGTTGAGGCAGATATCGAGGCATAGAGCTTCCGACGTTCTTCTGTTGCGGACTTAGACTTGTAGGACTTTTGGTGCCCATTTTGTAGAACTATGCTCTGGCTTATTGTTGTATATATTTACTCCTTCGTCTGATAGTTATGCTTAATAAGGTTATTTTTGGTACTGTAAGTGTGATTGTCAGACGGGAGCAGGATTCATCCCGAGTATCGAGGTGATATTTGGGACGGGTCCTGACACTTGGACTTCTCCTAATTATTCATATCAATTGTACTTGAATTGTTAGATAATTATAATCGGTGATACCATCACTCTTACCATGGGCGAAGGGAGGATCCATTGGGGGCTTGGGCTCCTCTCACATATATTTAATTAATTGTATTTTATGAAAGTATTTTTATTTTTCTTATAATTTTATTTTTATTAGATTAATTAATTGTGGCACATTTGAACTCGTTGTTTATGATTACATTTCCTATTTGAGATTTATTAGCCAATATATCTTTATGTAATGTATCATTAAAAATATGGTATAATTTTTTATATTTTTATTTAGTTTTATATTATTATATTGATTTCAATAATTTGAATATCACTTTAACCAAAAAAAAGTTATTCTAATATTATTATGAATTAAATTACATCAAATTTTAATTTTTTAATTTTATGTGTTTTGTAAAATGGCCCCCACACGATTCTAATCCTAGCTACGTCACTGACTATTACCATCGCTATTATAGAACCGTACATGAGATTTTCACCTCATACGGCTCTTTGAAAGCCAGAGATAGATTTAAGGACCGCATCAGTATTATTTTATCTTGATATGTTTGTACGAGGTATAAGGTAAAAAAAAAAAAATCTATCGGACGGTGCCAAATTAGATCAATGGAATTATGTCTGTTATAATAATTTTTATTATTTTAATTAAAAATAATAAATAAATAAAAGTACTTCTGAATTGATCTCATCCTCTCTTTAATAATTTCAATAAAAGTTTTATGGCCTAACATGTAAGCAAAACCACTAATTTTAGAAGGAAAAAAAAAAGACATTTAAGGATATTATTATAATCAAATTTACATAGAAAGACAAATTGGTTTTTTTTTTTACAACCGAGACCAACCACCCATGTTAATTTCCAAGTCAAAAATCATTTTTTTTAGAATTGCGGTTTACTTGTTTGCCTTTATGAATTAAGGGTGTCTGATAGGGTTTAATGATAAAGACTTAAGGTTTTAGGGGGAAAATGGGGTTTTATTACGATATGTGTGATGATGGGAGAGCTTATGCTGAAGCCATTTCTAGCAAGGTGGTCCTAAAGACTATCTAAATTTAAATTTAGGACGGAAAATATTAGTTTTTTGATGAATAATGTGGGATTGTATTTAACCATCTCAAGTTTTTTAAACATATCTTTTAGTTTAATAAATTAATATATGCACTAAAACATATCTTAAATGTTTTTATTATTTGAGATAAAATAAAAATATTTTGTATAAGATTTTTTCGCCCTGTATCGGCTCTTGAAATTTGAAGTTTTATCACTTATTTTAAAATAAAAACATCATTAAAATATTGTTAAGATGATTTTCCAAGTGTAAGAATCTGTAGGTCTTATGTTTATATTTTTATTTTATTAAGTTTTATGTTTGTATTTTTCTTAGTATTTAATGTATTATTTGTTGTAATAAATGAATTTTAAATTTTGCAACATTTGAATATAAATATTAAAATTGACTATATATTTAAAAGAATTTGAATTTTTATTATTAATTTAGAAGAAAACAACTTAAATAAAGAAATTGAAATACAATAATTCAAGCATAAGAAATTAAATAGAATAACTCAAACATTAAAAGGAAAAGGATTGTTGGGAGGCGAAATATTTCAATGGAAAAAGCCATTTAATTATAAATTATTCCATTTTTTAAGCCTAATTTATAAATTAGTCTATTTAACATATAAAATAGTTTATTTACTATTTTATTTTTTATTTCTTTATGTGTTCTTTTTATGATTTTTTTTTAAGTTTTTAAATACTATTTATCCCCTTTCCAGATATGGATGAGAAACTTTCAAATTTTAAATATTATTATTTTATATTTATTTTTCAAAATTATTTAAATTAAAGATAATTCTAACTAAATTTCAGAAGATTTATTTTACATTTATTTTATTGGATAATAGCAGATACGTTTAAAGAGTCAGAGATTTACAAATAGGTTATTTCTCGTATTACTTTTCGTAGATAAATTAATAAGAACATATTTATTTATTTATTTAGAGAGGTATATTGAAAAATATATACCTATTATGATACAATTAGAATTTTCATATATATATATATATATATATGTGTATCTTATTTATAAGGGAGAGTTAAGTAGATAATATTATTTAATTTACCTGTTAAGTTTAGAATCAAATATTAGTAGGTACATAAAATATTTTATTACCTATATGATATAAATTATAATATGTGACATCGAATACACATATAGCTAGAACTAAGATTAAATATATAGATGGCGAACTAAATGAATCGCGAGATCATCCATATAGATGGTGAATAAATTGAATCTAATAAATCCACTCTTACAATAAAATCTAACAAAAATATGAAACAACATTATGCAAGATGCAAAATTGTTTAAAAAATTATAATATGTAATGGCACACCTGTAATTGTTTAAAAAAGAACGGACTAAAAAGAATGATGTAATTTGACAAACAGTAAAAAAAAACGTTATTTCTTTTTAATTGTCTATATTTATCATAGTAGATTAATTCATAAGTTAAATCCAAAAATAGAACCTATTTATAATTATCCCTTTAAAATATGGAGTAACGGAAAAGCTGCAACAGAAAGGTAACAAATTAAAAACCAAAAATTTTGCAGCAAAATATGTTGTCTCTTTATAGGGCCCCTAAGTTTTGTTTTAGGACGTCCCAAAGTGCTAGCCAGATATAGCCTAATGGCCAAATTTAGGCATTTAGGACATTATTTAGGGCATCTCCAACCATGGGCTACTTCCCGATCGGCGAATACTTTTCGTTGTCCTTTACTTGTTTAGTGGCTTCTGTCTGAGGGCATCTGGAATTGTCTGTTTCGGTATCAACTCTTGTAAACGGTCTTCACTGATCTAGTCAACAGGACAAGCAAGAGAGTTATCACAACCCAGTCTTTATTCTTATTATTCTTCTCTGAAAGCACACTGATTTCAATCCGATTCGTCGAGTCTATTGGCCAGATTTCAATACCGTCAACTGATCATGGAAGCTAGCAACCACTGAACTTGCCTAGTGCTCTTTCTATAAAAAAGATTGAGTAAGAAAAATCTGGAATTGGCTTCAATCGAGATTGCCTCGGCTTCTTAGGCACATGAGGAACCAGCCTAACATCTTTTCAATTGGAATCCCAATCAAAGATGATGAATATTAAGTAATAATAGCATGGCACTTCGAATTCGATATGAAACGTTTTTTTAACCCTTAAATTATGGCCACGCTGGGACTTTCTTTCGAAAGCCGGGGTCAGAGAACTCCTAAATGCAGTTCATACGCAACCCACCAGGTTCCGACCACCCATCCATATTTGCTCTTTCCCTCAGGCGGGCACACTGATACCTCCAGCCAAGAGGAGTGACAGAGAGGATCAAATATTTCGAGCTGGCTTCCGTGGAAAATTCAGACTTTCTTTTTGATGCTGCGATCACATAAAAACATAAACTTTGAAGTTCAATAGTGGACCCGCATAGCCCTCGATTTATGTATTATTTATCCATTCTTACTTTTTTATGCCAATGTTGGTGACTGGAGATAACTCTCTTCAATTATTTCTGGGATGGGAGGGAGTAGGGTTAAACATGACTCCTAAAGAATTCCAAAAATACAAAGTTCTCTTCTCTTTTCGTTCTATTCTTTTTTCTTTTGACTTAGTTGGCAGGGTCAGGGCCTTTCTCGTTGGGTTCACTAAACATACTTAAGAGTCCTTTCCTAAACCACTTCCTGTTCAGTTGCTGAAAGAATAGAGATAGGCAAGTAAGTGGCTTGATGAGGATAACTAAGCTGACACGACGGAGTTGGCTGCTGGCACAACAGGGTGGTGCCTGGCAATGATTTTTGTAGATTGAGATGGATTGATCTTCGCTCAGAAAACAAAGATGCAAACTTCCTAGCATTGCTGAAATTAAAGAAGACTCGAAGACACTTGACACTCGTTTTTCTCTTGTTCACGTTGATAGCCCGGGTTCAGTTCAAGTTGCTACGAAAGAATTCATTGAAGGGGTGGAACAAGCTTACCTTTTAGAGTAAGGGGAAAGGGCCTTTTTTTATCGTAATTATAGATCGTGCCAGGCTTTCCTTTCCGGATGGTGGAAGAGCAAGGGGAGACCGAGTCATTTGACGGAAATGGAAGGCTTTTACCCTATTAGAGAAGGCCCTATGAAGTAAAGGGAATACGGGAGGCAAGAAGTGACAGGACCCACCCCAATTATCACCCCGATAACCGAGGTGAACCCTGCTCCCGTCTGACAACCCAACACAAAAGACCGAAAACCTCACCAAAACCACAAATTACACTGTCAGACGAAGGAGAAATTAAAACATCCAAGTCACCCGTTATACAGAGCATAGTACCAAACAAAGTAAAACAAAACCACACACAGAGTACACGTACAACAGAACACTGAAACCACTCCGAGAAAACGCTCGAGTACTCTATGCCTCCGACGCTGCCTCAACGTCAACCCCCGCGCTAGCTCCACGACCTGGAGGGCAATTAAAAACCAGAAAGTGTGAGTGGACCAAAAGAATAAAAGTTTCAAAAACCATTTACATAAACAAACCAGGGTTTAGCCCTCCGTTTTGAAAACATGCATGCATAACCCAGTTTTTGAAAACATTTATAAATCACATTATGTTCATCATGGAAACCGCAGCAACATAAACACAGTATGATAACGTTATAAAACATTAGCAGTAAAACATAAGATACCAATATAATCATCCGATCAAACCTGCTGGATCTATCCGAGTCTTTAAACTCCCGAGTCTTTAAACTCAATCCAGGCCTCAATATAATCTGAGTCTTTAAACTCCCAAGTCTTTAAACTCAACAGGCCTACGGGGGAAATATCAATATATCCGAGTCTTTAAACTCCCGAGTCTTTAAACTCAATCTGGGTCTTTAAACCCAATCCGGGCCAGTCCCCCGTCAATCATAATCCGGGTCTTTAAACCCAATAATCAGATCCAGCAAATCCAATCCAAAACCATTTGAAAACCTTTTCCAAATCCATATCCAAACCCGAATCCGAAATCACCATCCTGAAGCCCTTCTGGCGTTCAGAACCGTCATTCCGAACCCAAATCCAGAATTCCACTTTTCAATTTTAAAATCAAATTCTCGCTTTCCGAAATCTGATTCTAAAATCGAAAACCCTTGATCATCAAATCATGTCTCAAATCCTTTTATAATCATTGAAAACCATTTATCGTTTGAAATCCCAAAACCATGGCATCATAATCAGAAATCAAGCCTTCCTCGTAAAACGTGTCAAATACGTAATTTCCTCGAAAAACGTGCAATAATGTAAAACAGTTATAGCTTATTCAAATAATCATGAAATCACATATAAAACCATAAATCAAGTAATTAAAAGCAGTTATGCATGCTCAATTTAAGGAACAAGTCCACTCACAGTTACCGGGCACGTCACTCGCGTCCCGAACGTCCTGTACGTTCCTCGACCTCCTCGAGGATTCCCAATCCTGTCACAAGTCACCAAAGCGAGTCACTAACACGTCAACTAAGTTCCTCCTAATTTCCCCCACTTTTTCCGAACTTCGAACGTAACTAACCAGCACCCTAAACCTTCAACCTCGTAGAACTAACCCGAAACAACGTCCGATCGTCCCGAAACCTATCCCAAAAGACTCGTTACAACGATTAGACCAAAAACTATGTTGGAAGGTTCGCCGGAATCCTCCCCACGTGCCGCCCAAAGTGGCTGCGCGTGGGCCTCACGCGCCTGCACACAGTCACTGTTCATCGTCTTCTTTGATGGGTCGACCGGTCTGAACCGGCGAGGGCGGTTCTTCACCGTTTCCCTTCCGTTTTTGTTCCTTTTAAACCCAGAAGCTTCGTCCTCTTCCTAGCAACCTATTCCACACCTAAAATCACGACATCACGGCTTCAATCCCATCTTCCCAACTCGAAACATAAACCCGTCCAAAACCCTGTTTTTCAATCCGACCACCCGTGCATCCCCCCTTCACAGCTGCACAACCAACAGCTTCCTAGGGACCTACTTAGTTGATTAGCACTCACCAAACACCTCGACTCATACCCAAAAGCCACGACTTACCATTTGAACCTCAACTGGAAAACAGAGCAAACAGGGGAAAGAAGAGAAATTACCTGCTGTCTGTGCTCCACCGCGAGCTCTGCCGTGTCCACTGGGTCCCTAAGGCTCCACTACGGTCCCTGACCACCACCAGCAGCCCCGATTGATCGACACACGGCAGCACCACCACCAAACTTCCTCTCTGTTCTCTGTTTCCCCTGAGACACTCGCACATTCTTCGCACACAAACACTCCTATCTCTTACACCTCTCACCACTTCCTCTGCACTCCCAGTCTCCTCTGAACACACTCACTCACCCAAGAACTCACACACTCACTGCAACCCTGATCGATTCCCTCTCAAGCCCAGTCTCAGTTTTTCTTCAACATACACACAAGCACGACTTACCCGTTTAATTTTGCACCGTGCAACGTCCTAGAAGCCACTAGAGCACCCCCACGTGTCCACCATCCCCTAGTCCAAACTCAAAAATATCTAATCCTTCCTGCACACTTGGCCTTATCAGATTGGCCCAATTCCCAAGGCACAAAAAGCCCAAAATGCCCTTATAAATAAAATTACCATTTTTCCCTTCGCCGTTCTAGACCCCTAGCTCACTCGTCTGACGTCCGATGAACGCATGCCGCCTGTCGTTGGACTCAAGACGACAAGATCTACCTAACGGTCCTCGGTCTACGGAAAACCAAGTGTTCAGCAAAAAGTCAACGTTTTTCCTCTATTTCTCCAAAATTACGATAACGCCCCCAACCTTCCGAACATCATAACTTCCTCCTCGGATGTCGGAATTGGGCGTGCCACTTGTCTACGGACTCATGACGTCCCGAACTATGTCACGGTCATCGGTCAATGTCCAATTGACCGCCCGAACTAAAAGTCAACATTTTGCCCATTCTAGGGGCAAAATAATCATTCTACGCCCAAGGTCCAAAAGTAACCCACTAACTACCGATTAACCCAGTTAATCCACCACTAATCACCTTACTAATCCTAACTTCCGGGACGGGTCCTTACAAGAAGTCATTTTTTGAAAGGTTTTCTTGTTCTCATCGAATATCAAATCAATCGGTAGATCTCACTTCGTTTCCCCCATACCATGGCCATAAGGGATTGCCATTGGAATCTGTCGCTTGTATAGAGGGATTACTATTAATCACGGCACAGGAGACAAAGAAGTTGTGTTTGGATCTGCGAAGGCAATCACTCGGATGTTCCCCTAACCCAACCCAGGAACGGACTGTGGTTGGCTAGCAAAGTAAATCCGGTACACAAATATGTTTAATGAATGAAATATCGGGAATTACAACCAATTTGATGGGGTTTATGCGACTTATTGTATTCCAAGAAAATTGACTCCTTATTTTCCAACCGGATTCATGAGTGAAGGAAAAGATCAGATGGGCCCTGCTAACAGCTCTTTGTCCGATTCTATTCTTATTTCCTGTGGTTACCGGGAATTTCATTAGACCTTAAATGCGTGTAACGGCTAAAAAGCCAGCAACTTGTTAGGAGTAGGTTTTTGACAGGACCCGTCCCATATCCGTCGGGATTAGCGTGGGACGTGCCTGCTCCCGTCTGACACAAAGTGTCAGACTAGGGATATTTTCGTCCTTTGCCCAACCGGGGCTATCAGAGTACGGCAGGATCCGAAGGAGGAATGTAATGTCTCGTCTCTGCAACAGCCGCATCCGTGATCAACCTGAAGGGTATTCAAAACACAAAAGCTGTGAGGGGACAAAACAATTATTTTATAAAAACATTTTGTAAAAGACCTTTATGCCATTCATTAAAAACATATGCATGCATTCAAAAACCATTTCTAGGGTTCATGCACGGTCCCCATAAACCATCATGAACCATAAAACCATTTGGGCCTTGGCCCGAAATCAGTCAAACAACACATGGGATCTCCACCCAAACCAAAACACGTGGGAACTCGTCCCAAAACCATCTCATAAGGGTCTCAGCCCAAAACCAATACGCATTGGTCTCAGCCCAACACCGTCTCAGTAAAATCTCGTACACATATACATATATACATATATAACCCATCCTAGGCACTTCCAGAGAAGATGCCAACTCGGGGCACATAGCCCCTAGGGAACACATCCCCGATATAGTCAAGATGTCTCAATATATATATAAGTATACATACTACTCGGGGTCTCACTCCGAGTCTTCTCCCAGGAATTCTCCATATGGGAGGCTCATCTTCGGACCTAGTCCGATCATCTCTCCGGAATCTGGTATGAGACCACATCATAACGTCCACTCCTGGAACGAGATCCCTATGGGGATACCCACTCTGGTCTGTGGATCGTGACTCTCCAGGTCGACGATTGGAGGAGGCCAATCAATAAGCTCATAAGGAGGGTATATACATACTCGTATAGAAAAACCATAAAAACGGAACTCATGCCCGATAACACAAATCAACTGGGCCTTCCGCCCCAACATAAGACTCAATAGGGCCTCTAGCCCGATTTCACAATGAACTGGGCATTAAGCCCGAACTCGTAATCAACGGGGCATCGAGCCCGATATCTCAGGGTTAGTCACGATCCCGATCATAACGATGTATGCAACCATCAATCCAGGACCGCTCTCAATCCTGGTATGTTACCGTCAACACATCACTGCCGCGACAATCTCGAGACCATGGTGCACACGTCGCCGATCGATCCTCTAAACCGTCAGCACTTCGAAGTCAAGGCTCTAGTGGCTGCTCGACAATGGGACGTGCATCGTGACCTCTCCAGAAGTAACGTATCTCAATCCGGAGGCGAGCATCACGTCGTCCGTCGTCGTGCACACAGCACTCGTCACGACCACGACTCAGACCTACGTGTCGTCAATAGGGTCTCATGCCCGAGTCAAAACCAACTCAAATTGGGTCTCATGCCCGGTTTTATCTGTTCAAAACCATTTCATGAAAATCGAAAGCATAAGCGCGTATAAGCACGTATAAAGTCCGAAAACCTCGAAGTACGTGCCCATACGTAAACACACACCAAAATGCACTTAAGGAATCCCAAAACACATATTAAAACATATATAAAACATTTATGCATGCATCGATTTCAAGAAGAAAGTCCACTCACAGACTGTCAGGGTCAATCGTCGTCTCCAAGACTTCCAAACCTGTCCATATCACTTTAGAGGGTTACTAACTACTTAATAAACCTCTCACTAAAGCCCCCTAATTTTCTGGGATTTTAAACTATTTTTAAACATGCACCGAAACCTTCGGATAGCCCGAACTATATCGAAATGATGTCTGATCGACTCGAAACCAGTCCCAAAATGTTCGTTACATCGAATAGATGATTTCACATGTTGGAACCTCCCCCAAAGGAGGGTTCACGCTCCCCTAGAAGGGCCTGCGCGTGGGCCTCACGCGCCCACTGTTCATCCTTCTTCAACCTTCAGCCAGGCCGGACCGAACCGGCCAGCCCGGTTTTTGTTTTTCAAATCTGGTCTTCTTGGACCGGCGTGACCGGTCCAAGGCCCTCCTTTCTTCATTCTTCGTCCAATCTTTTCCTTTTCGATCCCATTCTTCCTATTTTGGTCCTAGGAATCTAAACCTATCAACCAAAACCTCTAAAATCTACTTAAACCCACCGGTTTAATTCCTCCTCCACGGTTCAATTTTTCCAAACCTTCCCCAGGGGTTCTTTAACCTCTAACCTTCCTCAAAAACATCCTAACACACTCTTACTAACCCATTTAACTCAAAACAATCAATGAAAAACGTCCATAATGATTAGAAGTGAAAAATGGATAAAATCGGTTAAAACTGATTACCTCGATCGGTTCCTCCTCCGTCGTCCACTGCGGCTCTGCCTGGGCCAACCACCACATCCATCTGGTCCTCCTCTCACTCTCTTTAGCCTCACCAGTGCTCATAGGGTAGAAGGGTTTGGTTTTGGGGGTGAAGGTTGATCGGGTTTGGGCTTGGAATGAAGAAAATGATCGATGAAAAGGGGGATAGGATATGCATGAAGGAAAAATGATGGGGAATGAATGACGATCCATTGGGCCTGAGAAAGATCTGGGGCCCACTAAAGGATGTCAACAAGCCTACCACGCTATGGCACGACTACCAACTCGATCACAACAACTAACTCGGACATCATCCGCATATCCGTAAACAATCCAATTTTCCTATCCGTTTATGACCGTATATGCAAATCCTAAAGGATGTCAATTCATCCTAATCCGATGTGCCACCCAACTGAAGAGTCATAACAGGCTCCTGTTGTGATCTACGGAAAACTCTTTGTGTCCTGCTCAATTCTCCGGTCACTAATCCTCACTACAGTCCTTACGTCGTCCATTCTTTCCGATCAACGACAACTGTCGATAACTATTGTAGTGACCCATTCTATTTCTCACTATCAGGTTCTCCTCAAACTAGCGTACACGACATTCAAGAGGTATGGTCAACCGCAATCAACCAAACCATCTCCACACAATTGCCAAGACAAATTCATATTATCCGACGAATCCTTCTCGTCGCGTAATGGTTGAACCTTACCATGAGCACATTACGACTGAGCTACACTCAGCCCGTGGCTCATCGTCTCCTCGCGCTAACATCATCGCATCACCGCCACACTGGGTGCAAATCAAACCAATCCTAAAACGTCGCTCCTGTCGAGCAATCACCATTTCTCTCTGTTACCTTACAAGGTAGTGTGGCACACTGCTCAACTCTGAAGCTCCTCTTCTTTTGTAATCGCACTCGGTCGTGACCGAGCCAACTCCCCAAACCACTGCTCGTACTGTGTGTCACTCACGCACCCTCATTTCCTCGTCACGACAACTTGAGTCTATCCAACTCGATATGACTCGACCATGTCCATCGATAGCAGCGTCTGCTACAACCTCGGGCAGACCGATCTCAGAACCACTCTGCTATCGAGACTCCAAAACTACGCGGTCAACTCACCGCTAGCACTAACTGCTCAACGCACAACATCCACTAATCGGTCCACCTCGGAATTCGATTGACAAGCACTACACTCCTGGTAACTCGTCCAACCAAACACCGACTAGGGTTAACACAACCCCGCTGCTCGCTACAACATGTCTATCTCGAATGATCCCTTGCCTCGACTCCGAAGGATCTCCGATACTGGTAACCGAACAACCAGTAACTACAACCTGAGGACCTCGTCCTCTCGTAACTCCACGACTCTCAACCGCTGGCCTCCACAAGAGCTTGGCCCAATTTCATGCCTAACGATGCACCACTGCTACACGTCACGATAGTATCCTATCGCGTCACACCACAACTACTTCGGCATCTCTTGCCAGTCGACATCCCTCCGGGATTCGACACTTCTAAACGTGGCCTCTCGTGCCAAATAAGATCGACGGTCCTATTCCAACCAGTCTCAACTAAGGTCCTCGCGCGTATGACTGCTCCGAGCAGCACAATCTCGATCCTTGCGGTTCTATCGTGGACGATCCCAATGTCCAACCTCCACGAATTTCACCACGCTTCGTTCCAAGTCCGTCACGACGCCTTGGTGGTCCTGACTCTCAGGTCGTCCTACTGCGTCTACTGATCTACTGGATCCTATTCTAGTAACTATGCGACTCTAAGCCGTCGGATTCTCACGGATAACGATCCTACTCGAGGTTCTGACCTCTCGGAAAACACGGCATGCACAGAATGCACGGCAGAGGAGGCCAAACTGACCTCACACGATCGCATCGCTTGTCAAACGTAAACAAACTAGGGTTGATTCGACCGAATCCTTGTACTAGTACCCTAACTATCAAGTTGATGATGGGTTGTTACGATTGGAGAGACATCACATCCTCGATCTGCGCGCTCTAGGGATATTTCCGTCCTTTGCCCAACCGGGGCTATCAGAGTACGCTAGGATCCGAAGGAGGAATGTAATGTCTCGTCTCTGCTACAGCCATATCCGCGATCAACCTGAAGGGCATTCAAAACACAAAAGCTGTGAGTGGACAAAACAATTATTTTATAAAAACATTTCGTAAAAGACCTTTATGCCCTTCATTAAAAACATATGCATGCATTCAAAAACCAATTCTAGGGTTCATGCCCGGTCCCCATAAACCGTCATGAACCATAAAACCATTTGGGCCTTGGCCCGAAATCAGTCAAACAACACATGGGACCTCCGCCCAAACCAAAACACGTGGAAACTCGTCCCAAAACCATCTTATAAGGGTCTCAGCCCAAAACCAATACGCGTGGGTCTTAGCCCAACGCCGTCTCAGTAAAATCTCGTACACATATACATATATACATATATAACCCATCCTAGGCACTTCCAGAGAAGATGCCAACTCGGGCCACACAGCCCCTAGGGAACACATCCTCGATATAGTCACAATGTCTCAATATATATAAGTATGCATACTACTCGGGGTTTCACCCCGAGTCTTCTCCCAGGAATTCTCCATCTGGGAGGCTCATCTTCGGACCTAGTCGGATTATCTCTCCTGAATCTGGTCTGAGACCACATCATAACGTCCACTCTTGGAACGGGATCCCTATGGGGATACCGACTCTGGTCTGTGGATCGTGATTCTCTAGGTCGACAACTGGAGGAGGCCAATCAATAAGCTCATATGGAGGATATATACATACTCGTATAGCAAAATCATGAAAATGGGACTCAAGCCAAATAACACAAATCAACTGGGCCTTCCGCCCGAACATAAGAATCAATAGGGCCTCTAGCCCGATTTCACAATGAACTGGGCATCGAGCCCGAACTCGTAATCAATGGGGCATTGAGCCCGATATCTCAGGGTTAGTCACGATCCCGATCATAGCGATGTATGCAACCATCAATCCAGGACCGCTCTCAATCCTGGTATGTCTCCTTGAACACATCACTGCCGCGACCGTCTCGAGACCATGGTGCACACGTCGCCGATCGATCCTCTAAACCGTCAGCACTCCAAAGTCGAGCCTCCAGTGGCTGCTTGACAACGGGACGTGCATCGTGACCTCTCCGGAACTAACGTATCCCAATCCGGAGGCGAGCATCACGCCCTTCGTCGTCGTGCACACAACACCCGTCATGACCACGACTCAGACCTACGGGTCATCAATAGGGTCTCATGCCCGAGTCAAAACCAACTCAAATTGGGTCTCATGCCCTGTTTTACCTTTTCAAAATCATTTCATGAAAACTGAAAGCATAAGCGCGTATAAGCACGTATAAAACCCGAAAACTTCAAAGTACCTGCCCATACGTAAACACACACCAAAATGCACTCAAGACATCCCAAAACACATATTAAAACATATATAAAACATTTATGCATGCATCGATTTCAAGAAGAAAGTCCACTCACAGACTGTCTGCGTTGTTGCCTCGATACGCGTGCAATACGGCTTTCCTGAGTCAATCATCTTCTCCGGGACTTCCAAACCTGTCCAAATCACTTTAGAGAATTACTAACTACGTAATTAACCCCTCAATAAAGCCCCCTAATTTGTTGGGATTTTTAACTATTTTTAAATGCGCACCGAAACCTTCGGACAGCCCAAACTATATCGAAACGATGTCTGATCGACTCGAAACCAGTCCCAAAATGTTCGTTACATCGAATAGATGATTTCACATGTTGGAACCTCCCCCAAAGGAAGGTTCACGTGCCTGGACGCGCCCCTAGAAGGGCCTGTGCGTGGGCCTCACGCGCCCAATGTTCATCCTTCTTCAACCTTCGTCCAATCTTTTCCTTTTCGATCCCATTCTTCTTATTTTGGTCCTAGGAACCTATACCTATCAACCAAAACCTCTAAAATCTACTTAAACCCACCGGTTTAATTCCTCCTCCACGGTTCAATTTTTCCAAACCTTCCCCAGGGGTTCTTCAACCTCTAACCTTCCTCAAAAACATCCTAACACACTCCTACTAACCCATTTAACTCAAAACAATCAATGAAAAACGTCCATAATGATTAGAATTGAAAAATGGATTAAATCGGTTAAAACCGATTACCTCGATCGGTTACTCCTCCGCCGTCCACCGCGGCTCTGCTTGGGCCAACCACCACATCCATCTAGTCCTCCTCTCACTCTCTTTGGCCTCACCAGTGCTCATAGGGTAGAAGGGTTTGGTTTTGGGGGCGAAGGTTGATCGGGTTTGGGCTTGGAATGAGGAAAATGATCGATGAAAAGGGGGATATGATATGCATGAAGGAAAAATGATGGGGAATCGATGAATGACACTTGTCATTCATCCATTGGGCCTGAGAAAGATCTGGGTCCCACTAAATTCCAAAATGGCTTCTGTCTCGTAAAACGTGCAATAGTACGTTCGAACTTCCGTGAACCGTATCTTCTCCGTCAAATGTCCGAATTAGGCGTGCCACCTGTCTACGAATTCGTATCATCCTGATCTACTTAACGGTTCTCGGCCCTCGGCCATCTGATATCCCGGGTCAAAATTCAACCGTTTACTCCTTTTCAACCAAATTACCGAAATGCCCCCGATCTTCCGATCGTCGTAACTTCTTCCTCGGATGTTGGAATCTAACGTGCCACGTGTCTATGAACTCGTGACTTCCCGAACTACGTCACGGTCATCGGCCAAAGTCCATTTGAGCTTCTGAACGAAAAGTAAACGTTTTGCCCATTCTAGGGGGAAAATCGTCATTTTGCCCTGAACGTTCGCTAATCCTCGTTTAATCCCCGATTAGTCTCACTAATCCTTCATTAATCCTTAATTAATCCCGCTAATTCGGGACGGGTCGTTATAGTTTTGGCTTGCCCTTTTCTTATTATTAGTAAGATAGGTTTGGAACCCTATACAAGGTTTTGTTTTTTCCTGTCTCTAAAGGTGCGTATGCACTCCACTCGTTACCACTAAACGACGAAGCCAAAATTCTTGGGAAGCGAGCCTATGTAAAAAATGTAAAAAAGTAAACTCAATGAATAGATAGAGTCAATGGTACGACAGACAGGGTACCAAGCTGAGGAAAGGGACAAAATAATAACATTGAAATAGCTTACTTTATAGGGGCTGGGGGTTTTTCCGATTATTATTCCTCCGTTTTTTTTAGCGGAATAAGAAAGGCTAGGTAGCTGGCTTTCTTGGGATTTCGTGCTGGCTGACTATGACGATTGCCCTCATTCGAAAGCCGCTTCAAAAAATTCCTTAATAAACCGTGAGGCTGAGCAACTCCAGCGTAAGATTGCTGGAGTGACACTGCACACTGCTTTAAATAAAGCGCAGTGAAGAGCCTATCACCTGATCTGGTTGATACGGATAGGGAGCAAAGGAACTTCCTAGCTATATTTTGACCCCATCGTAGTTCTCAATCATTTCGTGGCACCGGGCGTGGCTGAACATATCTTTTCAAGAAAATGACGCGAGAATTCGCGGTGAAGAAATAAGGAGATCTTTCTATATCGAAATATCAGTTGATAAAATCATAGGAAAATTCCTGGATCGCCCAGTAAGAATGTGGAAAAGAACAAAAACAGAATGGTTCCCTGAAAAACGATTAAGCCTTATCGGATTAACTAGAGTGAACTAGCATAGTATGGTTTATATATTTTGTTTATAGGAAAATTTGGTAAAATTGATCTCCAACCACATAGCCAAGGTTCATGGAAAATTTTTGATCAAAGGCCAAGGGCCAAGCATTTTCTCAAAGTTGTCAAAAAATTTAGGAAATTTCCTATTTCCTAAATAAGCAATGGGTCAATCTTACCAACACGACTATTTTACCACTTCAAATCGTATCCCCATAATATATTGTTCTGAAGTGTTATATTAGTTTAATTGAATTAAATTTAGGAAAATGTTATATTAGTTTAATTAAATTATTTTGCTAAAATTTTTACATTATTTTAATTAAATTATTTTCCATAATGATATAATTTGTTCAAAAATTTTATATTAGTTCCAAATGACAAGAGCTCTCCTGAAAACACTTCGATAATTGTAAAAGGGTCTGCACCCATCTCACAGCTAAACCAAAGTTTCAAAAATACCCTTAGACTATTAAAATATAAATACGAGAAAACTTGTTACCAAAGGATAACCACAAATAAAAATCGACTCATCTTAATTATTTAAACCACCAAGGGCAAACAGTTAAACAAAAAATATAGAGCTCCTAGATAATTGTGCCATAAAAGTACAAAAATCATACTTTGAAAAGTTTTCGAGTGCGTAGAGGTAAAACTATGCCTCCGCCTCAAAGTCCACCTTGACTCTATGCAACGACCTATAAGGAATACTAAAATAGTAAAAGTGCGAGGAGACAAAAATAACCATTTGAAAATACATTTTTGAAAAGTATATTTTTCCCCCCAGTTACAAAACAATGCATGCATACCAAAAAAAAATTCCTTATTAGATCATAAACAATCATATTTTAGTTTAAATATAAAACCACGATCAATGAGACCCACAAAAAACATGAAATGTAAAATGCTCATGACTCACATTTCCCTAAAATCCATATTTATAAAAAAACATGTGATAAGACCTCGACAGAAAATACCAGAAACCAATCAAAACCAATCCTTAGCTACCCTCAGTAATCAGCCATGTAGGAAAATGATAGGATCTAACCTGAAAACTCTTAAACCAATGTGCCTGGTCGTGCTCCCGTCAGACAAAAAGAAAAAAAAAATTCCCAAATTACCCTTACACACGCGTCAGACCAAGGATAACTCTCGGGCTCCACACGTGGGAAAGTGAAACTAGTAGTCAACTAATATACTAGTGGTCAATCAGAGCAACAATGAGTGCGCAGTAGCAGGTAATGCCTCTGCCTCAGAAGTAACCCTCAACATCAAACAACAACTTGAAGGGATTTCTAAACTGACAAACGTGTGAGCATTTTCTGATGAAAATATCAATCACCTTCCAAATATAAAACATGCATGCATATAAGAAAAATAATCAAAGTCAAATAATATAAAATACCCATGGCCTATCTTTCCCTGAAATCCCCATTTAGAAAATCATCTGGAAAACCTGGACACAGATACCTGTACTGACAGGACCCGCCCCGATCCCACAGGGACCAACAGGGGACGTGCCCTGCTCCCGTCTGACACCCAATAATTCATACCAATTTTAACCTCAAAACATCAAATGCATAAATAACCAAATTAAAGTTATACATCAAATCCGAATTAAACAGATGTCAGACAAGGGATGAAATCCAAAATTACAAGATGCGAGCACGACTCTAAAGTAAACCTGCGGGTACACCACCCAACAGGGAAAACCGGTGCGAAGGTTTGGATGGTTTGGGTGGTTTGGGTGGTTTGGGTTCCTTCTCGGGTCTGAGGGAAAACCGGCCGTGCAGGGTGGCCGTGGAGTGGTGGCCGGCGTCTGGGGGTGGCAGTTGGCCGCCTGGTGTTGCCGTGAGTGTGAGGTTGAGAGGTGAGGTGCTGGAGTGTTTGTTCGAAGGGGTAGCCGTGCTCACGGTTTGAGAGTAGTGAAATGTGAGAGTGAAAAATCTGAGAGTTTTAAAACAGATGGCTGGATGGAATGAAGGGCTGAGATTCAATCTCAGCATAGGATCAATGGTGAGGATTTAAGGAAAATAAAATAATAAACTAACCTATTGGCCAACACAGATCCTTGTTTTAGGGAATGTAGGGGATGAGTGACACTTGTCACTCATCCAAGGGTCCAGATTGATTTGATTAAAGTAATCAGATCCCATTATTATAATATTATTTTAATCCGGTTCTCGGTTGGTTCGGTTAAATGCGAAATACTTCCGTGACCATAACTTCCTCGTATGAAGTCCGATTTCGGCGTGCCGCCTGTCTACGGACTCAGGACGTCGAGACCTACCCAACGGTCCTTGAGTCATGTGAAAATTAGTTCCCAAGAGAAAAGTCAACATTTTCACCCTAACCGTCCAAATTACGGTAATGCCCCCGGACTTCCGATAGCCATAACTTTTTCCCTGATCGTCCGAAATGGACGTGCCACCTGGCTATGGACTCGTGACGTCCCGAACTACGTCACGGTCATTGGTCAAAGTCCATTGGACCCACCAATCAAAAAGTCAACAATTTGGCCATACAAATCACAAGGGTAAAAGCGTCAATTCATACATTAATTTACAATATTAAAATCCTCGAATTTCCGGGGTGTTACAACCTTCCCCCCTTAAGAAATTTCGTCCCGAAATTTCAAAGAAACAAGTAAGGAAATTGATCTCGCATCTGAGCCTCAGGCTCCCATGTGGCTTCTTCCACATTCTGGTTTCTCCAGAGAATCTTCACGAGAGGAATCGTCTTTCGTCGTAGTACCTTGTCCTTCCGATCCAAGATCTGTACTAGTTGTTCTTCGAAGCTCAAATCCTCCCGTAGTTCGACAGGTTGTTCCCCAAGTACATGCGAAACATCATGTACGTACTTCCGTAGCATCGATATGTGGAAAACATCGTGAACTCTAGATAGTTCTGGAGGTAGTGCCAATCTGTAAGAAACTCTGCCAATTCTCTCCACGATCTCATATGGTCCGATAAAACGCGGACTCAGTTTCCCCCGTCGGCCAAAACGGATAATCCCCTTCCATGGTGATAACTTCAGGAAGACAAAATCTCCCACTTCAAATTCCAAGTCTCGAATCCGTCGATCGGCATAACTCTTCTGGCGATCCTGTGCCGCCTTCAATCTCTCTCTGATAACACGAACAGTTTCCATGGTTAAGTCCATCAATTCCGGCCCTATAGCCGCTCGCTCTCCTACCTCCGTCCAGCATATAGGTGTCCTGCACTGTCGACCATACAGTGCCTCATAGGGTGCCATCCCGATGCTTGCCTGATAGCTGTTGTTGTAAGCGAATTCCATTAATGGCAAATGAGTATCCCAAGAGTCCTGAAATTGTAGCACACAGGACCTCATCATGTCCTCCAGGGTCTGAATGGTCCGTTCAGACTGTCCATCGGTCTGTGAATGGAACGCAGTACTGAAACGTAGGGTTGTTCCCAGGGTAGCTTGCAAACTCCGCCAGAACCTGGAAGTAAAACGCGGATCACGATCGGACACGATCGATTCTGGCGTACCATGCAATCGTATGATTTCCTTCACGAACAACTGAGCTATTCGGTTGGGTTTATAAGTCTACTGAACGGGCAGAAAATGGGCTGACTTGGTTAACCGGTCCACGATCACCCATACTCCGTCAACTCCACTCTGAGTCCTCGGTAACTTAAAGACGAAGTCCATGGTGATGTGATCCCACTTCCACTCGGGAATCAGAAGTGGCTGCATAGCCCCATACGGTCTCTACCGTTCTGCCTTAACATGCTGACAGGTTAAGCATTTGCTTACGAACTCAGCAATATCCTTCTTCATTCCTGGCCACTAATAATGGTTCCGGAGGGTACGGTACATCTTTGTACCTCCCGGATGCATAGCATAAGCCGAACTATGGGCCTCCTCAAGAATCTCGGCCCGTAACTCTGCCACTGCAAGTACACACAAACGGCCCAACTTCACAAGTGCTCCATCGTCCCGGATGGTAAAATCCTGTCTCCCATCCGCATCGACCTCAATTCTGTAAATACAGAGTATCGGATCCTGAAGTTGTGCTTCGATAATCCGATCAATTAGTACTGGTCGTACATGGAAGCTGGCCAACAAAGCTCCATGCTCATCCGTACCCAAAATAACTCCCGCCTTCCGGAGTTCCACCAGCAAAGGAAGGTACACCATCCCCAGGTGTGCAACTGATCCCGCTGATTTCCTGCTGAGTGCATCCGCCACCACATTGGCCTTACCCGGATGGTACTCAATCGTATAGTCATAATCCTTCAGCAGCTCCAACCATCTCCGTTGTCTCATGTTAAGCTCCTTCTGAGTGAATAGGTACTTAAGACTCTGGTGGTCGGTGTATATCCGACACGTGGCGCCGAATAGATAATGCCTCCAAATTTTGAGAGCATGAACCACCGCCGCCAACTCCAAATCATGGGTAGGGTAGTTCAACTCATGAGTCTTCAACTGCGGGGATGCATAGGCGATAACCTTGCCAGTTTGCATCAACACGCAGCCCAGACCTTGTAGCGATGCATCACTGAAGACCACAAACTCTCCACTATCATCCGGCAATGCAAGGACATGTGCAGTGGTCAATCGATCTTTCAACTCTTGAAAGCTCCGATCGCACTGCTCGTCCCAGATAAACTTCACTCCCTTCCGATTCAAATGAGTCAATGGTGCAGCAATTTTGGAGAAACCCTCCACGAATCTCCGGTAGTAACCTGCTAATCCGACAAAACTCCGCACCTCCGTTACTGTTGTCGGTCTAGCCCAGTTACTCACCGCTTCTGTTTTCTGGGGATCCACGTAAATCCCATCCGTCGATATCACGTGTCCCAGAAAACCAATACTGCTCAGCTAAAACTGACACTTGCTCAGCTTGGCATACAACTGTTCTTGTTTCAGTTTCTCCAAGACCAAACGTAGATGTTCCTCATGTGCACGGGCACTCCTCGAGTATACCAAGATATCATCGATGAACACAATCACGAACTTATCCAGGTAGGGTCGGAAGACCCGGTTCATCAAATCCATGAATGCTGCTGGAGCATTCGTCAACCCAAAAGGCATAACCAGGAACTCGTAGTGTTCATAACGGATTCGAAAAGCAGTTTTCGGAATATCCTCCTCCGAAATCCTCAGTTGGTGATAATCAGACCGCAAATCAATCTTCGAGAAGCACTGAGCTCCCCGCAACTGGTCAAAAAGGTCATCGATCCTGGGTAGAGGATACTGGTTCCTCAGTGTCACCCTGTTGAGTTGCCGATAGTCAATGCACAAACGGAGACTTCCCTCCTTCTTCTTCACGAACAACACCGGTGCTCCCCACGGTGAAGTACTCGGTTGAACATATCCCAAATCCACCAACTCTTGCAATTGAGCCTTGAGTTCTCGTAACTCAGCCGGCGCCATCCGGTATGGTGCCTGGGATATAGGTCGGGTACCAGGGAGTAGTTCAATTGTAAACTCGATCTCCCGCGATGGTGGCAATCCAGGTAAGTCTTCCGGGAATACATCCGGAAACTCACATACCACCGGTATCTCGTCGATACCCGGAGTATCAACCTGCTCTGACATGACATGCGCCAGATAACCCTGGCATCCCTTCCGTAGAAGTTTGGTAGCAGTAAGTGAAGAAATCACTTCAGGAGGCGAACCATCACGTTCCCCCTAAAAGATAACCTCCGGCAAACCCGGGCTCCGCTGAATCACTTGTTTGCTACAGCAATCGATGAGCGATCCATGCTCCGATAGCCAATCCATCCCTAGGATTATATCGAAGTCGTGGATATCCAGAATAATTAAGTCTGCTGGTAAATCCACATCCTCAATTCTTACCGGGCACCTCCGAATCACCTGATTCACAAGGTACACGATGCCCATCGGGGTGCCAACACCTATTTCCTAATCTAAGGCTGATACCACACAATCAAGCATACCAGCACAACTCTTCGAAATAAAAGAATGTGTAGCCCCCGCATCCATCAATACACGTACAAGAAGGTTTAAGATATGTAGTGTAGCTGTAACCACGCCTGGGGCAGTCCTCGCCTACTGCTGGGTCATTGCAAACACTTAGGCCCTTGGCCCTCCATTCCGTCCGCGCCCGCGCGCGCCACGTCCAGCACCACGGTCACCTCCCTGACCGCCACCTCCATTAGTGTGGGAAGCCGTGCTCTGCACCACACTAGAGCCCCCAGCGTCGTTGTTCTTGGGCAACTGCGGGCAATCACAAGCATAGTGGCCCTCCTCCCCGCAAGTAAAACAGGTTACAGACCTCGGCCAGTTCGAATGCCCACCAGAAGCACCGCTCCCAGATGAACGCTGCCCAGAGTTGTATCCTGATCCTCTGCCCTGAGAGCCTCCACGTCGACCTGACCAGCCACGACCCTTGAAGGATGAGGGTGCTCCCCTATAGCCCCCTCCCTTGTTGTTCTTCTGGCCTGATGGCCCACGATGTGGGCGATCCTGACGTCGCCCCTCGCCCGAAGGCTGTCGTGTCTAGTGTGCCGCCAGAGTGGCCTCAACATGCACCGCAGCGTCGACCATATCTCTCAATGAAGTATGAGTAGCAGCAGTCACACTTGTCCGGATATCCCCTCGGAGTCCAAGCTCGAACCTTTGGCATTTTTCCTCCTCCGTGCTCACGAATGATGCAGCGAACCGGGATAGTTTCCCGAAAGTTTGCTCGTAGTTCGCAACGGACATATCCCCCTGCTCCAGCCGCAGGAACTCAGTCTCTCGTGCCGCGCGGAATGACCGCGGGTAGTACTGGTCCAGAAATCGGGAACGGAAAACTTCCCAAGTAGTGGTATGGACCGACCATCCAGACATTTCAAGTCCGTGCCAGCACTGGTAGGCTCCTCCTTCCAGTAAGAAGGCCGCCAAGGTCACTCGTTCGCCCGGAGGGCAGTGCATCACCGAGAAGATCCTCTCCCACTTGGTGATCCAATCATGGGCATCCTCGGGGTTCGATCCCCCGCAGAAAGGAGTGGCTCCCAAACGTTGAGCCCTTTCAATGCTCGCGCATTCCATCTCCCTTTCCAGATCCTCGTCCGTTCGTGTATGAGGAATTCTCCTAGGAGGCATAACCAACTGTCAAGAGGCATAGATCAGATAACAATATTCTTAAAAGTCGAAATGTAACTAGTACTAATCGCTAGTCTAGCATGCTGACCAAAACCTAGTACTGACCACAACCTAGTGCTCTGATACCAAGCTGACAGGACCCGCCCCGATCCCACAGGGACCAACAGGGGACGTGCCCTGCTCCCGTCTGACACCCAATAATTCATACCAATTTTAACCTCAAAACATCAAATGCATAAATAACCAAATTAAAGTTATACATCAAATCCGAATTAAACAGATGTCAGACAAGGGATGAAATCCAAAATTACAAGATGTGAGCACGACTCTAAAGTAAACCTGCGGGTACACCACCCAACAGGGGTTCAGGTACGCAGAAGTAGATCTATGCCTCAGCCTCAAGTTCCTCTTCTACCTCAGTATCACGACCTGGAGGGGTTACCAAAAACATTAAGGGTGAGTGGACCGAAACTTAAGTTTATAAAATCATTTGATAAGTAAAACATATAATTTACCCCTCCGTTTTCCAAACATGCATGCAACCGTATTTAAAATCATAAGTCATATCATATGAACCATAAGGCATGAAATAAAACCATAAGTATAATTTGAGTTGCTGCACTATACACTCCAATCCCGACATCCCTGATGTCTGACGTCCCTGACGTCAATAAGGTCACAATCACAAGGCTACGCGTGCCACTCGGGTCTCAATTTCCGAGTTCAATCCCCGAACCCCGTTCGGGTACAGCATCCTCGATGCTTAGCGTCATAAACGCTGGACGTACTAGACGTCCGTGACCTCTCTGGGGTACCTCATCCAGAGGAGACAATATAATATGGAAGGATCTATACAGTGCAGTACCAAATACATTTTATTGATATCCACATGCAAAACATATATATATATATACATAGATAAAATCCAATCAATCTTTAAGTTTCATCAGACGGGTCTCAAGCCCAAATATCGTGAAACGTGCCGTAACCATAATTTCCATATCATCAAAACCATTATTTGTTTTTAGCATGTGAATATGTATAATAAACCAGAAAACATTTATGCACGCAAGGGTTTAAGAAAATGGCCTACTCACAGTACAGTCCTGCTGAAAACTGAGCGTATACCCTTGATCTGGTACAGTTATACAATCCCTGTCATATCCAAAGTATACGTAAGGGCCAATACAAACCCCTAACATTTAACCATGAATCCCTAGACCGAAACCGGTCCGGAAAAGCCGCCCGAACGCGCTTCCCAAGGCAGTAAACCTCATTTTGACCAACTTAATGATCTCCGACCGACCCGAAACCACCGCCATTGGATCTGGATCGTCGAAACCTAAAGAATGGTGGTGGTCCCACCAAAATTACTATTCACACACGCCCCCACGCGCCTGGTCAACCCTCTGGTCAACTGTGCTACAGTACTGCTGACGTCAACATGACGTCACTGCTGACGTCAGCATGACGTCATCACTGACAGTGTCAGAGGACACGTGTCAGCAATCCATTGGTCCCTGGTCTGACTGATTTCTGACATGATGATGTCATCATGACGTCACTGCTGACGTCAGCATGATGACGTCATCAGCTACAGTAACCGGGTCAGAGAACCGGGTCACCGCAGACCCACGGCTCGACCCGATCACTGATCGTGATTCTGATCACCATTTTAGGTGGGATTTGTTCCTATGGACTCGTCTCTACCTCTACAATGGTTCTGTGAAATTCAAACTAGATTCTATGTTGGAAAGACTACCTGAAAATCGACGCGAAGGTTGGCTGCCGGTTCAGGTTATCTTCTTCGGCGAGTCGTTGAGTTTCCAGCCACGTTCCTTGGTTCAAACTGGTCGTCAAGATCCCCTAAATGTGTCCTAACAACAACCAAACAATTCCAACGTAAAAAATGGACGTTTCGAAGTAGGGAAGGAAATCGGCTACTCACGGGTTTTTCGTCCTACCGCCGCCGTGCCACCGCCGTACGCCGCCCAGATTGGTTCTTGGTCGTCCTGTCGTCACAGTGAACCCAACCGTACGTTGGTTCGAACCCTGGTGCGAAGGTTTGGATGGTTTGGGTGGTTTGGGTTGTTCGGGTTCCTTCTCAGGTCTGAGAGAAAACCGGCCGTGCAGGGTGGCCGTGGAGTGGTGGCCGGCGTCTGGGGGTGGCAGTTGGCCGCCTGGTGTTGCCGTGAGTGTGAGGTTGAGAGGTGAGGTGCTGGAGTGTTTGTTCGAAGGGGTAGCCGTGCTCACGGTTTGAGAGTAGTGAAATGTGAGAGTGAAAAATCTGAGAGTTTTAAAACAGATGGCTGGATGGAATGAAGGGCTGAGATTCAATCTCAGCATAGGATCAATGGTGAGGATTTAAGGAAAATAAAATAATAAACTAACCTATTGGCCAACACAGATCCTTGTTTTAGGGAATGTAGGGGATGAGTGACACTTGTCACTCATCCAAGGGTCCAGATTGATTTGATTAAAGTAATCAGATCCCATTATTATAATATTATTTTAATCCGGTTCTCGGTTGGTTCGGTTAAATGCGAAATACTTCCGTGACCATAACTTCCTCGTACGAAGTCCGATTTCGGCGTGCCGCCTGTCTACGGACTCAGGACGTCGAGACCTACCCAACGGTCCTTGAGTCATGTGAAAATTAGTTCCCAAGAGAAAAGTCAACATTTTCACCCTAACCGTCCAAATTACGGTAATGCCCCCGGACTTCCGATAGCCATAACTTTTTCCCTGATCGTCCGAAATGGACGTGCCACCTAGCTATGGACTCGTGACGTCCCGAACTACGTCACGGTCATTGGTCAAAGTCCATTGGACCCACCAATCAAAAAGTCAAGAATTTGGCCATACAAATCGCAAGGGTAAAAGCGTCAATTCATACATTAATTTACAATATTAAAATCCTCGAATTTCCGGGGTGTTACATGTACTCCCGCTTGGCTAATCCTCGACTCCCTCTAGTCGCCGTATGTAAGCTATGTAGACCAACTAGGAACAATCCCCTAAATTGTAGTCGCGAACTATGATGGCCCCGTAATTCGAAAAAGATAATTCCGAAAATTTGAAAAGGAAATTATGTTTTTACCCTTAGTTTAAGTGGTCAAAAGTTGACTTTTTGTTTAAAATACTTTTTGCACATTTCTCAAGGATCATTGTGTAGGTCTCAAAACGCTGATTTCATAAACAAACGACACGCTAAAATTGGAGTTTAGATGAGTTAGTTACGGGTCTAGGAAGGCCAATGACATTTTCGTAATTTGTATATTAAGGGGCAATTTAGTCTTTTAGCTGATTTTGATGACTTATCATGTTTTTACTAATTAGTTCACCTATCAACATAAAATATGGATTGCTTGCATCATATGGCATGGTGTGAAGTGTGTGCTCGGTTGTGTGTTCATTTGAAACTAAAAAGGGTTGTGCTTGTTTGAACTACACCCAAAACTGAAAACATAGTTAGCTTGATCAACCGAGCTAACCGTGAGAACCCATAGATAGAGAGAAAATAAAGAAACAAATAGGGGAGAAGATAGAAAAAAAGAAAGGGAAAAGAGAAGAAAGAGAGCTCAAAGGAAAGTTGAAACATGAAACACAGAACGTGGGATTTTCAGGAATTAAACCTCGAATTTGGACCTTGATTGTTGAAATTGAACTTTGTTTATGCTTCATGAGACTCATACGAACTAAACCATCACAAGGACGAAGAAAATTGACAGAGATTTCATCTAGAACGGCCCTGCGACATCTTCAGTTTTTCAGTTTGAAATTCGACTGAATTGAGGCCAGATTATTGCCGAGACCCCTGAGGAGTGTATAGCTCGAGGTTGAGCAGCTTGGATGGTGTGTGAATGGGCATTTGTTTTATAAACTGTTATGCATGCATAGTAAATGTTTTCCATGATTTATTGTAACGACCCGAACTTTCGTATTTATTATTTTATTGTAAAATGACCGTTTTGCCCCTGAGGGGGGGGGAAAAGTTGACTTTTACCTCGGGAAGTATTTAGGACGTTGACACATGACCGTGACGTAGTTTAGGACGTCACGAGTTCATAGGCAGGTGGCACGTTCGATTCCGACGTTCGAGGAAGAAGTTGTGACGTTCGGAAGTCGAGGGGCATTTTGGTAATTTGGCCATTTGGGGGCCAAATGTTGACTTTTGACCCGGGAAGTCCAACAGACGAGGGCCAATGACCGTTACGCAGGTCTCGTCGATACGAATCCGTAGACAGGCGGCACGCTGAAATCGGACTTACGACGAAAAAGTTATGGTCAAGAACGTAACCGAACTAACCGAGACTCGGAACTTAAAATAATAATAAAATATTATAATCTGATTCACTTTAACCCAATCAATCTGGACCCTTGATGAGTGACACATGTCACTCATCTACCTCATCCACATCATCCCCAAAAATCAGGATCTGTGTTTGCCATTCCATTAATTAATTAGTTTAAATTCCTTAAATCCTCACCCTTCACTCTTAACTCAGGTTGAATCTCAGCCCTCCATTCCATCTGATCACTCTGTTTTAAAAACCATGAGAGAATTCATTCTCTCATTTCTATTCCTTCAAACCGTGCAACCTCTCATTCTCTGCACAAACACACCAGCGATCACACCACCCCTCAGCCTCAACCCACACACCAGCCTACCTCTCAGCCACCTCCAGACGGCCATCACCACCACCACGGACGGCGGCGCAACCCGGAAAACCCACAAACCCGAGAGGAACCCGTGCGGCCCAAAACTAACCAAACCGTCCAAACCATGACTTCTGGGCTCGAACCAACCTAGGGTTAGGACCGTTGTGACCTCTGGACGGCTTAGGACTGGACTGGGCAGCCCACGGCGGCGACACGGCGGCGGTAAGCCTGCAAACCCGAGAAGGCCGATTTTCCTTCCCTGCCTCGAACCGTCCGTTTTTAACGTTAAACTTGTTTGGTTGTTTTTGAGACTTAACCTAGGGGACTAGACGAGCGTTTTGGACCAGAGTTTGTGGCTGGAAGTGTGACGGCTCGCCGGAGAAGACGAACCAGAACCGGCAGCCAGTTCCCCGTCGTTTTTCAGGTGGTTTCTCGAACTTAAAAATCTGTTTTGATTACACAGAGCCATAGAACATGTTCAGACGAGTTCATAGGAACAAATCCCATCGATTTTGGTGGTCGGAATCACGATCTCTGATCGGGTCGAACCGCGGGTCTGCGGTGACCCGATTCGCAGACCCGGTTACTGTAGCTGATGACGTCATCATGCTGACGTCAGCAGTGATGTCATGATGACGTCATCATGTCAGAATATTGTCAGACCAGGGACCAATGGGCTGTTGACACGTGTCCTCTGACACTGTCAGTGATGACGTCATGCTGACGTCAGCAGTGACGTCATGCTGACGTCAGCATCACTGTAGCACTGTTGACCAGAGGGTTGACCGGCGCGTGGGGGGCGCGTGTGAACAGTATTTTGAGTGGGACCAGTGCCATTTTCAAGGTTTCGACGATACGGATCCAATGGCGGTGGTTTCGTGTCGATCGGAGATCGTTAAGTTGGTCAAATTAGGGTTTGACGCCTTGGGAAGCGTGTTCGGACGGCTTTCCCGGGCCGGTTTCAGTTTAGGGTTTCTTAGTTGTTTAGTAGGGACTTAAAGTGACCTTTACATATGTTTTGGGCATGACAGGAATTGTACTTTAACCCTTGGACGGGGCTTTACGCTCGGGATTGCAGCGGGATTGTACTGTGAGTGGGCCTTTGATTTCACTAAACTTCGGCATGCATAACTGTTTTACTTTCTAATATATCTATATGTGATTCAAGTAAAAGTATCTGTTTATCTTGTGTATGATTTATGGCACGTATTACGATGTTTGGGCATGAGACCCGTCTGGTTGTTCATGAATGGTTTGGAGTCATATATATGTATAATGGATCTCGATATTATCTGTGGTACTGCACTGTATGGATCTACCCTAGGATTCTATCTCCTCCGGATGTAGGTACACCGGAGTGGTCACGACGCATTGCCTGTGAGGAGTCATTCTACGGAGGGACCGGACCGTAGAGTGACTCAGGAGCAGGATTGCTACTGTTGGACGTCTGGGACGTCAGACATCTAGAATGCCATGCTCGGACTAGGTTCGGGATTTGGACTCGGGATTGAGACCCCGGGTGGCACGCGTAGCCTTGAGACTGTGACCTTATCGGGCGTCTGGGACGTCAGGCATCTGGGATGTCAGGGTTGGGATGTATAGTGCAGTGACTAAGATTATATTATGTTGATATTATTTTGCCTATGACTATATGGTTTTGTGGTTTATGATACTATGCATGTCTTTTCGGAAAACGGAGGGGAAAAGCTATATGTTTTCGAAATGGTAAACTACTTTGTAAACCTTGAGTTTCGGCCCACTCACCTTTGTTGTTTTACTATCCCTCCAGGTAGTGCTATCGAGGAGGAGGATCCCGAGGAGGAGGAGGAGGATCCCGAGGAGGAAGAGGCATAGGTTTACGTTGCGTACCTGAACCCTACTGCTGGGTAGGTTGGCACGTAGTGTGTCTAGAGTCGTGCTCAATAAACTGTATTCGGGAACTATCCATTGTCTGACACTATTTGTATTTGAGTATTTGTGTGGCGTGCTATGTATGACTTAACTATGGATTTTCTTTATGCATTTTATCTTCAATAAGGGTATTTTTGGTATCTTAATAACGGGTGTCAGACGGGAGCAGGGCACGTCCCGGGTGGTCCCAGGGGGATCGGGGCGGGTCCTGTCATTTATTGCATGATTTGAGTTGCAATAATTGGAATGATTATTTGATATGATTACTTGATGATTTTATGAATTTACTTATCGGTTTCTGAATGTGATTTTACTAATTTTCATGAAAACGGTATTTTGGGCTTGATACCTTGTTGGAAATGATTTTGACTTAGAATGTGTGTCCATGTAGATTTGAAAGAAAGATTTAGTTTTGATTCATAATTGATTGTAAAACTAATTTATTGATGTCTATTTATCTCTATGATTAATATTATGCTGAGTTTAAAAACTCGTTAACCCGGAAGGCCTGATATATATATATATATATATATACACATTGTTGATTTTAAAGACTCGTTAACCCGGGAGGCCTGATATATACATGGTTAAGTTTAAAGACTTGGAGTTTAAAGACTCATGCTTATGTTGATGTGTGATTTATCCTAAGTCCAGTGTTCATATTTTACTATATGCATGCATGTTTAAAACTGGAGGGTAAAGTTCTTTTTTTGAAATGTATTTTCAAACAATTTTATTTTTGTCCACTCACACTTTTGATAGTTTTGATGACCCTCTAAGCCGTGACACGAAAATCAGGGTTGATCGAGAAGCGGTGACATGATTGGGTATCAATACAGCTATCTCTTGTCTAAAAAGTGTTAAGGGTGTTTTCGAAACTTTAGTTGACTTTTCAGACGGGAGTAAGACCATGCACTATTATGAAAGTAATTTTGGGACGGGTCCTATCATAGACAATCCCCATGAGCTAGCGGAGACACAATCTAAATGCCAATCCGAGAAAATGTAATCACTGTATGCCCGAGAATAGCCAACAATGGAAAACAATTTGAATAGTAAAAGCAAAACCTTGCTTTAAAATAAAATCCTTGACTTGAAATCCCAGTAAAAACAATTTAACTGAGCATGGACCCAAAATACTATTTTCCCAAAAATTCATAAAGCATATGTCTAGAATAACTGACCGAATAATTATTCTAAAAACCATAAAACCGCATAAAATATGACATGATATTTAGAATAATTATTCAAACCGTTTAATCTAGATGATATCATAAAATATGTAAGATAGTTAAATAAGCATGCATCTCGGTTAATAAAAGCAAAGCTCACTCACATTATGTCTAATCGAGCTCAGTCTCCAGCTCTATTCTTCTCTAAATTCCCTGGAGTTATCTAGCATGTGAACAATCACAACTGAGAGTCACTAAAGTCCCAAATAACCATATATTTAAACCTCTTCATTGTTTTGATAGTACACGAGTCCAAAACACGCAACCCGTCACTTTGGACGCTTAGAAACACCACTAAAAGACTCTGATCGACCTGAATCCACCATCATTGGATTCAATACGACGAAACTAAAGAACACAGGTCACTATGTCTCAGGAATCGAACCCAAGCACTGGGAAAAAGCTGACGGCCTTCTCCACACGCCCACATGGCTACTGACGTCACACTACCACCTGGTGGTGGTGTCAATCGCCAAGTGGCACTAAAAAGCTGACGTGGCACTGACAAAATGATGTGGCATTGACAAGATGACATCATTACTAATGTTACTGCTAACATTATCGCTAACATCACTACTGACGTCATCACTAGCATCATCGATGACGTCAACACCATACTTGAGTTGGCAACCAGTGCCGCCATTCATCGTTGGAATCCACCATTGAAGCTCCAATCTTCAAAACTTCATATCTCTCCCAATCTTAACCAATTTGGATGTTCTAGTAGTCTAAATCTATCTACTCGAGCCAAGGAATTTAAATATGAATCGAATTTAAGAGAAATTACTTGTATTTTGAGAAATCAAGCTTGAAAGCTTCTAGTGTCTCTCTTTCTCGACTGGACCTTTCCCGCGTCAATGCTCTTACAATTTTGGGTGATTTTGATCCCAGGAGTATAAGGAACTCGAAAATGTCCTTATTTGAGGATTAAACATCAAGATATGGAAGTGTATGTTTAGGTTTTGGGTTCCACTAGCTAAAGAGAGAGAGAGAGAGAGATGTGAGGGAAAATGGGAGATATAGTGTTATAGTGAGATTGATAAAAGAGGAAAGTGTAGGGATAAGGATAATCTTTATCCTTTCCCTAAAATATCTTATAAGCCCAATGGCCAAAATGCCCCTAAGTGCTCTGAAAATCTTAAAATGCTCACACGAACCCCTATTTGCACGTGTTGCCTGTCTATGGACTCGTGAGTTCGAGACCAACCAATTGATCGAAGAAATATCTACATAAGTGATTCCGAACTAAAAGTGTCTACTGGCCCCACTAAAAGGGTAAAATGGTAATTGTCTCAATTTAGTACACAGAAAGGCAAATAAGAGAAGGTCGGGTTATTACAATCTGCCCTTTAAAAAATTTTGTCCCCAAAATTCACACTTGTCCCTCAAATAGCTATAGATACTATGCTCATACTTGTACCTCGGGCTCCCACGTGGTCTCCTCCAAGTCAAGATCCTTCACATAACACATACAAGGGGAAATAGTCAACTGACATAGTACCTTGTATATCTGATCCGAAATCTGTACAGACTACTCACCAAGCTAGAAATCCTTTCTAAGTTCGACCAGTTGCTCCACTCACAATTGAGACTTGCCAAACAAATACTCAAGGAGCAAGGAAACTTGAAATAACTCACGAAACCAGCGAGCTCCATACACTACCAGACCTATCCTCTTGGTAAACCCCAAAGGCCCAATCTACCAATGACTCAACTCCCTACGTCTACTAGAACGCACAAAGCACCTCCAAGTGGAATAAATTCAAGAAAACGTAATCCCCACTCTCAAGGTTCGATTCTGGAAACTTTTCTGATGATCCTGAAATACCTTACCCATCTCATGGTAATACCGATCTTTTCACTATTATGTCCACAATCTTAGGTGTCAATAATCTCATCTCGCATACCTCAATCCAACACTAAGTGTTATGCACTGCCACCTAAACAGTGCCTCAAACGAAACTATCTCGGTACTTGACGGAGAATTACATTGTAGCCGAATCCCAACAATAACAGGTGTGAATCCTAATCGTCGCTAAACTATAAGACACAATCCTCACAAGTCTCCAGAATTTAAATGGTCCACTCCCACTAATTATCCGTAAAATAGGAAAATTTGGCTAAAAAATTCCAATTTGTTCTCAAAGATCTCAACATACTTTGACAAACTCGCATACCCCAGATTCCTATCTGATACTAGAGACCATGGAGCATACACAAATAGATAACCCTAAATACAACTGACAACTGATCCAATCTAAAACACCCTTGCATTGGAAGAACTGTACTGCTGTTGTGAGTTAATCTATGAGAGCCCAGACTCCAACAAGAACTACCTAGGTCCAAGGAAAATTAAAGATAAGGTCCAACATGATATAGTTCTACTACCAATTCGGGATAGCAAATGTCTGTAATATTCCATTAGGTCTTGGTGACTCAGACTTACCCACTAACATACCTGATAGCCAAAGTCAACTCAACTAGCCTCTTTCCAAATCAACCCACCAAAATGGTCCCTGCGAATACGGTACCTCTAGGTCCCACTAGGATGCATGGCACAAGCAAAATTATGCGCCACTCGAATGATTCCCTTTTCTACTCTGTAATGTCTAAACACCCAACAAGCCTTCAAAGTCAAGGCTACAATCATATTGATCATAAAGTTCTACTTGTCCCCGACCCTTAACTCCAACCTGAAGGCACGACATCAGATCCCAGAGTTGAGCCACAGTAACTCAATCAAACGACTCACTAGAAGAACTGGCTAAAAAAAAACCTCCCGGGTCATCTAATCCAAGCATAACTCATGCGCCATAAAGCCTCTCTAGTACTGGTACACGAATAATGTGTTGACGACCTACAAAACCATTAAAATTCTCCGCTCCATGCATCCACCACCAAAATAATTTTCCTCGTAAAACTTAAATGTACAGTCGTAAGCCTTAACTAGCTTTAACTACTGTATCCGTCCTAGATCCAAATATTTAAGAAAATGACTTTTAAGCCTAGTAGTCGATGGAAATCCTACATGCATCCCTGTAATGATAACATCTCCCAAAATCCTTACAACTAACTCTAAGTCACATGTGGAATAATTCAACTCCTGGGTTTTCTACAAGTCTAGATGTGTAAGCTATCCATTTTCTATGAGCCCCAAAGCATACCCCAAAACTTGCAAGGATATACCACTAAAAATGCAAACTTCAAAAGCTAACTTTCTTTCTGAATTCTCGCTACAGGCACAATAAGTAGTCATACAGTATGTCCCTAAGATCACATCGAAACTCGTGTACTAATCCAAAGGTAGAATGTGTGAACGTTGTCACTTACTTTGCAGCTTGACCCTCCAACTGAGTAACTATAACACATAGGCCTGTAAGCCTGAGGATCGACCACACCCTCATTATCCACCACCGACTTGACTGGCCCACTAGGAGAAGTCTAACTCCTTCATGTCGCTCTAGGTATCGATTCTACCCTCAGTCACTAACCTGTAGAATCCCGCACTGTCCCACTATTGTAATCGACACATCAGTCCCTCATAAGGTCTAAATAGGAAAACAAGTTGCTGAACAAAACTGTGCAGATTAAAAACCCTGTCCACTGGTTAGCTAGAGTGAAACCTCATAATTGTACTGATATCTATGGTCGGAAACCTCCTCGACCAACTATACTAATGTCACGAGTAAATCCCCAAATCTCAAACTAAATCTATCCTTCTTTGGGATTTCCCGACCCTAAAATCTAAAATATAGATACTCCCGGTGTTGACCCAAAAGGTTAAGACTATTTCTAACTGGCAACCTCGGCTCAACCCTGGAGGTATCACCTGAGTCAAAGAGAGAAACATATGGCATAGTCATTATTGAAATCCTGAACTCATATATCAGACCCCGCATTGAAGCATCGACACTTATCAACTCAGCTGCGACCCCCTCTAGTGTAAATTAAAATAGATCCTGAAATCCCTGTTCGCCCTTAGTAACCATCAAGTCCCCCTGCTAAAACCATAACCACATATCCCTAGTGTTATGGCTGAAGCGTAGATACAGCTGCCCTAGGAAACCTCCCAAGTAATTGTACAAATATCTCAGTTAGTCACCCTCAATGGTACAACCAAACCGCCCAACATGATAAGGCTAAATTACACCCACTACTAGTCAAGGCTACTCCTAGCCATTTCGATTACTCACTCTAGTTGAGAAATCCACTAATATGTCTAATTAGGGTTCCTTTTGCTAGTAAAACTAGTGGCTCTGAGCCTTTAAACCTGCTCAAAAACCAAACCCTTAAGAGTCCCTTTCATCTAGAGTGCATTATCCGTTCCTAATCGAAATAATCTAGGATCGGCCTCAGTCCCGAATCCAATCCGGTTTCACATCTACTAATATTAGTTATCTTTCCCTCACTCCCAGACCGTCGAAGGGGCTCACTTCTCAGAGGCATTCATCCCAAACCATACCCAAAGGCTACGAACATCAAGTGTGCAGCCTATGGAAGTTACTTAGTCCTCTCATAACAAACTAACAAGACCTAACCTAAAAACCCCTAAGCCAATGTGTCTGGTCCTATTCATGTCTAACAAAAAGAGCCAAAATTCCCAAAGTACCCTTACACACGTGTCAGACCAGGGATAACTCTCGAGTTCCACACACAGGAAAGTGCAACTAGCAGTTAACTAATATACTAGTTGTCGATAAGAGCAATTAAAAGAATGATACAACAAGAGTATGAACCTTATTTCATACTCACCAATGAGTGCGCAGTAACAGGTAATGCCTCCGCCTCAGAAGTAGCCCTTGACATAAAACAACAGCTTGGAGGGATTTCCAAACTGACAAACATGTGAGTGGATAAAAAGAAACAATTTAAACACTTTTTATGATGAAAATATCAATATCCCTCCAAATATAAAACATACATGCATATAAGAAAAATAATCAAAGTCAAGTATCGTGGCCTATCTAAATGTGCAAGCATAAAATGCATATAAAATAACAATGGCCCACCTTTCCCTGAAATCCTCGTTTAGAAAATCATCTGGAAAACCTAAACATAGATACTTGTACTACCGCCAGACTAATCCTCAACTCTCCCTAGTTGTCACATGTAAGCTGTGCCGACCTACTGGGAACAATCCCCAAAGCCGTAGTCACAAACTACCTGGTTGGGAAATTCGTACTACGCGTAGACAACCCTCAGGCAATGATGAAAATATCGACAATATCGCCGATATATCGGTCAATATGCCGGAAATTTTGACCAGCGGCAGGTAAGAGAGGGGGGAAAGAAATTGAGCGAAATATCGACATTTTTCCTTGTTTTAAGCTCATCGATCTCTTTATTTCATTAAAACGATCAAGATAGGAACAAATTTCATGAAAATCGAACGTAAAACGATAGAGTTACAGTCGGGTCATGCCGCACGGGTCAAAAAACCCGAATTGCAGACCCGCGCGAGGAGGAAGAAGACTGTTTTGAATCCTGTACGTATGCTTTATATATTAGTTGCTTTCTTAAATTTTATAACTTGGTTGGTTAGTTGAGTTGGTGTGACTGCTTTTCATTAAAAGCATTCCTGCGCCTCCTCCTGGGTTCGAACCCCTTTATGCCTTTTTGTTTGTTTTTTTTATTTTTTTTTATTTTTTTCATTTATTCTTTATTAATTTGAACTATATTTTTCATTTATTTCTTGTTTTGAACTATATTTATCATTTTTTCCAATTTTAAATATATAAATCATTTCCAATTTTAAATATATCAATCCTTTCCAATTTTAAATCATTTATTCTTTATTAATTTGAACTATATTTTTTATTTATGCCTTATTTTAAACTATATTTTTCATTTATTTCTTATTTTGAACTATATTTATCATTTTCCTTATTTTGAACTATATTTATCATTTTTTCCAATTTTAAATATATCAATCCTTTCCAATTTTAAATATATCAATCATTTTCAATTTTTGAACAAAGATGGACTCTATTTTTTATTTTATCCTTTTTCCAATTTTAAATATATTTACTAATTTTATAATTTTTCTTCCATTCAAATTTTTTTTATGCTTATTGTTATGTTTTTAATTATATTAACATTCAATTATAATAATTCACTTCAATTTATATTTATGTTTATATTTTTATATTACTAGTCATCGGCAGAACCCTATTGTATCATATTATTCATCATATATTTATTATATTAAAGTCATTTTATAGTTTTTATTAGTTCTTTATAACCATAATTGGGTACTTAAGTTTTTTTTAAAGTTTCATTCAAAATTTCCAACTTTTGGATCGAATTTCCGTCATTTTTGTTGACCGTAAACGATATCGATATTTGGGGCGAGATATCCGTAAATTTGACTAGCGATATATCCGTCGATATCGATATTTCAATCCTTGCCCTCAGGAAACGTATCTCCGGAAAAAGGTAATCACTGTATGCCTGAGGATAGTCAACAATGGAAAAAAGTTTAAATAGTAAAGGCAAACCCTTGCTTTTAAAAATAAATCCTTGATTCGAAACCCCAATCAAAACAATTTAACCGGGTATGGGCCTAAAACATTACTTACACAAAAATTCATAAAGTATGTGTCCAGAATAACTGACCGAATAATTATTCTAAAAACTATAAAACCATATAAAATATGCCATAATATTTAGAATAATTATTCAAATCATTTAATCCAGATAATATCATAAAATATGCAAAAGAGTTAAATATGTATGCATCTTGGTTAATGAAAGCTAAGTCCACCCACAGTATGTCCGATTGAGTTCAATCCCGAGCTATATGCTCCTCCAAGGTCCCTGGAGCTATCTAGCATGTCAACAATCAGAATTGAGAGTCATTTACATCCCAAATAACTTTACATTTAAATCCCTTAATTTTTGGAATAGTATACGTGTCTATATCCGACCCTCCCCGGTTAGGACCCGACTCATCTAGCACCATATTGTCCGCTTTGGGCCTCGCCCTCACGGTTTTGTTTTCGGGAGCTCATAGTGCAACTTCCCAGGGGGTCACCCATCATGGAATTGCACCAGCCTCAACTCGCTTAATTTTGGGGTTCCAATCCCTCCCAAAGCCACTTGAGCTCCCAAAAGGCCTAGTGTTAGATAGGTGTGTGCCTACACTTTTATGGCACACCACCAACCTCTCCCAGACCATTCCCCCCTCGCAGGAATGTGGAATCGTTCACCGTTCCCTCCAGAACATGGGTCTTACAATACGTGTCATAATCGCACAATCCGTCACTTTGGACACCCAGAAACACTACTAAACAAACTTCGATAGACATGAAACCACTACCATTGGATTCAAGACATCGACAACTAAAGGACACTCATTTCCATGTCTAGGGAATCGAGCCTAGGCATCGCCACATGCGGGGAAAAGGCCTACAACCTTCCCCACGTGCCCACATGGCTTTGGATGCCACCCCACACATGGTGCTGACGTCAAACGCCACATGGCACTAGCAAGCTAACATGACATCAGTAAGATGATGTGGCACTAACAAGATGACGTGGCACTAACAAGATGATGTCATTTTTTATGTCATCGCTGACGTCACAGCTAACACCATCACTGACATCATTGATGATGTCATCACTCTACTTGAGCTAGTAATGGTGTCGCCATGCACTGCCACCGTCGATCTCCGAAATCCACCATTGAAGCTCCAGCCTTCAAAGATTCATATCTCCCTCAAATCTTAACCAAATTGGACGTTCTAGTAATCTAAATCTATCTACTCAAGCTAAAAAATCCAATTATGTACCAATATTCTAGAGAAATTACCTGAAGTTTGCGAAATCGAGCTCGAAATCTTCTGGTTTCTCTCCTTCTCAAACTAGGCCTTTCCCACGTCAATCCTTCTCCAGTTTTTGGGTGATTTTGATCCCAGGAGTAAAAGGAACTCGAAAATGTTCTTATTTGAGGATTAAACATCAAGAAATGGAAGTGTATGTTTAGGTTTTGGGTTTTGGGTTCCACGGGCTAAAGAGAGATAGGTGAGTTAAAATGAGCGATATAGTGTTATGGTGAAATGGATAAAACAGGAAAGTGTAAGGATAATGATAATCCTTATCCTTTCCCTAAAATATCTCACAAGCCTAATGACCAAAATGCCCCTAAGTGCTCCAAAAATCTTCAAATGCTCCCACAAACCCTGATTTATACGCGCCACCTATCTACGAACTCGTGACTCCGATATCAACCCGTTGATCCACAAAATATCTGCAACAGTGATTCCGAACTAAAATGGCTATTGGCCCCAATAAAAGAGTAAAACGGTAATTTCACAAATTAATACACAGAAAGGAAAAGAAGAGAAGGTCGAGTTGCTACAAAAAACCTCAAACTTCAGTTTCCTAAGAAATGTCTTGAACTTTGGCTACCTTGGAAATACCCCGAACTAGGGGTGGCAATGGGTCGGGTCGTGTCGGGTTCGTGTCGTGTCATGAATTCTATTTTACCCATTTATGCCCAACTTGAATCCGACCCGTTTAATAATCGCGTCAAGAATGTCGAACCTGAACCCGACCTATTAATGACCCGTGTAACCCGTTTAACCCATTTAATAAAAAGGTCATACTCAAAAACCAATTAACCTATGACCCGTTTAACCCATTTAACTCGTTTAACATGTTTAACCTATTTAAATTATAAGATTTAATAGATATTTAGGTAGGTAAATGGGTAGATATATGGGTTAGTAATGACACATTTATTAAATGAGTCAATATATAAGTCAATATACGAGTTAACCAGAAATCTACCCATTTATTAAACGAGTTAACAGGTCATTATACGGGTTAACAGGTTGACCCGAAACCCACCCGTTTAATAAACGGGTCATAACGGGTTGACCCAAAAATGACCTGAAATTTTAATCGTGCGGGTTGACCCGGATAAATTTCTTGCGGATTTCTAGTCGTGTCAAAAATTACCACCCGTACCCCGAACTTCGGCTGCTTGGGAAATACCTCGAATAACTAGTTGTATGGGAAAACTACCCCAAGTAATCAACCGTGTGTTAAAAACCCCAAATAGTGGCTGCTTGGAAAATACCCCAAACTTTGGCTGCTTGGGAAATACCCAAAGTAATCAACCATGTGGGAAAACTTCCATGAGTAATCGTCGTGTGGGATATGACTGCTTGGGAATCTGTGCTATGCGTAGATAGTAGAAATAATCACGGTATTGATTAGGACAGTCAACAATGAAAAATAGTTTGTGGAAAAAATCTAAAACTTACTTTTAGAAATCCTTGAATCTTCACCCAAGTCAAAATCATTTGCAAAACTGAGCCTAAGCCTAAATCACCATTCCACAAAACCCGTCAAGTCTATGTTCAGGAATCAATTTCCTGAATAAATATTTCAAATTTGAAAATCATCAATAAACATTTAGAATCATTTATTTAGACTATTGCAAAAAATATCATGCAACATTTGAAACATTTAATTATGTATGCATCTTAGTTTATAAAAACAAATGTCCACTCGCATTATGTCCAAGCATCTCAATCTTGGACTGTACGCTCCTCTAAAGTCTCGGAAGCAGTATGACTCGTTAAAAAATCATAGTCAAGGGTCACTAATGTCCAAAGTAATCTCATATCCAAATCTCCTAATTCACCGGATGACACACATATTTAAACCTATACATTATTACTTCGAACACGCAAAATTACCCCGGGAAGATATCCAATCAACTCGAAACCTGCCCCAAAATATCTATAACATCGAATACATTAAAATACATGTTGGTCGGGACCAGAGGAACACCGTCACGCGCTGATGGATGGCCGAGCATCACTCCTCCATGCTCCCAAGCTCTCTCGCACCTGTTATCCCCTATCTCTAGCCAAGTCGACCCGGTTCTCTATAATTGGGTCCTGACCAAAAATGGCATCTATCGCCAATTCTTTCGATTTTTGTCCAATTTGAACATTTCAAGTATCAAGTATCATCTAATGAATATTAGAAACATGAATTTAAGTTCAAAACCACAATTCCTCAATGTAAATTCAGGGTCATGAGATTCCAAGTTTCGATTAATCTTCAAACTCAATTCTAGAAAGTTTCCAATGTCTTCTTTCTTTCATCTTGAGACGATTGTCATCGTATAGGCCTTTGGAAGTTGTTAGTAAGGTTCGTGTCAAGCTTACACGTTAGAGTTGGAAGTGGTAAGGGTCGAGGTGGTCCGGATACGGTTCCACTTCGAGTTCTCAGTTTGACATAGGAAAAGGTTTATTCCAGGTTGTTTTTCCTCTCTGTCCTCAGTTTTTTTTAATGTTCTTCTTTACTTTCTTTCTTCTTTACTTGTTCTCTATTTCTTTGTTTTCCCTCTGAACAAGCAACAGTTTCAAGTTTACTGAGTTATGTTTGAAACATTGGCACAAGGCACACGAAGAGTGCCTCCAGCTCTAGGCAAACACATGAAGCCAAGGTGACACTTGTCACCATGTTATTAATTCTTCTCAGTGACTCATCACAAGCCTACTAACAACTTATAATTAAATTCATGTACACTCGCACGTAACCCTAAATATGTATTAGACTCATAATTTGGTCGTGTGATCTCCGTTTTCAACGTACCACCTATCTACATACTTCGAGTTCCATTACCTACATAACGGTCCTAGTTAAACATGCAAAAAGTTCCCTGATTAAAAGTCAGCATTTAACCTTTAATTATAGACAAGGGTGAAAATATTAATTTACATTTATAATGTTTAAAAATACAATAATTAAATTTACGAGCCGTTAAAGAAAAATGTTATATTAGTTTAAAACATATAAAAACAATGATAAAATATTGAAATAGTAATAGAATAATGATTGAAGATGGTAAAATATAATCGTGCACTATTTATTAAAAAAAAACTATCATTTTTTAGGGCTAAATTTTGGCATAGCCCTCAAAATTTGTCACATGGCTAGAGATGTTCTTAAGACCACCTTACTAGAGATGCCCTTATGGGAAATGATTTTTGATCCAAAATTCCTAAAAGTACCCTTCAGTCCAAATTTAGTATGCTGCTAGAGATGACCTTAGACCGTCTCTAGCAATATGGTTCTAAAAAGCTATGTAAACCAAAATTTAAAACTCCAAAAATTAGTGTAAGGCTATATTTTATCATCTCCCGCAATTGAGGGCTATGCTATATTTTAATATTTTAGAACTTTTTAATATATCTTTAAGTTTAATTAATTAATAAATGTACTAAATTCACATCTTAACTATTTTTCGGAATTGTGAAAAAGTAAATTATTTCATATAAGATTTTTTGTGTCCTGCGTCAACTTGTGAAATTCATATTTTTTTATTTTAAAATAATAAAATCATTAAAATATTAGTTAGATAATCTATGTCAGCTCCATGTAAATGATTTTTTTTTTGTTAAATTGCATGTCAATGAAATTGAGGAGCAAAGTTGCTTGTGAAATAATGCTAACTAACAAGTAAGCTGTGATTTATGAAGCACTTGCTGAACGGAATAGAAAGGATGTGAAGTAAACTCAAGGCTCTATCAGATTTCTTCAGCTGCATGGTTTATCTTCTTAGATTTCTTCTCAGAAAAAGATAAAGGATGTGAAGAAATAGAATAAGGAGCCAAATTGTCAATTTCTTCTCATGACTATTCTTGGATTGAAGAGTAAGGGATGAAGCAGGAATCAATTTGACACGACCTACCCCCAATCCCCCGGGATTAAGGGCTAAGTCATGCTCCCGTTTAACTTACGTACGACATGAAGGCTAAAACGACGTCCAACCTCCACGTAACACGTAAGCCGAACAAGGGATTCCCAAGCGAACCGTCCAAAAATTTCCGGGCTTCCCAGAGCTCGCAGAACCTATTGTGGATCGCGTGTGTGATGTCTCTGTCTCTCTAATAACAACCCGCACCGCATCAAACCTGGAGGGTATCAAAAACATAAAAAGACTGTGAGTGGACAAAAATAAACAATACGTTCTGAAAACAGGTTATAGAAAAGTACATTTATACCCTCCACGCAAAAACCAATGCATGCATATGAAAACCTTGTCATAAAACCATTTCATATCCAAAATAAGAAAACTATCAATGAAAACCGGAATTAGTTCTTTTTCTCAAATCTGTAACTCAAATCCAGGGCCTCAGCCCAAAATCATAAATCCTCATCAAAGTACGGGAACTCAGCCCAAAACTCATTAAATCCAAATCATCCGGGCCACAACCCAAAACATCTGAAATCCAGTGAAAAACAAAAGTAAAATATCAATCAATCAAGTTGTTGGATCTCAAGCGTGCCGAGTCTTTAAACTCAAAACACTTGCGCATAATCAGGCCTTCCCGGGATATCAACGAGTCTTTAAACTCAAAACACAATCAATAGGCCTTGGGGGATATCACAATAACCGAGTCTTTAAACTCAAAACATATCAATCCAGGGTCCTCCCCCGTCAATCAACCGAGTCTTTAAACTCAAAATCAGATCCAGCCATATCCGGGTCTTTAAACCTAAATCCAAGTTTCAACGGGTCTTTAAACCTAAAACCAAGTGAAAATCATAGAAAATACATATCTGAATTCGCAATCATGATTCCGTAAGCTGGCATCCGGAATCATCATTTCGAACCCAAATCCAGAAATTCACTTTCAAGTTTCAAAACCAAATCCTAAATCATCATTTCCGAAATCCAATTCCAAAACCCGAAATCACGTTTATCGAAATCCCTTTTATGAACAGGGCTTCAAGCCCGAAATCACTTTTCCAAAATTCATTATAAATCATTGAAATCAATCATATCTCAAATCCCAAATCATCGTATCAAAACCATCATCAAATCATAGCAGAAAACTATATCTCGTAAAACGTGCAAATACGTAATTATCTTGAAATACGCGGAAAATCGTAAATCATCAATATCACATCTCAAACATAGAACTCACATGTAGATAACATATAAAAACATTTATGCATGCATAATAAGTTAGAAATCAAAGTCCACTCACAGACCATTAGCGTTGCCGCCTCGATACTCGCATAATTACGCTTTCTCGGCTAATCCATTATCACCGGCTTTCCCGAACTTGTCCAAATTCCATAAGAAGGTAACTAACTATTCCATAAAGCTTCTATTAAAGCCCAGTAGTCCAATTTCGAATTCAAGAACAGGGCTCACTGTCCTCACCTCTTTTCGACCACCACCGTGCACGACGGTGCTTTGTAGGAGGACCACCACACTCCTCATCAGCTGTTCTCTCATTTTCATTCACAAGTCGCCACTAATTATTGAGGTTTGAAAGGAACATATGGATTGGGGTTCTCTCTGTTTTCGGTTTTTTCCTCCCATTATCGTGCTAGACCAATTTAAGCCATCCAAAATAATTGTGAGGCGGTTACAAAGTTCCACGGCTTTCCAGACATAGGACAAGTGTCCTAAATTTGGTGGGCAACCATCCCTAGGTAGCCACATGTCCAAATCAAACTGGGCACAGATCCCAATGCAACCCAAAGACCAGAATGCCCCCAAATGACCAATTACCATTTTGCCCCTCACGTACCTAGCCTCGTAACTCTGTCGTCCGAACTCCAATTGACACATGCCGCCTGTCATTGTATTCAGGGAATCGAGACCTACCTAACGGTCCTCGAATTACGTGAAAAAGACATGTCAATTAAAAAGTCAACAATTTGCCCCTTTCAACCAAATTACCAAAATACCCTTGAACTTCCGAACGTCATAACTTCTTCCTTAAATGTCGGAATCGGACGTGCCACCTGTCTATGAACTCGTGACATCTTGAACTACGTGACAGTCATAGGCCAGAGTCCATTTGACCGCCTGAACAAAAAGTCAACCGTTCGCCCAATTCCAAGGGCAAAACCGTCATTTCGCACCGTCCGTCCGACATTACCCAACTAATCACCGATTATCTTCACTAATCCGTCGTTGTTAACCACTAATCTATTCCCGATTTTCGGGACGGGTCGTTACACAATTTCTTCAAATTGTCAAATTTGATCTCAATTTTGTTATTAGATTGTCATGAACTTCTTCATATTCTAAACTTTGAAATTAATTTTTGATAACCACCTCCTGAATCACAGTCTGAGCAACAAAGCTACGTACATGAATGAAGTGCTACATGGAGCAGCAAAGTGAGGTGTCCACCATTTAATCCATCCCAAAAGACTAACTTTATTTGGTTGACCTTATAGTTCAAAGACATATTTTTTGCCCTTTAGTGTACATTTAACATTTCTTAATTTTATTCTTTAGCCAAATTTTAGGACACTGTTAGAGTTGATCTTTTTTTTTTAATCAATCAAATAAGAACTTCATTTATAAAGTAGTCATTACAAATAAATGGAAACCTACAAATAAAGACTTAAAAGGGATAGAAATATGCATATAAACAACACTAAATTCACGTGCATACAAATCCAATAACATAAATTTAACACAACCCAATAGTAACTCGAGATCTAAAAACTGGAAAGCTGCAATTTCCAAATATGCCGCCTTCAACTACTGCCCCGAGCAGCCATGGACCAACAAACACAGAACCATTAGAAGCAAGAAAAGTGAAGGTGAAACCGAAGAAGTTAGCGGAAAATGGGGGTGAGCAAGTCACTCGCGCAAGGAGCGCTCCCATAATCCATTCGACGAGTGCATATTGCACTTTGAAGACAATTCATTGCCAAAGTAGCCACTGGATTGAGAGGTGGACTTCGAGGGTAGAATGTTTAAGGTTCGACGACGTCAAAGGCATTGGATGAGGGAAGAAAAAGGAATTGAGGCATGGTGGATGGGATCTGATATGGAGATGGCAGGATAGATCCAAAATGAATCCGGAAGTTTCCAAGAGAGGATAAGGAAAAGCCTCCACATTGGGAGGGGCCAGAAGACAGCCACAAAGGGAGGAGGGCATGGCCGAAAAAACAAGACTGCAAGAACAGCAAGCAGAAAAGCAACCAAAAACCACAAGTCCGAAAAAACAAACCGGACGAACAAGAAAATAAAATAAATAAAAACCAGAAAATTAAAATAAAGATAATAAGGGCAACAGATATACCCACAGCTTAGAGGACGACATAATGTGATGGTGGGAAAAAGTAGAGGGACGGTCAAGAACATCACACCAGAGCCATCGACCACACAGAGACAGATCTACGAAACTCAAACTCCACGGTGAAAGGGAGAGAGTGAGTCTGTCGAAACAGAGGACCAACACCACAGCTTCGCTTGCTAGCGACTACGTTGGGAGGGGAGGCAGAGTCGAACTAGCACCAGCGGCTGAGCAGAGGACGAAGACGTCTAGCAACAGAGATGAGCAGAAAAAACAGTTATCGATGAGGGAAAGGGTTGAGCTCGTCGAAGCAGGAGCCCAGAACCCCCCATGTAACGACCTGTCCCGGAAGTCGGGATTAGCTTAGTAGTTAATGACAGATTAGCAAAGTTAATCGGTGTTTAGTTGGATACTTTTGGACGGTTGGTGCAGAATGACGATTTTGCCCCTAGAATGGGCAAAATGTTGACTTTTAGTTCAGACGGTCAAAAGGACTTAACCAATGGCCGTGACGTAGTTTGGGACGTCACGAGTCCGTAGACAGGTGGCTCGCCCAATTTCGACATTCGAGGAGGAAGTTATGATGTTCGGAAGGTTGAGGGCACTTTCGTAATTTGGTTAAAAAGGAGGAATTTGTTGACTTTTTGCACAACAAGTTTTCTTCACGCAAACCAAGGACCATTAGGTAGATCTCGACGTCCTGAGTACAACGACAGGCGGCACGCCTTCATCGGACGTCAGACGAGTGAGATATGGTTCTAGAAAGGTGAGGGGCAAAACGGTAATTTGTGCAAATAAGGGTAAAATGGTCATTTGGCTATCTTGGAGTGTGTGCCAATGAGATTAGGACACTTGGCTATTTTTGGGTGGAGTGACCATCAGAAATTGGACACATGTCCCCTTCTAGATGGTTGTAGACTTTGGTTCACCGCCTTGCCCAAGTTACAAATCGATCGATCGTGGCAATGGCCTTACATGGCTGAAAACAGAGAACACAACTCATCATGAACCCAATCTTCCCGTTTGTTGGACTCTCACCCTTTGCTGTGACGAATAGGGAAGAAGGAAGGGACTTTGAGACGGGTTGTGAGATTGGTGGAGTGCACCATTGTGCACGGTGGAAGGCGGCCACACTCTATTTTTGATTTCGACAGGAAAGAGTTTGTCACAAACCAGATTGTAGAATCCCTTAAACATGCTTCTAGTTCCTGATTTTTTATTGAGGAAGTGAGAAGAAGGGTTAAGGAGTTGATTGAGCCTATTTTCGAGGCCTAAATGGAACGGTAAGCACGCATCCCATGAAACCTTCAGTTGTGTTTCAATAATGGCAGTTTTATTTGTGCTAAGTGTTGATCAAATTGGTCATTTGCACGAGGTTTCAGGAGTCACTAGCAAGCTTTTGGGATCAGACCACGGCCTAAGATGGCCAGAACCATGAGAACCATATGGAGGAATGGACCGGTTCGAGAAAATCAATTGAAGGTATGAAGATATAACTTGTTTTTCCTATTCTGAGTTCATGGATCTTTTAGAAACATTGAGAAAGGATTGTAGAATTAATTAGGGAAGGAAACAGACCAAACTGGACCAGTTAGACCCGTGAACCGGCCACGCAGGTTCGACCTGAACTGTGAACCGATCGGACCGGTCAAAGCAAGGTTGAAGATGACACTGTGCTGGCGCGTGAGGCCCACGCGCAACCCCTTTGGGCGGCGCGTATGGGCGCGTGGTACAGTGTTTGAGAATGGTTCCAACACGACTTTTAAAGTATTCGATGTAACGAACATTTTGGCGCTGGTTTCGAGTCAATCGGATATCGTCTCAATTTGTTTCGGGATGTCCGAAGGTTTTAGGGCTCGGTTAAAAATAGTTAAAAATACGAGAAAATTATGGGGCTTTAGTATGGTCTTTGTGAAGTAGTTAGTGACCTTAGTATGAGATTTGGACAGGTTCGAGAAAGCCGAGAATAGCAGAATGGCCGGGAACGGCATAAGTGCGCGCGTATCTAGGCGACGTCGAAATGGTCTGTGAGTGGACTTTGCTTTCTAACTTATGATGCATGCATATATATTTTTATATGTTTTATATACGTGATTCTATGATTTGATTTATGATCTTAATAGTTTACGGTTTTGCACGTTTTTTGAGGTATTTTATGGAATTTCACTTTTTACGAGATTTGACGGATGTTGTGATTTAAACCTGGTTTAAATGATTTGATGACAGGATTTGAAATATAATTTAATATCAATGATTTAAAAATGGATTTCGGAAAGTAATTTCGGGCTTGAAGCCCAGTTCAGAAAAGTGGTTTGAGAAACGTGTTTTCGGGTTTCAGAATCGGATTCCAGGATGACGATTCTGGATTCGGTTTGGAACTTGAAAGTGGATTTCCGGGTTCGGGTTCAGAATGGTTATTCCGGATGTCGGCTTACGGAATGATGGTTTCGGACTCGGATTTGGAAAGGAGATGGATATGAGTTTTGGGTTTGGATTCAGGATCTTGATGAGATTGCGGATTCGGAAATGGAAAATGGTTTTCAAATGGTTTGGATTGGATTTGTTGGATCTGGTTATTGGGTTTAAAGACCCGGATATGATATGACGGGGGCGGGCCCGGATTGGGGTTAAAGACCCGGATTGAGTTTAAAGACTCGGGAGTTTAAAGACTCGGATATTGATATTTCCCCCGTAGGCCTGTTGAGTTTAAAGACTCGGGAGTTTAAAGACTCAGATTATATTGAGGTCTGGATTGAGTTTAAAGAATCGGGAGTTTAAAGACTCGGATAGATCCAGCAGGTTCGATGGATGAAAATGTGGTTTCAAATGTGTTTTGGTTTTCACTAAGACTTGATGATGATGGTTTTGAATAAAGGTTTTCCGAGGTTTCGGGCTCTGCCTGGATGATATGGCTTTGATGGTTTTGGGCTAAGGCCCGGGTTTTGAGAAAAAGAAACTGTGTTTGGTTTTCTTACATGGGTTTATGACATGAATTGGATATGCATTCATTGGTTTTTGCGTGGAGGGTAAAAATGTACCTGTTTTATGAACTGTTTTCAAACTTATACTTTATTTTTGTCTACTCACAGTTTTTTCGTGTTTTCGATACCCTCCAGGTTGTTGCAGTGCGGGCTGTTGTCGAGAGAGACGGAGACATCACACCCGCGATCCACAGTAGTTCTGTACACTCTGGGAAGTCCGGTTACTTTTCAGATGACTGGATTCGAGAATCCCTGGTCCGACTTACGTGTCACATAGAGGTTTGACGTCAATCTGGCTTTCGTGTCATGCGTAAGTTAGACGGGAGCAGGGTTTAGCCCTTAATCCCGGGGGATTAGGGGTGGGCCCTGACACCCCAGGCCAAGGACACTGTTCCCAACCGCAAAATAAACATCGGAGTCCACCTTGCTGCCTACACAACGGCCGAGCCACCGAGCCCGTCGGAGAAGGCACCCACCACCGCAGCAGGAAGCCAAAGTGACGGCGAACTAGCGACGACCGCCAGACACCACGCAAAGAGGGGAAGATAGAGCCCCCAACCCCAGCAACAGAGTTGAGTGGAGAGGCCAGCAAAGGAGAAGAGACGGGAAGGCCGAGCAGAGGGGAAGGAGGAAAGCAAAGGTCTGAGAGGGGCAGAGGCTTTGCTCAAATCTTACACCAAGAAGTGAAGATCTAAGGAAAAGCCTCCACCCCAGATCTAGGGTCGGCTAAGGGAGAGGTTTTTAGAAAGAAATGAGAGGTTTTTTTGAGGAAAGAAATAGGGGAGCATTTTTGCTCACGAGTCAATTTTTGTTAGAGATGATCTTAGGGTCTCAAATTTTGGTCTCCACTAACCTGATATAAATATTTTATTTAAATGCATTATTGAGATTTCAAATTTAGCAGAGGCTTTCTTAGGATTTCCGTAGTCAATTATCAATTAATTCTTGCAACCAACGGGTGCAAATCATAAAGCTTTGACAGTTGAAGGGGGTAAAATGTAATTTAATCTAAATAGGCATAGGTTAAATGAATAATAGCAAATTGCTACCTATATAATCAAATTTTTTGTTGGGTTAGTTTTTTCTGCCCTAAATCCCTTCTAAAACCTCCCACCGTCTTACGCCGCTCGGCCTTAACTTTGCTTTCCTCCAGCCATATCTTTTTGTTCGCTCCCTACGCTCAGATCCATCATCCGTCGTCAAACATCTCTACACCAGGTTCTCTCGGTCCCTCTCTCCCACTTTTTCATAAATTTTATGATAATTTTGGTAGCCCGTTACAATTCTTTCTGATTTTTCTTTTTAGTTTCGAAACTTAGGGAAAGTAAGAGATAAGATTCTGATTTTTTTCTTGGGTTTGTCATTTTGAAGGGTCATGGCCGAAGAGGTGGCGCAGCCATTGACGAATGAAGCAGAGGTGAAAATTCTATCTGATCTTTCTTTCTAGTTTCGAAGCTTAGTGAAGTAAAAAGAAATTTAGGATTCTGATTAAATTTCTGAATTTTTTTTTCCCTGTGTTTGTCTGTTTGAAGAAGAAGATCACGCCGAGAGAGGGGGAGTTGCCATATGTACACGAGGTTGTATTGAAGAGAAGGAAAACCAATGAAGAGTTGGCTTTAAGGAGGAAAGAGCAATTGGAGCAGAGGAATTTTAAATCCCAACAAAATAAGCTAGAATTTATTAAGAAACCTGAAGATTTTGTCAAAGAGTACCGCTACAGAGTAAGCTATCAGCTCTTTAAGTAATTTTTAGTTGTAATCAATGTTGGGTGTTGTTAAATAACCCTTCCTTTGTATTCGTGCTTAGACTTAAGTAAGTTAGAATTCAAAGATAATTATGTTGTTCTGCATGTGAAAATGGGTACTACCTCTAGATGTTTATCATTAGTGTCCCAATGTTGTTATGTGCAACCTTTTTGCTTGAGCATTAGAATTCGGAGACCGTTCTCTGTGATAATCTTGGAGGGGGGTCGTTCTAGAAATTTGGTTGCTTATACAAAAATAGGGAAAAAAGTTTTTATATACCCTTTCTAATTTTGATTTTAGTCCATAGATGAAGCTTGACAACACTCTGTAGATGTGGGATTTGAGAAGTAAGTGCCAGAAGTATAATGATTTACTTTGTCTTGTAAATGGGTAAATTTGTAGGACTTGGAGTGTATTATGTTATAATTCGTAAGTGGAGATTGTTGGTTCTTATAAGCTTGTTGAGGACGGGTATTCTTACTTGTATTTAGTAATTCCATAGGCCCGCTTTTCTATCTGAACCTACATTTTTATATTCTCTAGTCTGTCTGAATTCTGATTAGTCGTTGATTGAAATTTTCTGTTTCCTTAATTAGGAGATGGACCTAGTTCATATGAAACACAGGTTGAGGAGAAAAAGGCCAGCATTGCAGGCAACTAACTCACAGCTTCTTTTGGTCATTCGCATACAGGGGTAGGTTTCAAATTTAATTTGATAATCTTGTTCTCACTTTATTTGTATCTCGAACTCTATATCTAATTTCTCAATATCCCTTTTCCAGGAAAAATGACATGCACCCTGTTGTTAGGAAGGGCTTATACAGCCTGGGATTGAGAAAAATTTTCAATGCTGTCTTTGTGAAATTAAATGAGTCAAGAATGGAAACGTTGCTGAAGGTGCAGCCTTATGTTGCTTATGGGTAGGGGTTCCGCATACTTCTATTTTCTTTTTTCTTTTTCCAAAATTAAAATGTTCTAAGAGGATAAATGCGGTAAAAGATATAATGGCATTCTCATATGACTTCATGATTTTCTTTCTGAAGTGAGCAACAGTTAATTATCTCTGATAGAAATAGAGGGAAAATTTCAGATTTTGAGTGAGCCATTAACAATTTAGCTATGTTTGGGTTGGACTTTGTATTTATATCTGAACTCTTCCTGACGCTCTTGTATCAAATCTGACTGCCTTTCTACAAATGTATACATGCTGTTTGCAAGACCAAAGTTGGAACCTGTCATCAAGCATTTATATATTAGAGAAAATTAAGTGCATCAGGTACATATGCTTGATGACAGGTTCCCACTTCCCAGTACCAGGTATCAATGGACTTTGTAGAAAACTTCCAGTGTCTTTGTATATTCCTTTAGATGCACTTAATATGCATGCATATATATTTTATGTTCTCAATGTTTTTGAGTTATGAGTTATAATCAAACTGGGTGATAGGAACAAATAAGATCCTTTCAGAATAAAGTTTGGGGTGTTGTCTACAAGTTCGGTAGGGTCTCCACACATGAGTTTGTCCGCTCCTGCAGGAATCTGATTCTTGTCTTTCAGTTTCATCTTTTCTCATTTCTGTTATAATCTATCAATTGTTAATTTAATTGCATATGAGCAAAAGCTGTTGTGGTATGTTTTGTTAGACTTGTGCTGAAATATGGTGTCCCTTAGTGTTTTTATTGGTACTTCGTTCATATATTCTTTGTGGTTAGGCAAGTAGTTGCAGTGTGTTCCAAGCTAAAGTGGAGTAGACAGGTCTGGGGCTATTAAGATTTAATTCGGAAGTCAAAAAGTTCTATGCATTTCTTTTACATCAGATGGCTGGAATCATATCATACACCATGTTAGTTATTCATCTTTAATGGCTGTCTTAGGATTTCAATTTTGTTTGTTCCAGTAATTGAACTACAATGTTGGGTAGTATGGATGGAGGCATGCGTAGATGATACAATTCTTTTACGCTTGATATTTGTTTTTGGTACACACATGACTAGAGATCGATTCACTGCAATTGCTCTCTTGTGGGGGCTACAGAGCTGAATCTGAGGCTTCCTTGAACAATGTTGGATATCCAGTTAAAAGATTCAGAAATTGAGTTCTTTCCCCCTCATATTGTTGCATTATGGTACTGGAAGACCAATGTTCATGGTTATAATGATATTTTTTTTTTTTGAAGGTGTCCTAACCTTAAGAATACAAGGGAGCTGATTGTCAAGAAGGCCTTTGCAAGGATAGACAAGAAGAAAGTTCCTCTTACAGATAACAACCTTATTGAGCAGGTAGTGGATAATGTTTTGCTGCAGATTGGGCATACTAGGCTAGTCATACGTGACATTTTTTAATTAATTAAATATAAATTCCATTAAATTCAAAACATCTATCTGGCAGGCATTGGGGAAGTATGATATCATATGCTTAGAAGATATAGTGCATGAAATTGCTACTATTGGACCCTATTTTAAGGAGGTTACCAGCTTTTTATGGCCCTTTATGCTCAACAAGCCTGAAGTCGGATTAAAAGGGTCAAAAAGGGCATACAAGGATGGGGGAGATGCCGGCGATCGTGGGGACAAGATCAATGAACTAATTAGCAAGATGAATTAGCTTAAGAAAACATGCCTTGTGATAATTTATTCTGGTTTTATGAGGATTGAGGTTGTGTTCTCTTTTTTTGATCTATCAAAAACAACGCTGTAATAGTGTTTTGTTGCAATCAACTAGTTAAAAGTGGAATTGTTCTTTATCCGTTTGGTTTCATCTTTATATCACTTCCTTAGTTCTTATTAGCCCTCGGCATTGGGTCGGGTTGGGCAAGTTCGGCCCAAATTTTTTGGGCTTGGGCTGGGTTTATTAAATAATTTTTAAATTTACGGGTCAGGTTGGGCGGACTTAATGACATAAAAAAGAGCCCACGGGTTTTTATCGGGCCGGTTTTATATCAGGCTTTTCGGGTCGGGCCTATTAAGTCCATTTGGATTGCGCTTACGTGGGTTTTTGCAATAAATTGTATCTCAAATTTTAAAATTACAAAAAAATATATGCATGAAAAAAAAATATTAATAATGAAAAAAATACTCAAGGGTGCAAAAACTTGGTCTTGTTAAAATAAAATACTCAAAGGTGCAAAAACGTTGGGCCTATTAAGTAGGTGGAGGAGTGGTTAGAGTTTATATTGGGTATTGGGTATTGAGCTTCTTAAAATAAATTAGGTGGGCTTGGGGCTGAGATTTGGGTTTGGATTGAAATATTGGTATTAAGAATGAGTTGAGTACTAATTTTTAAATAATAAGTATTTTATATTTTCGGGCTTATGGGTCGGGTTTATTACGGGCGGGTCGGGCTGGGCTTACTGGGCTTTATCGGACTCGGGCCTATCGGGTTTGAATATCATAAGCCCAAGCCCAGCCCGTTAACTCTCGGGTCGGGCCGGACTTTTGTCCATCGGGCTTATCGGGCCCCCATAAGCCCATGGACTTTTGGGCCAAATGATGAGGGCTAGTTCTTATTTTGTATGTCATTTACTTGACATCATATCAATGAAACTTGCTTAGGAGTGATTTATAAGCCTAGGGGTGCTCAAATTTGTACGGATGGTCATGTAAGTTTTCTTGTTGGGATTAAATATATAAGGATTTCATTGATAAGTAAATATTACAAAGCAATATGGAAATCCATACACAAAAGTATTTAGATGGGACATAAGTATACAAACAAAAACACCAAATTCATATGTAGAAAAGTCAAAAAATAAGCAAAAAATCAGCCTAAAATTCATAATTTCATAATTTAACTTTATTGTAATTTTTATTATTGTAATTTTTATTTAATTATCTATTTTTTGGCACTTCCTCTATAAATGGAGATGTCATTTCATTGTCTAAGGCTCCCCTTTTAGTTCCTTTTTTTTTTCTCTTTGTAGATACATTTTGGGACCTTTTTTTATCTTTCTTTTAAATTTTGTTTTTAGACTTATTTTTAGACTTTGTTCTTAGACTTTCTCTGGCTTCTCTTTGTACATATTTTTATGCTTTCCTTAAAAAAAACTTAGGCTAGGTAATTCTAAGACAATTCGAGAGTTTTAAGTCTGATTTTCTTGTGTTTCTTCTTCCATCCTCACAAGGTTTTGTCTGCTGCCAGGGATCCTTGTGAAAAACTATATTTTTCTATTTAAACTCTTGTTATTGTTTTGGTTTTACTTATAATTCAATATATGTTTTGGTATTTTTTTTCCAACATTTGTAAATATGAATACAATCTCCATGTGTTTTTATAACGACCCGTCCCGTAATCACGGGATTATCGGGAGGTGGAAAATGTTGACTTTTGATCCAGGAGGTTATTTGGACTTTGACTCAGGCCCATTATGTAGATCGATGGATTACAATTACGTAGATAGATGACACGTCAAATTTGGACATCAGACGGTTATTTTACGAGTCAATGAAGATTTTAGTCGATTCTACGGTGCACATTTTTTGAAACAAGTGGACTTTGATTGTTTGAATAGTAGGACCCAAAATATCTAAGAATGGACCAAAGGATGAGTGACAAGTGTTACTCATCCCATTGGCCCCTTTTCCCACATACATGCATCTCATCTCTCATTTTTCAAACAAACATATACACACCCGAAGACCACCCCACTCCCCAAAACTTCATCACATCTTCATCCCGTGCTCAGGTTGTGAAGGTTTGAGTGAGGCTAAGAGACTCATAGAGACGGTGGAAGATGAAGGAGCCGTAGGGGCTACTTGGAAACCCGAGAAACAGGTAAAACCTGTGACCCAAAAGCTTAGATAGTTGGGTTTTGGTTTTGAGATAATGGAACTCTAATTTCTATTCACCATCATCTTCTGTGAGACCTGGCGAGTGCCTAGGACCAAAAATGAGAGAGGTTGGACGCTAGAATCACCCTGGGAATAAACTCAAAGTTAGGCCGTGAGAGTTGAGCTTGGTTGGAGGCTTTACAGGTATGATTTCTCACTTTTAAGGTCGTAAATCTGTTTCTGGGTGAGAGACAATCCTAATGCTGAAAGAATGGGGGAAAATGGTTGATAAATGGCGATGTTTGGATCAGCTCATGATTCGGGTCGAACGACCCATTATAGAGCCGTGGGTTAACCCGGTTAGAGGAAGAAGATGATGATGTGGCAGCCCACGTCATCATGTCAGGCCACGTGTGACACGACCCACCCCCAATCCCCCGGGATTAAGGGATAAGTCATGCTCCCGTCTAACACACGTGCGACACGAAGGTTAAACACCTGTCCAACCTCCATGGAACATGTAAGCTAGACAAGGGATACCCAGGTGAACGTACCAAAAACCACGTCTGGTTTCCCAAAGTGCGCAAAAATCACTGTGGATCGTATGTGTGATGCCTCCGTCTCACTAACAACAGCCCACACCGCATCAACCTATAGGGTATCAAAAAATAGAAAAGATTGTGAGTGGATAAAAATAAATAATAAGTTCAGAAAACATTTATAATAAAAGACATTTAGACCCTCCACGTAAAACTAATGCATGCATTCGAAAACTAGTTCATTTTGAAAACCATTTCCTTCCAAAACCGTTTATGAAAAACAAAAATCATTTTTCTTTTCTTCAAATCCCGGGCCTTATCCCAAAACCATTAAATCCATATCATCTGGATCACAGCCCAAAACATCTGAAAACCATTTGAAAACCATCAGTGTATCATAGAAATCCAAAATCATTTAAAACACATGTCCATCAATCGAACCTGCTAGATCTATCCGAGTCTTTAACCTCAATATATATCCGAGTCTTTAAACTCAATAGGCCTCCGTGGGAAATCACAATATCGAGTCTTTAAACTCCCGAGTCTTTAAACTCACCGGGTCTTTAAACCCAAAATCACATATCCGGGCCCGCCCCCGTCACATATCATATCCGGGTCTTTAAACCCAAAAACAGATCCAGAAAATCCAATTCAAAACCATGTTATCAAAGACAAATCCATAAATCAATTTCCAAATCCGAATCCGAAATCATCATTCTGAATAAAGCCAAATCCGGAATCATCATTCCGAATCCAAATCCATAAATCACGTTTATCGAAATCACTTTTCCAAATCCATTTATAAACCATTGAAATTAATTCATAATTAAAATCTCAAAATCATAGTACCAAAACCATCATCAAATCATATCATAAAATCATAATCTCGTAAATCATGTAAATACGTAAAATATCGTGAAATACGTGTAAAACGAAAATCATAAAGATCATAAGCATAAACATAGAAATCACATATAGGAAACGTATAAAACATTTATGCATGCATCATAATTTAGAAAGCAAAGTCCACTCACAGACCATCCTCGTTGCCGCCTCGATACGCGTGCAATTACGCTTTCCCAGCTAATCCACTATCACCGGACTTCCCGAACCTATCCATATCACATACTAAGGTCACTAACTACTTCATAATTCTTCTACTAAATGCCCGTAATTTTCCTGAATTTTTAACTATTTTTAAACTATCCCTTAAACCTTCGGATATCCCGAATCATATCGAAACGATGTCCGATTGACTCGAAACCAGTCCCAAAATGTTTTTTACATCGACTACTTAAAAAGTCACGTTGAACTATTCCCCAGGAACAGTGCCACGCGTCCTTATGCTCCGCCCAAATGGGTTGCGCATGAAAGCCACGAGCCGCAATGTTCATTGTCTTCAACTTCTCGATCGACCGGTTCGGACTAGCCAGGTCCAACCGAACCGGCTTTCCCGATTTTCATCCAATTTCAGTCCATTTTTTTTTATCCTTTTCATTCTATAGTTTCGTCTAGTGATTTCCTACACATCTACATTTTCACAACTCGACAACCAGGTATGTAAGGTACCTTCCAAACCAAGATCACATGGCTAGTTTTTCCTCCTCTATGTTCTCGTGACTCCGGCCACCACAGATCGCCTCAGGCCATGAAATCGGTCCCATCGACTCCCATGACCTCTAGAACGATGTTCCAAGCATTAGAATCATGTAAAACCTACTAAAAGTAAAGTTTCCATTTTTGAACCAGAACTTACCCGTTCATGGATCCCACGACCACTGTCCACGACGACACATCACGAAGGCACCATCACACTTGTCGCACCACCCATGTTCTTTCTTGTTGAAAACGCACTAGTAAAGGATGAAGTTTTGAGGAGGTTTGACGGATTGGTTCTTTACGGTTTGACAAATACTCTGTTTTCACTCTCACGGTCCACTTCCACCGTCGTGATCACCACCATGAGCATCCCATCATATTCTCTTAGTTCCCTTCACACTTCACAAGCAAAGAAGGGAGATCAAAGGAGTTTGTAGGGATTGTTTCTCACGGGTTCACTCACACACACAATTGACTCTGATTTTCTCTGTTTTCCACTCAACCCGTGAACACACATCACTCTGATGTTAAAACCAAATTAAGGTAGTGAAGGAGGCTTCCACAGCCTTCCAGTAAGGGACAAGTGTCCAAAAAGCATTGGGCACAACTCCCAAGGCAACATAAATGACCAAACTACCCTTTAGGCCAAATTACCAAAATGCCCCTCAACTTCCGAACGTCATAACTTCTTCCTCGAATGTCAAAACCGGACGTGCCACCTGTCCACAGACTCATGACGTCCCGAACTACATCAGAGTCATCGCCCAAAGTTCATTTGACCATCCGAATCAAAAGTCAACGTTTTGCCCAATTCTAGGGGCAAAACGGTCATTTCTCACCGTCCGTCTGAAATCACCCAACTAATCACTGATTACTTACACTAATCAATCATTAATCACTAATCTAATCTCGAAATCCAGGACGGGTCGTTACAATCTTCCCCCCTTAAAAGAATTGCGTCCCCGAAATTCCGCCTCGAAATTTCGCATCTCGTACGTCCACTATTCCTTGGGGGAATCCAACTTGTCTCACACCTAGGTCTCTTACCCGGTGTACATCACCATCCAATCCAGCTTTTATCTTGACATTTTTCAAACCATCACCACAACTGTCATCACATCCAACTCATACCATCTTTCGGTCCATTTGGCAATCACAACATTTCAAACTCGTACGGTACCTCGTGTACTTCTATCATCATACCCGCCGACACTCACGGCTCAGCCATCACCAGTCGTATCCCTACCACAACCTTGGCTCCCTTCCGAGTCATCCCAAATGTACCTTGTACCAACTCCCTCAACATAACATAAGATTCTGTCGTCCATAGGCACGAATCTCACCTCTCAAACCAATCCTCAAGACTGCACTCATCGGCCTCGATATTCTTATCAACCGACATTTGTTCAATGATCCGTACTGACTCCATCAGCGATCCGCGCCGATCTCACCGGAGTCCCAACATCAACGCTCATATTGAACAACTCGACAAGTCATGACACTAATGGTTCCACTAACCACCAACAAAATCAACCTGTGGAAGTACCATCCACGTCCCACACTACTTGTCTGTACCTGGACCCTATTGGACACGCGTCTAACCATGATCACACATCTCCGATCACACATCTCAGCGTCAGGGTCCCAACAGCCAATCATGGCTCTGAGCATCCAGCTCATACATCATCATTGAATCCAACAATAACCAATAAAATCACTCTGGATCACCCTTATCCGATCCACATGCTCAGTCAATCAAGCACATTGGAACTACTCTAATCATCAATATGACCACTAACACATCTCTCAAATACATGCAACAATCACATCTACAATGATCACAGTGTAGACCACCAAAACGTCACAATAGCCTCAATTACATCCATCATATATTATACCATAAATTACTTCCAATGACATACCACAGTTATCGATCAAACACATCGGTATTAGCCGAGCTCCAATACACTTATGAAGATCACGATGTATCCCGACTCCATCTAATAATCATCATAATACATCCTTCGAGCGTCACACTGTATCTTCCGGCACATAACATCCTCATATCCATACTGACTACCACCTGACTACGAGTCAATCGCACTTCACCTTTGGAGTCCATCGGTCCAACAAATACTAGACTAACACTTCAGGCCCAACATGTAACGACCAGTCCCGAATTATCAAAACTAATTAAGAATTAATGATGGATTAGTGAGGCTAATCGGGGATTAGCCGACGTTCAGGGCAAAATTACGATTTTATCCCTAGACGAGGGTAAAAAGTTGACTTTTGACCCAGGAGGTTCGATGTCCGAGGGCCGAAGATCATTACATAGATCGTGTCAATACGAGTCCGTAGACAGACGGCAAAATTGGACATTCGACGGAAAAGTTACGGTTCATGGAAGGTCGAGGGAACTATTACACGTTTTACGAGACAAGGGACTTTTTTTCATTCAATGGGGCCAAGATATTTGAATCAGGCCCAATGGATGAGTGACAAGTTTAATCCATCCATTGCTCACCTAACACAGACACATGCATATCCATTCCCCTTGTCTGTGTTCATCCAATCCAACCCAATGAACCCCAAAACTCATTACCCTTCCCCTTTTTGATTCTATGGGAGGCCATGAGAGGAATTGAGGGGAGTGTTGGACTAAGGAAGGTGGTGGCAGCAGTAGGGCCGCCGTGCACGATGGTGGGAGCTCACGACCAAGGTAACCCGTGACCCCCCTTTATATTCAAATTTTGGATTTTGGGGTTTGGACGTTTAGAATGTTAGTGGATGATTAGGGGATGTTGTGAGGGGTTTTTTTGAGTCATGTAGAGCCACAAAAGGTGGCTGAGGACGGGTGAGCCGACCATACCACAGCCGTGAAGCATTTTCGGTGGCTATCCACCGAATTTCAATTCTGGCCAAGTAGGCCCAATCTAAACCCACAAACCTTCCTATAAGGATCCTAGGAGCCTAATAGAACCCTTAGGATTGAGTTTGGGCCCTTGGGTATGCCCTGAACATAGCATGGACGTTTTGGGATAAAATGGTTTATTGAACCCATGGATGTTAGGATTGTTTTCAATGATTTGATTGCATAAAATGGTTCTTATGATGGATTAGAGTAGATTGGTGGAAAGAAGGAAGAAAAAGGACGAAAAAATAGGAAAATAGGGCCATGAACCGGTCACGCCGGTCCAGTTGGATCGGCCGAACCAGTGAACGGGCCGGACCGGTTCGAGTGGAGGTTGAAGATGGATACTGTGCAGGCGCGTGAAGCCCAGGCGTAGGGCCTTCAGGCGGTGCATGGGGGTAGATTTTAGGGAAGTTTCCAACATGTAATTTCATCTATTTGATGTAATGAACATTTTGGGACTGGTTTCGAGTCGATCAGACACCGTCTCAATATAGTTAGGGAGGTCCGAAGGTTTAGGACCGCGTTTAAAAATATTTAACAATCCTTGAAAATTATGGGGCTTTTATGAGGGGTGAATTACGTAGTTAGAAACCCTCTAAAGTAATTTGGACAGGTTTCGGAACCCCGGAGACAGTGATTAGCCTGAGAAGGTGTATGGCGAGCATATCGAGGCGGCAACTCGGACAGCCTGTGAGTGGACTTTCTTTTATGAATCGATGCATGCATAAACGTTTTATATGTGTTTATGAATGGGTTTGGTAATGCCATGAGTGCATTTGTGTGTGTTTACATATTGGCACGTACTTCGAGGTTTTCGATTTTATACGTGCTTATACGCGTTTTTGGTTTTGGGTTAAATGAAATGGTTTTGAAAAGTTAAAACTGGGCATGAGACCCATTTGGTTTTGGTTTTGACTCGGGCATATGGCCCTATTGATTACCTACGGGTCTGAGTCGTGGTCGCGATGGGTGTTATGTGCACAACGATGGACGATACGACGCTCGCCTCCGGACTAGGGATGTGTTCCTTACGGAAAGGTCACGATGCACGTCCCGTTATCGAGCAGCCACTGGAGGCTCGACTTCGAAGTGCTGATGGTATAGGAGATCGATAGTTGATGTGTGCTCCATGATCTAGAGGTGGTCGCGGTGGTTGATATGTTCATGGCGACATACCAGGATTGAGAGCGGTCCTGGACTCATGGTTGCACACATCACTATGATTGGACTTGTGATTAACCCTAAGGTATCGAGATCGATGCCCAGTTGATTTTGAGTTCGGGCTAGAGGCGTAGTTGACTTGTGGTATCGGGCTTGAGTCCCGATTGTAATTTTTCATACTAGTATGTATATGCCCTCCTTATGAGCGTATTGGTCTCCTCTAGACGTCGTTGATCCTGGAGTGTCACGATCCACTACCTGGAATGAGTGACACCAAGAGGGAGCACATTCCAGGAGTGAGAGATATGGTATAGTCTCGGACTGAGTCCGCAGACCCTCCTCCAGACGTCATAGATCCTGGATTTTGGAAGAGCCTCCCAGATGTCGTAGATCCTGTGGGTAGACTCGGAGTGAGACCTCGAGTAGTGTGCACACTGATAGATATATCGTGACGCGTTATTGATTGGGCACATGAGGTGCCGAGGATGGGTTTATATATATAGATATATGTTTGTATGAGTTTTCACAGAGATGGTTTTGGACTAAGACCCACGTGTATTGATTTTGGGCGGAGACCCACGTGTATTGGATTTGGGTTGAGACCCACGTGTGTTGGATTTTGGATGAGTTCCCACTTGAATTGGATTTTGGGCCAAGACTCCGTGTTTTATGTTTGAGAAATGGTTTTCGAATGCATGCATACTTTTTAGTGAAGGGCATAAATGTCTTTTTCTGTAAAAAAAAAATTTATAAAATTATTTGTTTTGACCATTCACAGCTTTGATGTTTTTGATGCCCTTCAAGTTGATCGTGGATGCGGGCTGTAGTAGAGACCGAGACATCACACTCCTCCTCTGGATACTGGTGCTCTCTGGCAGTCCCGGTTGGGCTAAGGACAAAATTATCCCTGGTCTAACCCTTCGTTTCAGACGGGATCAAACACGTTCCACGTTAATCCCGAGGGATTTGGGAATGGTTGTGACAAGTGGTATCAGAGCGAGGTTTTACTCTTAAAGAGGCGTACAGGTCGAGGATGTGATGTCTCTATAATGGAAACAGCCCGTCATCAACCTGATAGTTAGGGTAAGAGTAGGAGGATTCAGTGGAATCGAACCCTAGTTAGATTATGTTTAGCACGAGATGCGACGGTTTAGGGTTTGTTTGGCAGAGGATGTCGCGTCTTCTGAGAGGTTGGACCTTGAGTGGGATCAATAAGTATGTGAATCCGACAGCTTAGAGCTGCATAGTTACTATAGATAGGATCCAGTGGACCTATAGATGCAGGATGACGACTTGAGAGTCGGGACCATCGAGTAGTCATGACAGACATGGATTGGAGCAAAGTGGAACCAGTGGAGGTCAGACATTAGAGTCGTTCACGAAGAAAGTTCAAGGATCAGAGATTGTGCTGCTAGGAGCAGTTAGGCGCATAATGACCATAGTTGATACTGTTGGGAAGAGGAACGCTTGATCCTATTCGGTATGAGATTTCCATATTTAGGTGTGTCAAATCCCAGAGGGATGTCGACTAGTAGGTGATGCCCGAAATAGTTGTTGTGTGGCATGGTAGGATTCGATTATGACATGTAGCGCTTGTGCAGTGTTAGGCACGGAGTGTGGCAGTAAAGTTACTAGAGGACGAGATCCTTAGAATGTGGTTACTGGTTGATTGGACACCAGTACAGGGGTATGACAACTTTTCAGAGTCGAGAGCGTTGGATCGGTCAGGATGGACGTGTTCCAGGGAGCAGCTGAGATACGATAACCCTAGTTGGTAATTGATTGAACATGTTACCAGGAGGACGGTACTTGTCAACTGGAACCTGAGGTGGACCGACCAACGGATGTTGCATGTCGAGCGGTTGGTACCGGCGGTGAGTTGAACGCATAGGTTCGGAGTCTCGGTGGTAATGTATGTGGGGTGTGTCTGCACGAAATCGCGGTAGGTACCACCATCGAGACTGGATTGTTGTTGGTTGTTGAGACGTGGGGGACATACGGGGAACGTTTATTTTCTAATATGGATTGTCGGAATGGTCATACCCGGAGTCGTGGGGTATGAGGGAGGTAGAGCCCCTCCGACCCGAGCAGAGTTAAACAGACTGGAAAGGTATGTGCTATACCTGGATGGGTGACAGGCACCCTAGTTCGTTGTGGACGAACAACGTGGGTGTTCGGTGTTGGAACTTGATCCCACAAGGATTGGGACGTGTGAATTAGATTGCTGACGTGAACAGTGATGGAAGAAGCTGAAGAGAATCTATGGACGTGCTTAGTTCGAAGGGAAAGAATTAAGCTTTACAGCAATTATCAAAGAATACTCGTAGTCGAGGGTTTGGGAAGTCCAGAGGTTGGACTTGACCCCCAGTTGAAAGCATACCTATTTCCAACATGGTTGCAACTACTCTCAATTTCGAAGTAGATGAAGGAGACTTCTCATTTTTTGCTCTTTAGTAGATAGTGCTGGATGCCGGAGGATGACATAAGACAAACTTTGATGTCATAATCTTGGATCCTCCTTGATTCTTCCCTAGGTGGGATGACGAGGGGTGTTAGGACAGCTAAAGGGTTCAAAGAGGGTGTAAGAACCGAACACCTAGGCTGTGGATCAAATCGATTGACTTAGAGAGCAGATGATTCTTGGTGTCTCTGGATGTGACAAGTGAGTGCCCGAGGTGAGTCAGATTGAGTAATGTGAGGACGATCGGGATGACTGAGATGATTGTGACAATCGTGAGGCGATTAGACCGAGGTCTGGTTGTCATTGGAGTGAATTGCCTTGCTGATTACGCTAAGCTAGGAACAAGGAAAAACCATATTGTAAGACTATTGAAGGATCCCTTAGCATAATTGGTGAGATGACAAGACAGAGATTGGATATAGAATGAGTGTGAAACAAGGACGATACAGGGATATCGATTAGGAAAAGATTAATAGCCAATGCCGCGAGTTGGACTGGAGGGAAGAGATTATGATGGATTGAGGCTGGCTCGGGACGAACGATTGAGTATCAAACCACAGTCGGAGTGAGGAATAAGTGGGTTAGTGTCTAGAGTCCTAGTTGAACATACGATAGTGATCGTAATAGGAAGAAAATCAATGAGTACTATGATCGGATGGGTTCCGACATATTGGTGTGATGACTGGACGTCGAATGCTGTGAACTCGAGCAGGGTTGATGGAGAGGGTTCAGAGATTAGGTGGGCCGAGAGCTCAGGGCCTTGCGGGCTAGAGGAACCCTAGTTACTGTGTGAGTTTCTTGCTAGGACAAGTATTCGACAGGACGAGTGGTATGACAGTTGAGACTCGAGGTGAGTCCAGGTGTCAGCGGAGATCGCTGAGGGATGTGAGATACGATACGATACGAGGACTCGAGAGCGAGTCGAGATCAGAGTGGCGCAACGAAAGCGCAGTGGAGCCGAGCGTTACCGGCTAGTCATGATCACAATCATGGACTTAGGGAGTATTAGAGGATAATGGTGTCCCTCTGAACAGTGGATTACGGTTGCAAACCATCTAGTGGCCGAGGACGAGGTAATGCTCAATGGTAGCAATGAGGATAATTGTCGAATCGGACGTTGAATAGGGTATCTGCTCCGGTTGGAGGATAAGAAGGGTCGTCAGACTGAAAAGTTGACTTCGATTGTCAGATGAGAGGAACCGTCACGCTGAAAAGCCAATTTGACGACCATTTAGTATAGCCGACCAGTCAGAGTGAGCGACAGGTGGGATTAACGAGCGTCGACGTCCCGCGTGTGACATACGAGCCGAAGTGTGGCTTTGCTAGAGTTGAGTTGGAGCTTGGCAGATCTGGTGACAGTGCGTACCGATGAGTACGGCATTGTGGCGGACATGTACTTTTACACGAGAGTACCCGAGTAGGGGACATAATTAGATTCCACAGTTTGGCTATGGAATTGGGTTGATTTGAATTTCGAGGACGAAATTCTTGAAAGGGGAAGATTGTAACGATCCGTCCCAAATTAGCGGGACTAATTAAGAATAAATGACGAATTAGAGAGGCTAATCAGGGATTAACTGAGGATTAATGGACATTCAGGGTGAAATTACAATTTTACCCCAAGATGAGGGAAAAAAGTTAACTTTTGACACGGGAGGTCCGATGGCCGAGGGCCGAAGATCGTGTTGATACGAGTCCATAGATAGGTGGCACGTCGAAATCGAACTTTCGACGAAAAAGTTACGGTTCACGGAAGGTCGAGGGAACTATTGCACACTTTACGAGACGTGGGACTTTTGTCATTCAATGGGGCCCAAATATTTGATTCAGGCCCAATGGATGGGTGACAAGTGTCACCCATCCATTGCTCACCAAACACAGACACATGCATATCCATTCCCCCTGTCTGTGTTCATCCAATCCAACCAGATGAACCCCAAAACCCATTACCCTTCCCCTTTTTGATTCTATGTGAGGCCATGAGAGGAATTGAGGGGAGTGTTGGACTGAGGAAGGTAGTGGAAGCAGCAGGGCCGCCGTGGACGGCGGTGGGAGCTCACGACCAAGGTAACCCGTGACCTCCCATTATATTCAAATTTTGAATTTTGGGGTTTGAACGTTTAGGATGTTAGTGGATGAATAGGGGATGTTGTGAAGGGTTGTTTGAGTCATGTAGAGCCATAAAAGGTGGTTGAGGACGGCTGAGCTGGCCATACCACGGTCGTGAAGCATTTTTGGTGGCTATCCACCGAATTTCAATTCCGGCCAAGTAGGCCCAATCTAAACCCACAAACCTTCCTATAAGGATTCTAGGATCCTAATAGAACCCTTAGGATTGAGTTTGGGCCCTTGGTTATGCCCTGAACATAGAATGGATGTTTTGGGATAAAATGGTTTATTAAACCCATGGATTTTAGGATTGTTTTCAATGATTTGATTGCATAAAATGGTTCCTAGGATGGATTAGAGTAGATTGGTGGAAAGAAGGAAGAAAAAGGACGAAAAAATAGGAAAATAGGGCCCTGAACTGGTCACGCCGGTCCAGTAGGATCGACTGAACCAATGAACGGGCTGGACCAGTTCGGTTGGAGGTTGAAGATGGATACTGTGCAGGCACGTGAAGCCCACGTGCAGGGCCTTCAGGCGGCACGTGGGGGAGAGCTCGGGGAAATGTCCAACATGTAATTTCATCTATTTGATGTAACAAACATTTTGGGACTGGTTTCGATTCGATCAAACATCGTCTCGATATAGTTCTGGAGGTCCGAAGGTTTAGGATGACGTTTAAAAAAAGTTAAAAATCCCAGAAAATTAGGGGGCTATTATGAGGGGTGAAATACGTAGTTAGTAACCCTCTAAAGTGATTTGAATAGGTTTCGGAACCCCAGAGACGGTGATTAGCCCGAGAAGGCGTATGGCGTGCATATCGATGCGGCAACTCAGACAGTCTATGAGTGGACTTTCTTTTATGAATCGATGCATGCATAAATGTTTTATATGTGTTTATGAATGTGTTTTGTAATTCCATGAGTGCATTTGTGTGTGTTTACGTATTGACACGTACTTCGAGGTTTTCGGTTTTATACGTGCTTATACGCGTTTGTGGTTTTGGGTTAAATGAAATGGTTTTGAAATGTTAAAACCGGGCATGAGACCCATTTGGTTTTGGTTTTGACTCGGGCATATGGCCCTATTGATGACCTACGGGTCTTAGTCGTGGTCGCGACGGGTGTTATGTGCACAGCGATGGACGATACGACGCTCGCCTCGGGATTGTGGATGTGTTCCTTTTGGAAAGGTCATGATGCACGTCCCGTTGTCGAGCAGCCACTGGAGGCTCGACTTCGAAGTGCTGATGGTATAGGAGATCGATCGTTGATGTGTGCTCCATGATCTAGAGGTGGTCATGGCGGTTGATATGTTCATGACGACATACTAGGATTGAGAGCGGTCCGGACTAATGGTTGCACGCATCACTATGATTGGAATCGTGACTGACCCTGAGGTATCGGGCTCGATGCCCAGTTGATTTTGAGTTCCGGCTAGAGGCCCAGTTGACTTGTGGTATCGGGCGTGAGTCCTGATTGTAATTTTTCATACTAGTATGTATATGCCCTCCTTATGAGCGTATTGGTTTCCTCCAGACGTCGTTGATGCTGGAGTGTCACGATCCACTGCTTGGAATGAGTGACTCCAAGTGGGAGCACATTCCAGGAGTGAGAGATATGGTAAAGGCTCAGACTGGGTCCGCAGACCGTCCTCCAGACGTCGTAGATCCTGTATTTTGGATGAGCCTCCCAGACGTCGTAGATCCTGGGGGTAGACTCGGAGTGAGACCCCGAGTAGTGTGCACACTGATATATATATCGTGACGGGTTATTGATTGGGCACATGAGGTGCCGAGGAAGGGTTTATATATATATATATATATATATATATATGTTTGTATGAGTTTTCATGGAGATGGCTTTGGGCTGAGACCCACGTGTATTGATTTTGGACGGAGACCTATGTGTATTGGATTTGGGCTAAGACCCACGTGTGTTGGATTTAGGATGAGTTCCCACTTGAATTGGATTTTGGGCCAAGGCCCCGTGTTTTATGTTTTAGAAGTGCTTTTCGAATGCATGCATACTTTTTAGTGAAGGGCATAAATGTCTTTTTCGGTAAAATGTTTTTATAAAATTATTTGTTTTGTCCACTCCCAGCTTTGATGTTTTTAATGCCCTTCAAGTTAATCGTGGATGCGGACTGTAGTAGAGACCGAGACATCACACTCCTCCTCCAGATCCTGGCGCTCTCTGGCAGTCCCGGTTGGGCTAAGGACGAAATTATCTCTGGTATGACGTTTCGTGTCAGACGGGATCAGGCACGTCCCACGTTAATCCCGTGGGATTTGGGACGGGTCCTGACACAACACGTCTTCTGAGGAATACCAACTCTGAATCCATCTAAATTTCCTGATCTCCTGAGTCTCCCGATCAACATCTGAATGACTAATCCAATCACATCTTACTTGCATGTATAAGGCATACCCAACACTAGATCTAAGTCCAAACACTCATACCTATGCAAGACAGACCACACTCGTCCTACATAAATCCAACATATCCAATTTTTTGTCATAAAACACGATCTCCTCTCCTCCTAACTTAGCACACTCAGTACACAATTCTTCGATCCATAACAAGGATATCTCAATCTTGCTCCAGGAGCACAACAACTCGATCCTGATCCAGGAGCAATCCAATCCCAGTCCACATGCTTCTAAGTGGAATCCACCTATCGTCCGTAGGTGTAAGACCCTCATTGAATCCATATACAATAACATCACTTTTCTTGCAATTCCCACAAATGATCTTACCACCACACCTGATCAGATCGCTCAAGAATACAACACCTCTAGACTGTGGGTTCTCTTCAATCGCCTCATATCTGTCAATTATAGTCACTCTTCTCTTCTTTCCTTAATTATCTTTCTTCCGTCATCATACCACAGAACTCAAAATGATCCATAACCATGACATCACAATTCATCCTACCTTAACCCAACTCAAACACAATCCCACCATACTCGCCACACATACCAAACGTTAGTGGCGCCATGTCACCAAGTACTCTCTGCTTCTTAACGTTTCCACATTTGTCCACAATCAAGGGGGGAAGGGGTTCACAACTCCTAAAGTTCCTTCATACAAAACAATGAGTCTCCCATAAAAACTCCAGGGTATCCATCATTCAATACTCAACACCTAGCACCGCTCGGAATGAAACACAACATCTCATCGTCGCAATCATAATATCTCCCGATTATGAGATTCCAACCATGTTGGAAGCGTATCCATCTTTTCCAACCATGAGACTCACTCCTCAACACGAATATCACCACTAGACTAACCATCCAAACGTCAACTCCTCCACCGGTCATAGGAAATCCACACTCACTTGGATAACCTCCTTGTGTCCGTAAACAATCCAACTGTCGGAAACATCCTCACTAACCTCGGACTCCGCAATCACCATCCTCGGAGTTTTCAATCACTAGTCTCGAAGAATCACCAAGCACTGGCCTCGACATCACCCATAACTATCCTTGGCAGCTCCATATGCCAACCTCGGCATATACCGACACATTTGACACACTTCGACACATTTAACACAGGTTGACACATCGACGTTCCGACCCATCCAACATCTACTGACTTATCCTGATGTGGCCACAAAGTCCCCACTCACTAGCCCGATCCAAAACGAAGCATAGGTCCATCGTGCTTCCGTTGTGCTACCATGCTCAACTAAGCATCATAGTCACACTGAACTGATCAGGGTCATCCACCAGATCATCCCTAACCTCAGCTGCACCAAGCAGCACAATCGCCAACCTGGCCGAATCATCGATCCAAGTCACGAAAATTAACTAACCACAAACCCCAACTCACGTTTCCAACCTATACACTCACACTGGGGTTTCCCACTCAGGTACTCGCATATACTAAACCAACCATCACTAGGGTCTTCATAATTGACTAACTCGGCTAGGAACATCCACTAGCTTAGAACATCCACTAACTTAGTGTTTTCACACCCGTCAAACCGGCAATCATTGCTAAGGCGTCCTTCGAACTCGGCTGCTCTCAGCCGCACAAGTCCAATCTCAACCAATCTAACCATTCACTTGGTCACACTATCACCATCGACCCAATAGGCTGCCATCATCCGACCTAATCGGCCCACAATGGCCATCCGGCTCAACAGGCTGCCCCTAGGTCGACCAACCAACCATCTATCAATTGTATCTAACTCATCAAGTTACCATCCGGGTTAACCACTCTGGCACACATATGACCATAGGGTCCAACCAACAATCGATCTAACCAAGCTCCAAACACGCCATCCTTCCCGTCCCAAAGTCGGCATACATCATACCCACACCGTGTATCGGGCGACTATCACCCAGGCGCTAGTGATCTCGCCACTAACTAACGAACTATCACTCTAGCATACAGGTTGATGACATGCTGTTCCGCGTCGAGACATCGCATCCACAGCAACATCACATCACACAAGTTGACTAACCAACTGCTTTGGAAGCCATAACCTCACGCAGAGCGCACAAACCGCGCTCTGATACCAAATGACATGACCCATCCCCAATCCCCCGGGATTAAGGGATAAGTCATCCTCCCTTCTAATCCACGTACGACACAAAGGCTAAACACCTGTCCAACCTCCATGGAACACGTAAGCCAGACAAGGGATACCCAGATGAACGTACCAAAAACCACGTTTGGTTTCACAAAGTGCGCAGAAATCACTGTTGATCGCATGTGTGATGTCTCTGTCTCACTAACAACAGCCCACACCGCATCAACCTAGAGGGTATCGAAAAACAGAAAAGACTATGAGTGGACAAAAATTAATAATAAGTTAAGAAAACATTTATAAGAAAAGACATTTAGACCCTCCACGTAAAACTAATGCATGCATTTGAAAACTAGTTCATTTCGAAAACCATTTCCTTCCAAAACCGTTTATGAAAAACAAAATCATTTCTGTTTCCTTAAATCCTGGGCCTCAGCCCAAAGCCATTAAATCCATATCATCCGGGTCACAACCCAAAACATCTGAAAACCATTGGAAAACCATTGGAAAACCATCAATGTATCACAGAAATCCAAAATCATTTAAAACACATGTCCATCAATCGAACCTGCTGAATTTATCTGAGTCTTCAAACTCAATATATATCTGAGTCTTTAAATGCAACATGCCTCAATATCAATCCGATTCTTTAAACTCTCAAGTCTTTAAACTCAATATGCCTCTGGGGGAAATCACAATATTCGAGTATTTAAACTCCCGAGTCTTTAAACTCATCGGGTCTTTAAACCCAAAATCACATATTCGGGCCCGCCCCCGTCACATATCATATCCGGGTCTTAAAACCCAAAACCAGATCCAGCTAATCCAATTCAAAACCATGTTATCAAAGCCAAATCCATAAATCCATTTCCAAATCCCAATCGAAATCATCATTCCAAATAAAGCCAAATCCGGAATAATCATTCCAAATCCAAATCCAGAAATCACGTTTATCGAAATCACTTTTCCAAATCCATTTATAAACCATTGAAATCAATTCATAATTCAAATCCCAAAATCATAGTATCGAAACCATCATCAAAGCATAGCATAAAACCATAATCTCGTAAAACGTGTAAATACGTAAAATATCGCGAAATACGTGCAAAACAAAAATCATAAAGATCATAAGCATAAACATAGAAATCACATATAGAAAACATATAAAACATTTATGCATGCATCATAATTTAGAAAGCAAAGTCGACTCATAAACCATCCTTGCTACCGCCTCGAGACACGTGCAATTACGCTTTCCCGGTAAATTCATTATCTCCGGACTTCCCAAACCTGTCCATATCACATACTAAGGTCACTAAATACTTCATAATGCTTATACTAAATCCTCATAATTCTCTCGAATTTTTAACTATTTTTAAACTATCCCTTATGTAACGACCCATCCCAGAATTTGGGATTAGATTAGTAACTAATCATGATTAACGGGGCTAATCGGTGATTAGTTGGGCGGAATCGAACGAACGATGCAAAATGACCGTTTTGCCCCTAGTCGTGGGTAAAACGTTGACTTTTTATTCGAGCGGTCAAATGGACTTTAACCGATGACGGTGACGTAGTTTGGGACATCACGACTTCATAGACAGCTGGCACGTTCGATTCCGACGTTCGAGGTGAAAGTTATAACGTTCGGAAGTTCAAGGGCATTTTCGTAATTTGGACGAAAAAGGGGAAAATGTTGAATTTTTTACCTGGAGGTCCGATGGTCGAGGACCGAGGGCCGTTAGGAAGGTCTCGATGCCCTGAGTCCATAGACAGGCGGCACGCGTCGATCGGAGTTCAAATAACCAAGTTACGGGTCTAGGACGCGTGAGGGGCATTTTGGTAATTTGCCAAGTGAGGGCAAAATGATAATTTCCTGCAGGGGGACTGTTTGAACCGTGAAACAGAGGGCTGAGCACCCGTGCCGTGTGTGTTCTGAAATCCAACAATTGTTTAACCAGGTTCGTGACATTGGGGAGATTTATTTATCCTGTTAGTGACATTGAGGACTGAGAATGTGCTGGGCGTGCACGGGTGGTGTGTGTGTGGGAAACAAGTGATGGTGTGTGGAATTGAAAAATGAAAACAGAGCAGTGGCTAGGAGTTGTGAGTGTGCACGGGCAGACAGAGTCTGGTGGGTTTGGGACATGAACGGGTGGTGGTTTAAACTGATCAGAGCACGGGAGGCTTTGTAAATTGGTTTTGGGTCCTTTGCGAGAAATAGAGAACTGAGTGGGACTGAGTGTGCCTTGGTTGCTGAAAAGGACGGGATTAAACATAGGGAGTTAGAGGGAGTCGAGGGGGGGCTATTATGGAGAGAAGAAAGAGCTGATATTGAGGGAGAAACAGAATCGGGGAACTTGGGAACTCTTGGAGGGAAATTCGAAAGTTTGTTGGTGGGCGGTTTGGAGCCAAGCTGAGACCACGATTAGTCTACTGGGTTCATTTCGAACTCGACCATACGAAAATTGAAGGGAACTGATCACCGTATGGCCATGAACGGAAGCCCCTGGTTTCAGAGACTTTCGAGCTTGAAGTCGACAACCTCCAGGTAATGTTCCCTGAAATTGAGTGTTCGTTTAGGTCCCTTAAAACTTGTGTCTAAGTTAATTTGGGATTGAAGTCAATTTGGGTGAGTTTCGTACTTCGACCCGTTTGGACGTTCAGGTTCGAGTTGGTCGATTTAGGGCTAATTGAAGGTTATTAAAGTATGGGGTCCTAAATTAACATGATGAGGAATGATTAGGTGGAAGAAGGGAAGGTTTAGGGTGTGAATTGAGGGGTAATTTCCCGGGTCATGTCGCGGGTTGAGGACCCGTTTAGCAGGAATACGGGCGAAAATGGTGACACTGTAGCGTGTTACTGTAGCAGCGCGTGGCTTTCACGCGCAGCCACTTTGGGCGGCGCGTGACGGCGCGTGAGACCCAGTCTTCAATCACGGTCAACTAGTGAATTGATCCTCTCAGTTTATTTAACATCTTTCATTTTAAGTTCGAGTCGATCAGTGGTCGTTCGGGATAGTTTTGAGGGTTCGGAAGTTAAGGCCTTAAGTTAAATTATGTCGAAAAATCATCGCAAATTACGGGAAATAAGTATGTTGTTAATTGAGACCTTAGTAACCCTGAGAAGTGATTTTGGACAGGATTCGAGATTCTGGAAAATGCCGGGAATTACAGGAACGCGTGCAGCGCGAAACCGAGCACTAAGGAAGGTGTGTGAGTCGACATTCCTTTCAAAATTTAATGCATGCATAAATATTCCTATGATTTCTATAATTATGATTACGATTTGTGATTGATTTCGATTTATGTATTTTTGATATGCACACGAAATTGCACGTATTTCGAGATATGGTTTCCCCGTATGTTTTGGATGATGATTTAACGAATGATTTTATATGCTTTGTGCGTATCATGTTTCTAAGATGTTTTGATTATGGTTGTGAGTATGATTCACGATTTTGACACGTATTTCGAGGCTTTATGGATTTGCACGTTTTACGAGGTTTCGAGTATGTTGTGATTTAACCGTGATTTTGGTGATTATGATTGTGGTTTGACGCTTGACCTTGGGATTTGAAAAATGATGTGATTTCAAGGATTTAAAATGGATTTTGAAAAAGGTGATTTCGGGCTTGGTGCTCGGGGCATAGAAGTAATTTTGATGAACGAGATTTCGGTTTTCGGAAGTTTGGAAACAGATTCTTGGTTTGTGTTCGGGATGATGCTTTCAGATGCCGGCTTACGGAATCATTATTGCGAATTTGAATGGAAAAGGATTTAATAAAGTGATTTGGTATGATTATACATGCCCCGTGTTTAATGATGATTTGATTATGGTTGTGAAGTAAGATTTGGGGATTTGAATGTGGAAATTCGGACCATGAGTCCTGTTGTGAAAAATGTGATTTCGGGATGGATCTTGCATTGTGGTGATTGAAAAATGTTTTGGGTTTAAAGACCCGTTGGAAACTGTTTTGGGTTTAAAGACCCGGTGCTATTGCTGGAGCACGTTTTGAGGTTAAAGACTCGGTTAATTGATGACGGGGGATGGCCATGAGTTTAAAGACTCGTGAGTTTAAAAACTCGGTTATTGTGATACCCCCGAGGCCTATTGATTATGTTCTGAGTTTAAAGACTCGTTGAAATCCCGGGAAAGCCTGTTGACGCGCATGGTTTTGAGTTTAAAGACTCGGGCGCACTTGATATCCAACAAACTGATTGATTGTGATTCATTGATATTCTATGATGTTTGGATGTGTTGGGCAGAGGCCCGGTTTATATGGTTGATGGATTTGGTTTATGTTGTATACTTGGATTTTGATTTCGTGATTTCGGGCTGAGGCCCCTGAGTCTATGATTGCTGGCTAAGACCCGAAGGTTAAGAAAAGGAAAATGTTTTTTATTTTCATATACGGATTTCTTATGTTGAAAATGTAACAGATTGCGAAAAGATTTTTATATGCATGCATTGGTTTTACGTGGAGGGTAAAAACGTCTTTCCGTAACTGTTTTATAAATTGATTTATTTTTGTCCACTCACACCTTTTGGTTTTTATTGACCCTCCAGGTTGTGGCGCGTTGATCGAGGCTGATCGTGAGGCGGAGGCATGAATAAGTGTGTGTGGCTATCCCTGGTCTGGCACGTACTGAGTGTAACTTGGGGATTTCAGTCACCTTGCCAGACGGGAGCAGGACCGGGCACGGTTAACAACGCCCTTTTCGGGGGCGGTCCTGTCAATTTAGTATCAGAGCACTAGGTTGCTGATTCTGTTGCCACATCATGCCTACGAAGCGTGAGCCTCGTGCGCGACTTGGCAGTGAGACAAGTAGGCGACGGTGTTTTGGACCTCGTGTTAGATCTCGGGTGAGATTGACCCTGGTTTGAGGGTCGGATGTCGGGTAGTGTACACTGTGAACTGCGATTGTTAGACATAGAATTGTGTGGGTCTCAGGGACGAACGAGACCGGTGGCTGGAAGGCCGCATATTTGGGCAAATTGTACTATCGCTTAGACCCTATTGGTCGTATAGAATGTGGTTGAGCATTGGGAATTGCTCGGGGACTGGATTGTCCGTGATGACATGATTAGTTAGTATGAGATTGGACTCAGGAGGAGTCGAGATGGGTACGGGGCTCAAAATGGGTCCAGAGATGGGTTAGAAACGTGAGATGAGTCATGGTAAGGTATCAAGACTCGAGGAGAGCCGGAAAGGCTGAGTGGGGAACGTTTGGCACTAGGATGCCAAGGACCGGTTCATGGTCAGGGGTAGTTGGTGTAGTGGAAGTAGTTGAGGATCAGGGGACGTTCAGGGAATGTTCATTTATCCTGAGGTGGATTGTCATAATGGTGGTGCCCCTAGTTGTGGAGTGCGAGTAGTGATGCAGGATCATCGCTCGGTATGAGCGGAGGTCCAAGGCTATCAACTTTACACCCTGTGTGCTAGTGTGGATGATTGTACGCTGGTGCTAGAGTCAGTGAGTGAGATGGTGTTGGGCCACGAGTTATGATGTGACCCTGTCATTTTGGGATTTAGTAGTGGTGGAGTCCTGGACTGGATGGAATCCAGCGGAGATGGTGATGTATTGGGATAAGACCCAACAGTGATGGGGTGACCAGAGATGAGTGAGGTTTGAGACAGGAGGAATCTTTGGACGACGTTCCCTATGTCATGAGAGTTAGAGGAATCGGGGAGTTGTTTTCAACTCTGAGATTGGTGTGACCATATGTTTCCAATATTCCCAGAGATGAGGAAAATCATTGGTGATTGGATTCTGAAGTCACCAGGGTTGACTTCTTATCTTTTTCCCTAGCAGACGTTGATCGTGGATACCAGTACGTTGAGCGTGTATGGGTTGGTGGACCCATGTGTTTTGGGGTCATCAGGAGGAGTTGCGTTTTTTGAAGTTGGGTAAACAGGATACCCATTCTCTACTTGGTGGCAAATGATGTTGAATTTTTGGTACGGTGGGTGCAGTGAGTTGTGTTTGCACTCACATAGGATGGATGTTGAGGACATCGTATTGGATCATCCTTGGTCTCTCCTAGGTGGAGTGGCAGGGATCGATATGAGGTAATGAAGGGGATCCATAGAGTGGAGGTATTACGTTGTTGAGTGAATGTTTGGACGAGAAAATAGTTGAGGAGTGTTGGGTGGTCCACAAGAAATCTGGTGGGTGTAGGAACCTACGATCAGGTTCCGGGTAAATTGCTAGCTGTGAGCATGCCTGGATCCTAGGTAGATCTGTTTATGATGTTGTGGACCTTAGACGTGGTGACGATCTAGGATCATGGTGTTACTTGTCGGGTGACGTGGTAACAGATTTGTGTTGTGATCGCCTTGATCAGGCTAGGTGAAGAGCTTATCACTCTGTCATACATGTTTAGAAATGAGAATAGTTGGATTGAACTTCTTTTTGAAGTTAATCTGTACTCGAGCGAGTTGGAATGTTTATATTTGCCTCGAGGTTTCGACTCGTGAATGATGGGACTGGCTTCTTTTCGAAGTCAATCGGATGTGACGTGGTAACCGTTGAGCAAGTACCCAATAGATTCGGAGTTGGTACGCCTCGGTAATTGTGAGTGAGATTAGATGCCCTTTTTTGGCATGACTGTACACGCCTTGGTGAGCGTGCTTGGGTTGGTACATCTTGGATGACGTATTTGGAGGTAGGTATTGGGTTACTGGTCGGGTGACCATGGGACACAGGTTGAGGGAGTTGGTGATTAGTATGACTACTAGTGGCTTTGCGTGATGTTATCACGTCTTGACATTGCCAGCGTCATGGTGCGCTGAGGGAGTTGACAATTTGGACTTTTAGCTTGATATATGTAGCAGGATTGGGCTTGCCCTGCGAGATGAGATCATGTGGTTGATCTTATGCTACATTGGGTGAGTTGTGGTACAAGGTGATGACACCAATTGGCTGACGATTGGCGCTTTACTAGGGTGGTAAAGCTTAGTGGTGACAGTTTGGCTGGTAGCGTCAGCACAGACTGACAAGTGAGATTTAGTGACTCCTAGTGGGAGCAGACGTCAGGTGATCAATTTCACTCGAGGTGGTCGAGTGTGGTTGGTCCGACGTGAGACGGTAATGGGACGTCTGAGTACAGATGAGTTAGTTGGTGTACGGGTGTACACGTGTTGCGAGGTCGAAATGTTTTCCACGAGGTGGATGTGAAATAAGGATGATTGGAAATTTCGAGAACGAAATTTATAAAAGGGGGGAAGATTGTAACGACCCATCCCAGAATTCGGGATTAGATTAGTAACTAATCATGATTAACGGGGCTAATCGGTGATTAGTTGGGCTGAATCGGACGAACGATGCAAAATGACCGTTTTGCCCCTAGTCGTGTGTAAAACATTGACTTTTTATTCGGGCGATCAAATGGACTTTGACCGATGATCCTGAAGTAATTTGGGACGTCACGAGTTCATAGACAGGTGGCACGTTCGATTCCGACTTTCGAGGTGAAAGTTATGACATTCGGAAGTTCAAGGGCATTTTCGTAATTTGGACGAAACGGGGGAAAATGTTGACTTTTTGACCTGGAGGTCCGATGGCCGAGGACCGAGGACCGTTAGGAAGGTCTCGATGCCCTGAGTCCGTAGACAGGCGGCACGCGTCGATCGGAGTTCAAATAACCAAGTTACGGGTCTAGGACGCGTGAGGGGCATTTTGGTAATTTTCCAAGTGAGGGCAAAATGGTAATTTCCTGCAGGAGGACTGTTTGAACCGTGAAACAGAGGGCTGAGCACCCGTGCCGTGTGTGTTCTGAAATCCAGCAATTGTTTAACCAGGTCAGTGACATTGGGGAGATTTATTTATCCTGTTAGTGACATTGAGGACTGAGAATATGTTGGGCGTGCACGGGTGGTGTGTGTGTGGGAAACAAGTGATGGTGTGTGGAATTGAAAAATGAAAACTGAGCAGTGGCCAGGAGTTGTGAGTGTGCACGGGCAGACAGAGTCTGGTGGGTTTGGGACATGAACGGGTGGTGGTTTGAACTGATTAGAGCACGGGAGGCTTTGTAAATTGGTTTTGGGTCCTTTGCGGGAAACAGAGAACTGAGTGGGACTGAGTGTGCCTTGGTTGCTAGAAAGGACGGGATTAAACATAGGGAGTTAGAGGGAGTCGATGGGGGCTATTGTGGAGAGAAGAGAGAGCTGATATTGAGGGAGAAACAGAATCGGGGAACTTGGGAACTCTTGGAGGGAAATTCGAAAGTTTGTTGGTGGGCGGATTGAAGCCAAGCTGAGACCACGATTAGTCTCTTGGGTTCATTTCGAACTCGACCATACGAAAATTAAAGGGAACTGATCACCGTATGGCCATGAACGGAAGACCCTGGTTTCACAGACTTTCGAGCTTGAAGTCGACAACCTCCAGGTAATGTTCCCTGAAATTGACAATGCTAAAGTGTTCGTTTAGGTCCCTTAAAACTTGTGTCTAAGTTAATTTGGGAATGGAGTCGATTTGGGTGAGTTTCGTACTTCGACCCGTCTGGACGTTCGGGTTCGAGTTGGTCCATTTAGGGCTAATTGGAGGTAATTAAAGTATGGGGTCCTAAATTAACCTGATGAGGAATGATTAGGTGGAAGAAGGGAAGGTTTAGGGTGTGAATTGAGGGGTAATTTCCCTGGTCATGTCGCGGGTTGAGGACCCGTTTAGCAGGAATACGGGCGAAGATGGTGACACTGTAGCGTGTTACTGTAGCAGCGCGTGGCTTTCACGCGCAACCACTTTGCGCGGCCCGTGACGGCGCACGAGACCCAGTCTTCAATCACGGTCAACTAGTGAATTGATCCTCTCAGTTTATTTAACATCTTTCATTTTAAGTTCGAGTCGATCGAAGGTCGTTCAGGATAGTTTTGAGGGTTCGGAAGTTAAGGCATTAAGTTAAATTATGTCGAAAAATCCCGGAAAATTAGGGGAAATAAGTATGTTGTTAATTGAGACCTTAGTAACCCTGAGAAGTAATTTTGGACACGATTCGAGATTCTGGAAAATGCCGGGAATTACGGGAACGCTTGCAGCGCGAAACCGAGCACTAAGGACGGTGTGTGAGTGGACGTTGCTTTCAAAATTCAATGCATGCATAAATATTCCTATGATTTCTATGATTATGATTACGATTTGTGATTGATTTCGATTTACGTATTTTTGATATGCACACGAAATTGCACGTATTTCGAGATATGGTTTCCCCGTATGTTTTGGATGATGATTTAACAAATGATTTTATATGCTTTGTGCGTATCATGTTTCTAAGATGTTTTGATTATGGTTGTGAGTATGATTCACGATTTTGACACGTATTTCGAGGCTTTTATGGATTTGCACGTTTTACGAGGTTTCGAGTATGTTGTGATTTAACCGTGATTTTGGTGATTATGATTGTGGTTTGATGCTTATCCTTGGGATTTGAAAAATGATGTGATTTAAAATGGATTTTGAAAAAGGTGATTTCGGGCTTGGTGCTCGGGGCATAGAAGTAATTTTGATGAACGAGATTTCGGTTTTCGGAAGTTTGGAAACGGAGTCTTGGTTTGGGTTCGGGATGATGCTTCTGGATGCCGGCTTACGGAATCATTATTTCGAATTCGAATTCGAATTCGGGAATGGAAAAGGATTTAATAAAGTGATTTGGTATGATTATACATGCCCCGTGTTTAATGATGATTTGATTATGGTTGTGAAGTAAGATTTGGGGATTTGAATGTGGAAATTCGGACCATGAGTCCTGTTGTGAAAAATGTGATTTCGGGATGGATCTCGCATTGTGGTGATTGAAAAATGTTTTGGGTTTAAGGATCCGTTGGAAACTGTTTTGGGTTTAAAGACCCGGTGCTATTGCTGGAGCACGTTTTGAGTTTAAAGACTCGGTTAATTGATGACGGGGGAGGGCCCTTAATGAGTTTAAAGACTCGTGAGTTTAAAGACTCGGTTATTGTGATACCCCCGAGGCCTATTGATTATGTTCTGAGTTTAAAGACTCGTTGAAATCCCGGGAAGGACTGTTGACGCGCATGGTTTTGAGTTTAACGACTCGGGCGCACTTGATATCCAGCAAACTAATTGATTGTGATTCATTGATATTCTATGATGTTCGGATGTGTTAGGCAGAGACCCGGTTTATATGGTTGATGGATTTGGTTTATGTTGTATACTTGGATTTTGATTTCGTGATTTTGGGCTGAGGCCCTGAGTCTATAATTGCGGGCTAAGACCCGAAGGTTAAGAAAAGGAAAATGTTTTTTATTTTCATATACGGATTTCTTATGTTGAAAATGTAACGGATTACGAAAATATTTTTATATGCATGCATTGGTTTTACGTGGAGGGTAAAAATGTCTTTCCGTAACTGTTTTATAAACTTATTTATTTTTGTCCACTCACACCTTTTGGTTTTTATTGACCCTCCAGGTTGTGGCGCGTTGATCGTGGCTAATCGTGAGGCGGAGGCATGAATAAGGACGTGTGGCTATCCCTGGTCTGGCACGTACTGAGGGTAACTTGGGGATTTCATTCGCCTTGCCAGACGGGAGCAGGACCGGGCACGGTTAATAAGGCCCTTTTCGGGGGCGGTCCTGTCACCTTAAACCTTTGGACATCCCGAATCTTATCGAAACGATGTTCGATCGACTCGAGACCAGTCCCAAAATGTTCGTTACATTGACTATTTAAAAAGTCTTGTTGAATACTTCTCCAGGAACAGTGCCACGCGCCGCCCAAAGGGGCTGCGCGTGAAAGCCACGGGCCGCACTGTTCATCGTCTTCAACCTCTCAATCGACCGATTCAGACGAGTTCAGACCAGCCCGATCCAATCGAATCAGCGTTCCTGGTTTTCGTCCAATTTCAGTCCATTTTTAGGCTTTTTCATTCTACAGTTTCGTCTAGTGATTTCCTACACATCTACGTTTTCACAACTCGAAAATTAGGTCTGTAAGGTACCTTCCAAACCGAGATCACATGGCAAGTTTATCCTCATATGTGTTCTCGTGACTCCGGCCACCACAGACCGCCTCAGGCCATGAAATCGGTCCCATCGACTCCCATGGCCTCCATAACCATTTTCCAAGCATTAGAATCATGTAACAACTACTAAAAGTCAAGTTTCCATTTTTGAACCAGAACTTACCCGCTCATGGATCCCACGATCACCATCAACGACGACACATCACGAAGACACCATCACACTCGTTGCACCACCCTCGTTCTTTCTAGTTGACAACGCACTAGCAAAGGATGAAGTTTTGAGGAGCTTTGACAGATTGGTTCTTTACGGTTTCACAAATACTCTGTTTTCACTCTCACGGTCCACTTCCACCGTCGTGATCACCACCATTAGCATCCCATCATCTTCTCTTAGTTCCCTTCACACTTCACAAGCAAAGAAGGGAGATCAAAGGGGTTTGTAGGGATTGTTTCTCACGGGTTCACTCACACACACAATTGACTCTGTTTTTCTCTGTTTTCGACTAACCCGTGCTCACACATCACTCTGATGTTAAAACACAATTAAGGCGGTGAAGGAGGCTTCCACAGCCTTCCAGTAAGGGACAAATGTCCTGAAAGCATTGGGCACAACTCCTAAGGCAATAGAAATGACCAAACTTCTCTTTAGGCCAAATTACCAAAATGCCCCTCAACTTCCGAATGTCATAACTTCTTCCTCGAATGTCGAAACCGGACGTGCCTCTTGTCCATGAACTCGTGACGTCCCGAACTATGCCACAGTCATTGGCCAAAGTCCATTTGACCATCCGAATCAAAAGTTAATGTTTCGCCTAATTTTAGGGGCAAAACGATCATTTCGCACCGTCCGTCCGAAATCACCCAACTAATCACCGATTACTCTCACTAATCCGTCATTAATCACTAATCTAATCTCAAAATCTAGGACGGGTCATTACAACGTGGACAAGTCTAGTCGGTGCCACGTGGAAAGGTGTTAGAGGCTGTCAGAGCTGACGTGGCAGGATGACATCAGCATGGTGTTAGATGGTGACGGCATGATGACATCACCATGTGGCATATGGCACGTGTCAGAGGATGACACGTGGCACCAAATAGAGGGTGCCACACAGAAGCTGTCTGATTGTCAAATGTTAGGTAAGGATGACGTCATTAGTTATGTCAGCAGATGTCGTCAGCAGTGACATCATGACATGACCCATCCCAATCCTCCCTGGATTAACGTGGGATGTGTCATGCTCCCGTCTGACACTCTGTGTCAGACCAGGCATACACCAAAACCCTCTCGGGGCTTTTAAAGTACACCAGGATTTGTGGAGGCATGTGATGTCTCAATCTCTGCTACATCATGCATCCGCGATCAACCTGAAGGGTATTAAAAATAGGAAAAGCTGTGAGTGGACGAAAATAAATAGTTATGAAATCATTTCCAAAAAGACATTTATACTCTTCATTAAAAAGTATGCATGCATCAGAAAACTAGTTCTAAAAACCACTTATTTAAATCAAAGCAGATAGGTTTTCAATTTAAATATCATTGAAAACATTTATCAATCAAATCTATTTCCTCCGGGTTTGAGCCCAACACCAAACACGTAGGGTCTCTGCCCAAATTAGTAAAATACAATTTAACCAATCTTTGGCACCCTAGATGCCTGACATCCCAGATATCTAATCAATATTGTCACGGTTCTAAAGTTATGCATGCAGTACTCGGGGTCTCAAGTCCGAGGGTTCCCCTAGGTTCACCAGTGTTCGGGGCGGTACCATAAGAATATGCCTCCCTCGGATCACTGCCCGGGGTATATCGATCTCTAGCAATCTTAATCTTGAGTCTCTCCGTAGAGTGGCCCTTCACAGGCAATACTCCGTGACTACTTCAAGATACTACAGGACGTCTAGAGGAAACAACCACACGTAAGGATGGTATATTAAAAAATCGAAATCAAATCAGTGGAAGACCATCGTAAAACCTTTTATAAAAATCTCAACAGGGGCTCAGCCCGAGGTATAACTTCCATAAACCATTTCCACAAAATCAGGATTCAGGGAATTCGATCCAATCTAAATCTCATAGGGACTGAGCCCAAAATCATCTCAATAGGGTCTTAAACCCAAAATTTCATTTCATGATCACAACTGGGACTCAAGCCCGATATCATAAACCAATTGGGCCTCAAGCCCGATAGCTCATAAACCAATTGGGCCACTAGCCCGATATCTCATAAATTAACAGGGCCTCAAGCCCAAAATAATATTTCCAAATCTGAAATCATTTCCTCATTTAAATCATTTGAAAACACAAGCATGTATGAAATCCTGGCTTAAGCCCAAGGTACAACATAAAGCATAAATCTCGATATACGTGTAAAACCACAATTATACGAAAATTCCAGAACACCACAATCATATGCACTCAAGGCATCTCAAATCACGTATATAAAACATATAAAACAGTTATGCATGCATCATATTTAGAAATTAAGTGTCCACTCATAACCGTCCGAGTTGCGTGCTTGCAAGCTGCGCCATAAGCCACTCAAGGCTATACTAAACGCTCCGGGTGGTCCAGACCTATCCAAAACATACTTAAATGTCACTACCAACCTAGAAAAGTCATAATCAAGAACCCTCAAAGCTCCCGGAAAAGTCAACGTGTCTTTAACACGTTTCCCTAGGCTAAAAACCTCAATTTGCCCAACCTAATGATCTTTGCTCGACCTGAAACCACCACCATTGGATTCTAATCGTCGAAAGTTCCTGGTCAATGCTGACGTCAGCAATCAATGGCTAACATCACGCTAATGTCAGCTTGACAGGTCTGACACCTGTCAGGTCTGATACGTGTCAGGTCTGACAGTGCTAGTGCACCTAATTGGTCCATGTGTCTAACACCTGTCCGTGCTGACTAGACCTACCACGTGGCAGCCTCTATTAGCCATGTGGTTTGACACCTCTGACAGGATGATGACATCACCTGTTGACGTCATCATCGTCTACCTCTCGAAGAGTCGACCCGGATCCCTGCAACCGGGTCACCCAGACCCGCTACCTAACCTGACTGGTTTTCACTCCTTCGACCACCAAATCCTGTCATTTTTCTCCCTATGTGATCATCTTGATCCCTAGAACATCCCTATGAACCCAAAAATTATTAAAAGGGTCTCGATTTTACCTTCCTACGATGAACAATGATGACCAAACTTCCATCTCCATTTCCCGTCGATTCCAGCCTCCCTAATCCTTGTTCTTGGTCCCTGTGAGATCGCAAAAACTCAAGGAACACATTTGGGTCATTAGAAACATCCAAAAAACCCCATAGCCATGAATTCAAAATTTGAACCTTACAAACATACCTCTTTGATTTTTCGACCACCGTCCACAGTTGCCCTTGTTGTTGCCCCCATTCTGATCGTCTCTTTTCACTCCTTCACTTCCTTTCTCAGTCTAGAAGCAATGGGTAATGATTGGTGATTGTGCGTGTGAGTTTTGGGGTGGGTTTTTTGTGGGTTTGAGAGAACAAAGAAGATGAAATAATAAATCCCAAAATATTTGGGGTAATGGGCCAATCAAATGAAGGACATGTGTCACTCATCAATTGGTCCACCTAGATTTCCTAACCAATCCAAAAAGGCCAATTGTACAATTTCTCGTAAAATATGAATCGTGCCATTTTTCTTCCGTGAACCATAACTTCCTCTTATGACGTTCGATTTCGACGTGTCGCCTATCCATAGACTTGTAATATCCCGATCTACGTAACGATCCTCGGTCTTCGTGCATTTGACCTTCCTAATTAAAATTTTACATTTTTCCCATTCTATGGGCAAAATCATCATTTTACGCCGACCGTCCAAAAATCCTTGACTAATCCCTGATTACTCACGATAATCCTCAATTAATCCTTAATTAATCTCGTAAACTCAGGATGGATTGTTACATGTCAGCGTTGACCAGGCGCGTGAGAGTTTTGACCGATGTGTGGGCATGCTTTTGGAAGTTAAACCAGTCTTGTTCGAAAGTTTTTAATGTCCTAATTTCAATGTTGGTGGTTTCAAGTCAATCCGTGATCGTTTTGTTGGTGTTTTTGAGATTTTTCTCCTCGGGAAGCCTGTACGAGATGCGTTTTCGATTCTGGGGTTTTTAAGGGTTTATTGTATGGACTTATATAGATTGTTGTGACCCTCGGGTATGACTTTAACATGTTCGGACGTCCCGGAGGCTTCAGAATGTCTTATAGGCCGTGTTTTGAGCGAGCGGCGGTACTGTAAGTGGACATTTTCTTTCATAACTCTCATGCATGCGTATTTATAAGTTTTTACTAGCTCTATGATATGGTTTTCAATGAATGAGAATACGTTTATGATTTTTGGATTTATGATCGTTTTGAATTATACCTATGATGGTTATTTATGGATAATAATTTTATCATGGTTTTTGGAAAATTGGGATTTGGGCTGGTACCCTAGAGTTAAACGTTTTGGGTTGGGCCCGTGTGATAATGGTTTTGGGCTGGTGCTCGTGTGATAACCGTTTTGGGCTGGTGCCCGTGTGATACGTAGGTTTCAATTTGGATACTATGTTCTGGATTGGTCAACCTCATGCTATTAGATTGATATATCTGGAGTTGGACTCAGTAGATTCTCAGAGACGGGCTCGGATGTAATAGGGGTTGGAATCCACACGTATCGATGGGGTTGGATCCTGTAGAACCCGTACTCTTCTACCGGTAGTGCACATGGGAAGCTAGTTGGACTAGTAGGTGGTTGGGCCAGCATGATGAGGCTTGACATTGGGCTGGCTAGCCCAACGAGATCAGGTTTGGTTTTTAAATAAAATGTATTTTGTGCAAACGTTTTTAAAGTGACTAAGAGCTGGAGATTTCAAGAAAATGTGGGCTAGAGAGCCTTTATTTGTTACGTGATTTCGAGTTGAACCCATGTTATTTTTATATACATAGTACTGGTTATTTGAGCATAACGCTTTTATTGATTATGCATGTATGTTTTAAAAAACAGAGGGTTTTAAAAAACGGAGGGTTTTAAAAAACGGAGGGTTTAAAGGTATATTTTGGAAAATGGTTTTCCAAACCTTTGTTTTTGTCCACTCACACTTTTCATTAGTTTTGGTACCCTCTAGGTTGTACGGGGACGCGAGCTGTATAGAGGTTGAGGCATCACATGGTTTTGGCGTACTCTGAGTAATCGAGGCATGAAGTAAGCTTATCTCTAGTCTGACACATGGAAAGTATGACAAGTTAGTTCCCGAGTGTATTTTAGTAATTTTACAGTGATGTGTCAGATGGGAGCAGGTCCTCCCATGTTAATCGAGGGAGATTACAAGGAGGGTCCTGTCAATTTGGTATTTAGAGCACTAGGTTGCTCTCTATGGGATTCACACACTAGGTGTGTACGATAGTTTCATTATGGACGTGATGCCTCCACGACGACATCCCCGTCATCAGCCTAGAAAACGAGAATAAGAATAGAAAAGTTAACTGGGAATGGACTTTGGATGGGTTCTGTCAGGCATAGGATGCCTTGTTTTAGCGGGTTAGACCTCGAGAAGGGCCGAGTTTCTTGTGGGCCCAGCAGCTTGGAGCCATGGAGAACAGTTCTAGTCCAAATCTCCATACTCAAATTGGACAACTTAGTTGCTTCAATGTTAATTAACCCATCGATTTCCTTTCGAAAAGAATCATACATACAACTTCTGAATCTCATGTAATTGAACTATCTCACATAAACACCCCGGAACTAAACTCAGTATCATCCGACCATGTCCAAGAACCTCACTCATTACATTTGGATACGTCTACAATCTCATTACCTCTCTCAGGCTTAGCCTTTGCTAACCGAACATAACTAATCATCAATTCAAGCACGAGTTACAATGAACACAAGAACAAGTTACAATGAACAACGATACTTACATGAACTTGCGCCCTGAACTTTATCCGTCAAAATCTCAATAATTTGGACATTACCCAAGATGAATGTAACCAACAAACACTCACATTTCAGATCACGTAACGATAGACCGTGGAACCAGGAACCGTGTCAACCATAAAACTTTCTTAGCTAAACTGGGCCCCCACATTTTCCAAATCCTAAAAACATCAAAGTTTACACAAATTACTTAGATACAGATATCATAAATGCTAAAATCAAAATAAACAATTCACCTAATCAATTTGCATAAGCCACCTCGTGAACTGTATTAAGTGTTGTCCAAATTACATGTAAGCATTTATCCCAATAGTAATAGCAATAGCATACCTTCTGAGTTAACTCACACCAATCCTATAGCCAAGCTAAATGAAATCTCGATTTGAGTATCGAACATACATCATACTAGTACGAAGTACATGCTAGTATCTCGAGCATCAATTGTCTAGTAATATCCTTAATTTAGATTGTTTGAGAAACATAATTCTCTAATAGTGGACATAACTTTTGGGCGAAATCACACAAGTCACATAACCGAATACAATCCTTGACTCACATTCCAAGTTAATAAATTATCAAACATGAATTAATTTTAAATCTTATATCCACAAAGTATCATGAAGTATTCCTATCCAATCCACAAAAATTAAATACCAAATTAAACATAACCAAACTACTTGAGTTCCTTTTGAACTCCTATTCATTTCTTAAGGGTATACTCAACATTTTCACTTTCCAACTTCCTTCTGAACTATATTTCTCAATTCCGACCTCTTTATTTCTCAATTCCGACCTCTTTATCATCAATATTCACTCTTAAGTTAAACACAAAGTGTAACAACCCGTCCCGAGAGCCGGGATTAGTAGAGTGATTAAGGTGTGATTAGTGAGGTTAATCACTGGTTAGGTGGTCCCGAAAGGTCCGGGAGCCTAGAATGATTATTTTGCCCCTGGTCCGGGCAAAAATGTTGACTTTTATTCGGATGGTTCAATGAACTTTGACCAGTGACTAGGACGTAGTTTAGGACGTCACGAATCCGTAGGCAGGTGGCACATTCGATTCCGACATCCGAGGAGGAAGTTGTGATGTTCGGAAGGTTGAGGGCATGACCGTAATTTGAGTAAATTAGGGGGGAATAGTTGACTTTTTGGATAATCGAGTTTTGGTAGGTTGACCTAGGATGGTTAGGTAGCTTTCGACGTTCTGAGTTCGATGACAGGCGGCACGTACTCATCGGACTTACGAGGCGAGAGTTACGGGTCTAGGAAGTTTTGGTAAAACCGTAAAAATGTGTAAAACAGGAGGGTATTTTGGTCTTTTTGGTTTCTGGGGATTTGTGCAGAGAGAAAGGAGATGGACGGCTGGGGTTTAACCAAGTGGGATAAGGATTGAGTGGATGGTGACATGTGGCCAATGTGGAGTGGTTTCTGGGACGTTCTCGTGTGCGCGCACCACCCAAATAATTGGGGTGCACTCGTGCAACCCGTGCAGTTCTTCGATACACAGAGAAACAGAGTGAGCTTGTGAGGAGAAATTGAGGAGTGATCGTGGCTGGTGATGAGTTCTGGTGAGTGAGGGAGGAACAAGAGACTGAAGGGAGGCTGGTGGTCTTGAATTGGTGGTGCAATCGTGCACGGCGGCACGGCGGAGGTGCGGAGAAGGTTTGGGGGAAACAGGGAGCCTGAGAGTTCGAGGTGGTGGCTACGCCGTGAGGCGGCTCAAACCCCGACTGTGGGACGTTCAGGAGGTTGCAGGGAGGCCAACGAGCACCGTGGTAGGCGGCGGTGCGCACGGCGGAGCTGCAATCGAAAGGTAAGCTTCCTTGCTCTGTTTTCCCGTGAAATTTCATTTGGAAAGTCGTGAGGTTTGGCTGAGAGTCGAGAGAATTGAAGGTCAGGGTTATGTTCAGGAGGGTCCTAGGTGTCGACTAGGATGGTCACCGTGACGGGGCCGTACACGGCGGGGCTCAGGCAAAGATGAGCACTCTGGTGCTCTGTTTGGCCGTGAACTTCAAACGGTGAGTCGACGAGTTTGGGGGTGAGTCGAGGGTAACGAAGATTGGTTCTAGGTTCAGTAAAGCCTTAGGGATCGTCTAGTTGCGCCACCGTGACGGGAGGTGACCGGAACAGGTGAATCGTGAAACAGAGGGAAAAGGGCCGTCTGGTTTGAGCTTCAGTTGTGAAGCTGGGAGTCGAATCGAACCAGGAGAGTGTGGGGAATGGATTCGTGGTGTTTGGACAAAGCTGCAGGAGAAGAGAGGGAGTGAATTGGTGGTCGGACGGTGGAGAATGCTTCTCGCCGGTCCAAGCCACGGCGGCCGGTTCAGCACAGTCATCTCGAGGTAGGGGATGTACTGTAGCTGGCGCGTGAGGGCCACGCGCAGCCACTTTAGGCGGCGCGTGGGGGCGCGTGCGGCGGTGATGGGGGAAACGGTCAACATGGTTTTTTGTCCAGGAGTTCTGGTGAATTCAATGGAGTTGGTTTCGGGGCAATCGGACGTCGTTTGAGGTTAGGTCCGCGAGGGTGAAAGTTTAGGGTCCCGGGTTTTAGATTTTCGATTTGGTGATTTTTGAGGAAATGTAAGTGAGTGTTTGTAGACGTAATAGTAACGTAATTTGATGGTGGTTGACAGGATCGGGATTTCCCGAGGAAGCCGAGGAACGTGCTGGACGTTCGGGACGCGACTAGGGCTCAGTACTCTGAGTGGACCCTTTCCTTAAACTCGAACATGCATAACTGTTTTCTATAATTGTTTTATGGTTTTGTTTATAGTTTTATGTTTCTCGAATATGTTTTGTTGGTTTTACATGTTTACACGTTTTACGAGAAAGTACAGTTTTAGCACGTTTTACGAGAAAAGGGTGATTTTGGAAAGATAAATGATTTTAATGATTTTAAGGGGTTTTGGGACATGATTTTGATAATCAAGGTTTTCGATTTTAGAATCGGATTTCGGAAAGCGAGATTTGGTTTTAAAGTTGGAAAGTGGATTTCCGGATTTGGGTTCGGAATGGCGGTTCTGGAAGCCGGAAGGGCTTCAGACCGGGGATTTCAGATTCGAGTTTGGATATGGATTTCCAGTGGTTTTAAAATGGTTTTGGGATTGGATTTGATGGATCTGGTTATTGGGTTTAAAGACCTGGATATATGTAACGGGGGACCGGCCGGATTGGGTTTAAAGACCCGGATTGAGTTTAAAGACTCGGGAGTTTAAAGACTCGGATATATTGATTTTCCCCCGTAGGCCTTGAGTTTAAAGACTCGGATATGATTAAGGCCTGGATTGAGTTTAAAGACTCGGGAGTTTAAAGACTCGGATAGATCCAGCAGGTTTGATCGGAAAATGATGATTTGATGTTTATGGTTTCTGATACGGTTTTATGATTCACATGCTGTGGTTTTTCTAACTGTTTTATAGTATTTCTGTTTCTTATGATGTGATTTACGGTAATTTGGTTTATAACTATTTTCCTAAAATAGGTTATGCATGTGGTTTTCAAAACGGAGGGTTAAACTCGGTTTTCTGATAAGTGGTTTTAGAACTTTTCTTTTGTTATGGTCCACTCACACCTTTTGTTTTAACTTGCCCTCCAGGTTGTGGAGCTAGTGCGGGGTCTTGACGTCGAGGCAGTGACCGAGGCATAGAAGTCACGCGAGGGGTCCCGGAGTAGTTTAAAGTCTTCCGTGTGCGTGTAATTTATCGGTTTTTAGTTCCTTGTATTTTCGTACTATGCTCTGTAAACGAGAACTTTGGGATATGTTGTCTAATTACTCCTGCGTCTGACTGGGTTTGAGTGAGTTCTACTTAGGTGTTGTGTCGGGGAGTCAGACGGGAGCGGGATTTACCTCGGGTTTCGGGGTGAAACCGGGGTGGGTCCTGACACAAAGCCTTCAGAAGATGCTAAAGTACTTGTTTCCTCGACTCCAAGTTCATAACCAAACACTCAGAAGTAGAGGCTACAGTTCCCCCAACTCCCTTTCACTATTTATTCTTCCATTTATCCACACCTACTAAACCACATAATACCTTCATTGGATTTTCCAAGATCTAGACTGTCAGGACCCACCCCGGTTTCACCCCGAAACCTGAGGTAAATCCCGCTCCCGTTTGACTCCCCGACACAACACCTAAGTAGAACTCACTCAAACCCAGTCAGACGCAGGAGTAATTAGACAACATATCCCAAAGTTCTCGTTTACAGAGCATAGTACGAAAATACAAGGAACTAAAAACCGATAAATTACACGCACACGGAAGACTTTAAACTACTCCGGGACCCCTCGCGTGACTTCTATGCCTCGGTCACTGCCTCGACGTCAAGACCCCGCGCTCGCTCCACAACCTGGAGGGCAATTTAAAACAGAAATGTGAGTGGACCATAATAAAAGAGAAGGTCTAAAATCATTTATCAGAAAACCGAGTTTAACCCTCCGTTTTGAAAACCACATGCATAACCCAGTTATTAAAACAGTTAGAAACCAAAGTACCATATACCACATCATAAGAAACAGAAACACTATAAAACATTTATAGAAATCACAGCATATATATCATAAAACTGTATCAGAATCCAGAAACAGCAATTCATTATTTTCCGATCAAACCTGCTGGATCTATCCGAGTCTTTAAACTCCCGAGTCTTTAAACTCAATCCAGGCCTTAATCATATCCAAGTCTTTAAACTCCCGAGTCTTTAAACTCAAGGCCTACGGGGGAAATCAATATATCCGAGTCTTTAAACTCCCGAGTCTTTAAACTCAATCTGGGTCTTTAAACCCAATCCGGCCGGTCCCCCGTCACATATATCCGGGTCTTTAAACCCAATATCCCGATCCAGCAAATCCAATCCCAAAATCATTTGAAAACCATTCACCAATCCACATCCAAACCCGAATCCGAAACCACTGGTCCGATGCCCTTCCGGCATCCAGAACTGTCATTCCGAACCCAAATCCGGAATCCACTTTCCAACTTTAAATCCAAATTCCGCTTTCCGAAAATCATTTAATCACCAAATCATGTTTCAAAATCCCTTTGTAAACAATCAAACTAGTTATCCTTTAAAAAAATCCCAAAACCCTGGCATTTTACTCAGAAATCGATATTTCTCGTAAAACGTGCCAAATACCGTATTTCTGGAAAAACGTGCAATAATGTAAAACCAACCAAACATATTCAATAAACATAGAATCATAATCAAAATCATTATAGAAAACAGTTATGCATGCTCGAGTTTAAGGAAAAAGGTCCACTCACAGTATTGAGCCCTACTCGCGTCCTGAACGTCCTGTACGTTCCTCGGCTTCCTCGGGAAATCCCGATCCTGTTCACAATCACCAAATTACGTCACTAACACGTCTACGAAAGTTCACCTAAATTCCCTCAAAATTCCCCGACTCCTAAACGTAATAACCCGGGACCCTAAACCTTCACCCTCGCGGAACTAATCTCAAACGACTTCCGATTGACCCGAAACCAACTCCATTGAACTCACCATAACTTCTAGACCAAAAACCATGTTGACCGTTTTCTCCATCGCCGCCGCACGCGCCCCCACGCGCCGCCCAAAGTGCGTGCGCGTGGCCCTCACGCGCCTGCTACAGTGCACCGTCTTCCTCAGACGGACCCGGTTCAGCACAGTGGTCTGCAACTCAAACCGGCGTCAGCGGTTCTCCTTCTACCGTTCACCAAAACGGCTCCTTTCTTCACCAACAGCATCGTCCAGTTCCAAGCTATCCATTCCCCAGCTCTTCAGACCTCGACACCGCCTCAATCCCGTCGACTGAAGCTCGAAACCAGACGACCAACTCCCCCTGTTTCACGATCCAGCCACCCAGCTCACCTCCCTTCACGGTGGCTTCACCACACTCTTCCCTGGACCTCACTGAACCTAAACCAACCCTCCTAGACCTTCGACTCAGTCCCAAACTCGACGACTTTGGGTTCGAACATAACGGCAAAACAGAGCACCAGAGTGCCTGCCGTCGTCTGAGCTCCGCCGTGTACACCCCCGTCACGGCGACCATCCTATTCGACGCCTAGGACCCTCCTAAACCTCACCCTGACCTCCATTCCCCTCGACTCTAAGCCCAACCTCACGACTTTCACGTTGAACCTCAACGGGAAAACAGAGTATCGAAATCGGGACGAGGAACTTACCTGCCTCCTGTCGCCGCCGTGAGCTCAGCCGTGAGGTAGTAGCTCCTCATGTCTTCCTCCGTCCTCTGAGCACTTCCCTTGACCTCGAGTGATCGATCACGGCTGCACCACCACCCAACTTCTCTGTTTCCTCTAGTTGTCCCCGTGAGCTCTCAACTCACACACACCACGATTCCTCACCTCCCAACCTTCTCACGAGCTCCCTATCACTCTCCCGTCCCTCACTCACTCACCAGAACTCAGCAACCACCACAATCAGCCTCGATCACTCCTCAATTTCCCTCACAATCTCCCTCTGTTTTCTGAACCATCACGAACACACAAACACGGGTGCACCCCAATTATTTGGGCCGTGCACACACTCGAACTCACCAGAAGCCACTCCACCTGAAACACGTGTCACCAATCCTCCTCACTCTCTCACCAACTGGCTCCATCCCAGCCGTCCATTTCCTTCCTCTGTGCACAAATCCCAATGTGCAGAAAGACCAAATTACCCTTCCTTTTAACTCATTTTTACGATTTTGCCACTAACTTCCTAGACCCATATCTCTCGCCTCGTAAGTCCGATGAATACGTGCCGCCTGTCATCGAACTCAGGACGACAAGAACTATCTAACCATCCTAGGTCAATGTGCCAAAACTCGAGTCTACAAAAAGTCAACTATTCCCCCCTTTACGGTTAGGCTCTCAACCTTCCGAACATCACAACTTCCTCCTCGGATGTCGGAATCGGACGTGCCACCTGCCTATAGATTCGTGACGTCCTAAAATACGTCCTGGTCACTGGTCAACACCCAGTTGACCACCTAAACTAAAAGTCAACGTTTTTGCCCGAACCAGGGGCAAAATCGTCATTCTACACTAATGACCTTATCGGAACCACCTAACCGCCGCTTAACCTCACTAATCACACCTTAATTAGTCTACTAATCCCGGTTCTCGGGACGGGTTGTTACAATCTACCCCCCTAAAAAGAATTTCGTCCCCGAAATTCCACATATAGTTCCCGACACCTAGGGTCTCCTACCCGGTACTCGGTCAATAACAACCTCTCCTGGGTTTCCTGTCTATCATCTCCACCTTGGGCATTTCACATCATCTCCATCTACTGTTACCACGGCCAACCCTCGCTATGTCTGCATGGTGTACGCAAGGGAAACTCTATGAATAGAAAAAAAAGGTATTATAAAATACCTTATTTCAGAGTACCCGACAGAAGTCATAGAGTACATCCTCGTATACAACCACCCTACCTTCCCGAACCAACTCGACTACTAACCCAGACAATCGAACACCTATCTCCCTCGGCTGCTACCTCGGCCACTATCGGAAGAAATCTACAAAGTCCTAAAGGCAAACTCTAGCTTGTGGGTTCTCTCCTTCAATAACCTCATATCGATCAGTTATAGTCACTCCTTTCCTGTACCTTCCGTTATCCTTCTACAGAACTCACTATAACACTCCAAGTCCTCTAGGAAAACTCCTAGACTCTACCCTAGGATCCAACCACCCAAAACTAAGTACAGCACAACCAAAAGTACTATAAGTACCTGTCCCCGTATCTGGTGTCGACTGACCCTCCTGCTGAGTCATCGAGAACACTCGGGCCTGAGATCCCGACGCTCTACCACGTCCCCTCGAACTACTAGTAGCAGTGCCACCACTTCCTCTAGTGCCCGCTGTCCCTGACGCTGTACTCTGTCCAGGCTCCGCTACTCCTCGACCTACACCACCATCCTGTGGCAACAGTGGACACTCACGTCGGAAATGACCTCGCTCCCCGCAGTAGAAACACACATTCCAACCTGGTCCACTGCTCGGTCTCCCTGTGGACGCTACAGACGTCGCACTAGCTTGCGGAGTCGGCGGTGCTCGGTAATCCCAAAATCCTGAACTCTGGAAACTCCCAGGCCTACCAAAACGATCATCGCCCGACGGCGACGCTCCACCGAGGTTACCCCTTTTCGGTGTCCGCTGGCTCGAAACTCCAGGAATAGATGGTTCCCAGCGGCGCACCGACAAACTAGCCTCCACCCTCACCGCAGCATCCGACAAGTCTCGGAGAGTAGCAAAAGATCCAGCCGTTACTATGGCTCAAATCTCGCCTCGCAGGCCCAACTCAAACCGTCGGCACTTCTCGGCTTCAGTGGCCACAAAAGCAGGAGCAAACCGGGACAACATCTGGAACTTCCGTTCATACTCAGCCACTGTCATAGGCCCCTGCTGGAGCTGCAGGAACTCCGCCTCCTTGGCATCCCGGCAAGAACGAGGATAGTACTGCTCCAGGAACCGTTCCCTAAACGTCTCCCAGGTCACACTATGGGCATCCCAACCGGACAACTCGAGGGTATACCACCACTCATACGCCGCGCCATCTAGTAAAAATGTAGCCAACAATACTCGCTCCTCCGGCGGACAATGCATCACCGCAAAAATCCGCTCAAGTCTGGTAATCCACCTCTGGGCTTCCTCAGGATCAGCCCCACCACTAAAAGTAGTCGCCCCGAGCCGCTGAGCTCGCTCAATAGTAGCACTCTCCGTCTCTCTTGCTACTTCTTCAGGTTGTGGAGAGGGTCTACCTCTCGGAGGCATCGTCAACCGCACGCTGAAAGAGGCATAGAAGCAGTCAAACAACTGAAACACAACCTCACAAACCAACAAACCCCACAAACCTGAAAAACCTATGCTCTGATACCAATTGTCAGGACCCACCCCGGTTTCACCCCGAAACCCGAGGTAAATCCCGCTCCCGTCTGACTCCCCGACACAACACCCAAGTAAACCTCACTCAACCCAGTCAGACGCAGGAGTAATTAAACGAAATATCCCAAAGTTATCGTTTACAGAGCATAGTACGAAAATACAAGGAAAATAAAAACCGATAAATTACACGCACACGGAAGACTTTAAACTACTCCGGGACCCCTCGCGTGACTTCTATGCCTCGGTCACTGCCTCGACGTCAAGACCCCGCGCTCGCTCCACAACCTGGAGGGCAATTTAAAACAGAAATGTGAGTGGACCATAATAAAAGAGAAGGTCTAAAATCATTTATCAGAAAACCGAGTTTAACCCTCCGTTTTGAAAACCACATGCATAACCCAGTTATTAAAACAGTTAGAAACCAAAGTACCATATACCACATCATAAGAAACAGAAACACTATAAAACATTTATAGAAATCACAGCATATATATCATAAAACTGTATCAGAATCCAGAAACAGCAATTCATTATTTTCCGATCAAACCTGCTGGATCTATCCGAGTCTTTAAACTCCCGAGTCTTTAAACTCAATCCAGGCCTTAATCATATCCAAGTCTTTAAACTCCCGAGTCTTTAAACTCAAGGCCTACGGGGGAAATCAATATATCCGAGTCTTTAAACTCCCGAGTCTTTAAACTCAATCTGGGTCTTTAAACCCAATCCGGCCGGTCCCCCGTCACATATATCCGGGTCTTTAAACCCAATATCCCGATCCAGCAAATCCAATCCCAAAATCATTTGAAAACCATTCACCAATCCACATCCAAACCCGAATCCGAAACCACTGGTCCGATGCCCTTCCGGCATCCAGAACTGTCATTCCGAACCCAAATCCGGAATCCACTTTCCAACTTTAAATCCAAATTCCGCTTTCCGAAAATCATTTAATCACCAAATCATGTTTCAAAATCCCTTTGTAAACAATCAAACTAGTTATCCTTTAAAAAAAATCCCAAAACCCTGGCATTTTACTCAGAAATCGACATTTCTCGTAAAACGTGCCAAATACCGTATTTCTGGAAAAACGTGCAATAATGTAAAACCAACCAAACATATTCAATAAACATAGAATCATAATCAAAATCATTATAGAAAACAGTTATGCATGCTCGAGTTTAAGGAAAAAGGTCCACTCACAGTACTGAGCCCTACTCGCGTCCTGAACGTCTTGTACGTTCCTCGGCTTCCTCGGGAAATCCCGATCCTGTTCACAATCACCAAATTACGTCACTAACACGTCTACGAAAGTTGACCTAAATTCCCTCAAAATTCCCCGACTCCTAAACGTAATAACCCGAGTCCCTAAACCTTCACCCTCGCGGAACTAAACTCAAACGACTTCCGATTGACCCGAAACCAACTCCATTGAACTCACCATAACTTCTAGACCAAAAACCATGTTGACCGTTTTCTCCATCGCCGCCGCACGCGCCCCCACGTGCCGCCCAAAGTGGCTGCGCGTGGCCCTCACGCGCCTGCTACAGTGCACCGTCTTCCTCAGACGAACCTGGTTCAGCACAGTGGTCTGCAACTCAGACCGGCGTTAGCGGTTCTCCTTCTACCGTTCACCAAAACGGCTCCTTTCTTCACCAACAGCATCGTCCAGTTCCAAGCTATCCATTCCCCAGCTCTTCAGACCTCGACACCGCCTCAATCCCGTCGATTGAAGCTCGAAACCAGACGGCCAACTCCCCCTGTTTCACGATCCAGCCACCCAGCTCACCTCCCTTCACGGTGGCTTCACTACACTCTTCCCTGGACCTCACTGAACCTAAACCAACCCTCCTAGACCTTTGACTTAGTCCCAAACTCGACGACTTTGGGTTCGAACATAACGACAAAACAGAGCACCAGAGTGCCTGCCGTCGTCTGAGCTCCGCCGTGTACACCCCCGTCACGGCGACCATCCTAGTCGACGCCTAGGACCCTCCTAAACCTCACCCTGACCTCCATTCCCCTCGACTCTAAGCCCAACCTCACGACTTTCATGTTGAACCTCAACGGGAAAACAGAGTATCGAAATGGGGACGAGGAACTTACCTGCCTCTTGTCGCCGCCGTGAGCTCAGCCGTGAGGTAGTAGCTCCTCCTGTCTTCCTCCGTCCTCTGAGCACTTCCCTTGACCTCGAGTGATCGATCACGGCTGCACCACCACCCAACTTCTCTGTTTCCTCTGGTTGTCCCCGTGAGCTCTCAACTCACACACACCACGATTCCTCACCTCCCAACCTTCTCACGAGCTCCCTATCACTCTCCCGTCCCTCACTCACTCACCAGAACTCAGCAACCACCACAATCAGCCTCGATCACTCCTCAATTTCCCTCACAATCTCCCTCTGTTTTCTGAACCATCACGAACACACAAACACGGGTGCACCCCAATTATTTGGGCCGTGCACACACTCGAACTCACCAGAAGCCACTTCACCTGAAACACGTGTCACCAATCCTCCTCACTCTCTCACCAACTGGCTCCATCCCAGCCGTCCATTTCCTTCCTCTGTGCACAAATCCCAATGTGCAGAAAGACCAAATTACCCTTCCTTTTAACTCATTTTTACGGTTTTGCCACTAACTTCCTAGACCCATATCTCTCTCCTCGTAAGTCCGATGAATACGTGCCGCCTATCATCGAACTCAAGACGACAAGAACTATCTAACCATCCTAGGTCAACGTGCCAAAACCCGAGTCTACAAAAAGTCAACTATTCCCCCTTTACAGTTAGGCTCTCAACCTTCCGAACATCACAACTTCCTCCTCGGATGTCGGAATCGGACGTGCCACCTGCCTATAGATTCGTGACGTCCTAAAATACGTCCTGGTCACTGGTCAACACCCAGTTGACCACCTGAACTAAAAGTCAACGTTTTTGCCCGAACCAGGGGCAAAATCGTCATTCTACACTAATGACCTTATCGGAACCACCTAACCGCCGCTTAACCTCACTAATCACACCTTAATTAGTCTACTAATCCCGGTTCTCGGGACGGGTTGTTACATAGACTGTCCTCTTAGGCTAACCATAATAATACTAAAACGAAAAACCTTTCTAAAACACTCCTGCAAATCCTACCAGATTCTCGATTATATTTCTAGATTTCAGTCGATCATACTTGACCCCACAATTTCATGCAGTCTCTTAGTCTCATCAATTAACTGTTTGCATATCAATCCATGTGAAAATTTTATCTTACCTGTAAGAGTTAGACTAACTTACACATCTCCTTACCATCATCTAGATCTTATTATAACTTCTCTGGATTCTTAGAAGCCTAAATACAAATTTTACTTTTAAGTGAATCCAACAACTACCCAAGGATCAAAACATCTACCAAATTCCAATTAACTTCCACCACTTAGTTACTTACCTACTAGCATATCATGCTATTTCTCCATCAACTCTATCATCTATCTATTCAAGATGGCTTACTAATAGCGTTTCTCGTGAGTGATTATACTCCTTAGTTCCTCCAAAAGCATCATGTAAATTAAAACATAAGATTCACAAGTGTTCTATTCAAAGTATTATCCATTACATAAATTTTCTTTAGAAAATACTTCACAATTCTTAACCAGTTTCCCTAACCTTATTATCTCGAATTTAGGTCTTTTATAGTTTCTCTGAGTGAAGAAATACCTTAACCTCTTATGGTTCGTGAAGGCTTGCTCTTATATCTAAAGAAGTGTGCCTTCAAATCTTTAACTACCGTTACCAGTTCCAAGCCATATGTGGGATAATCTGAATCACAAGGTTTTAGTGGTGACATACCTAACAACTTTTTTTTATCTCCAAGCCTCCACAATTTATAGACATGTAAGCATACAATAAAACATAAACAAACAGTCAATTGAGTCTCACATCACAAGTCATTGTCCATGAAACCACAACAACACTCACACACTCTTAAGCAATCTCTATGGCCCTCAACATCAAGGTATCTAAGCATCCACCTCATGGTCACCTTTAGTACTTCACATACTCTAGTCAACAGAGCACAACTAACAGTGTACTCGGGCCTCAAAGTACAACCACAATTCCTTTTGTAGCTCATTGTCCACTCTGCGAACTATTTGCTTTCTTGGGTTTCATTTCCTTCAAATTTTCCCATGTCCAGAGCTTTGTCCTCCACTCTTATTTTCAACTTCCTCATAAACAAAACAACAAAGCGGTAATCATACATGACTTTCATGTATCATTCTACCAATTCCAAATCTTCTCAACTTCCATTACCATCTCTTTACCTCATTTTTGTTGAGGATCCCTACCAATTTCGTTAACGACATCTCATCTCCCACAAAATTACACTCGTCAATCAAATCTAACAAACCAATTCAAGAATGGTCAAATACCCTTACAAATCCATAAACATTGCTAAGGTATTATCACTAAGAATTAACAATGACCTTATCTCATTTTTGTTGACCTTATCTCGGTTGTTCAAACAAATTATTTACCAAAGGCAGGGGGCATTTATCTCATACTATTTACTTAGCAACTAGAATTGTCGAGCCTTTAATAAAACCTCACGTTCCACCCCGGTCGCATTTCCAATATTTGTAATCCATACCCTTACTAATATGCTTAATTGTGGACCACAACATCAATATATACGTCGGATCCGACAGAAAGCCTTTCATCACCTTAAACCTCAGACACTTATTCTAACAGGGGAAACTTATTTATTTATAACGTTCGGGTCCAATATACCGACAAATACATTGGCTAACCTAGGAACATAGAGCCCAGCTCTAGACATCCGGGTGTGGACTAACCTAGGAAAATAGAGCCTAACTTTAGACGTCTGGGTTACAGCCCAAATAATCAGTCTCAGTAAAACAGAGCCATGCTCTGAACATCTGAGACTTAACAACCGGTCAGGAAAACAAAGCCCGACTCTGGACGTTTGAGCACCAACCACATAATTCAACCATTGGGGGATACATCATACGAGAGGCTGCCTAGGGATATAGCATCTGGGCATAAACCAGCAAACCGAGGAGGGTTGTTCGCAACACAGAAATCCACATATACTGAGACATCATATATTTATATTTCATACAAATTCTAAAACTAAAAACCGTGTTTCAAGATTTGAGCCTAAGCCCAAAACATAACTCAAGCAAAGCCTCGTAAAACGTGTAATAAAACAAATCTCGTAAAATCATCAAAGTTCATATAAAAATCAGAATCAAGCAAATATCGCAGAAATCACACATATTTAAAGCATGTATCAATTCCATAAATCAAAACAATATCTCGAAATCGGGAATAAACACAAACCACCATTTTATGTCAAAACCTCGTAAAATGTGCCATACTATAGTTTTCGTAAAATCATATAAAATCTCAATCAAACCATCACTAATTAAATCACATAATAAAGTATTGAAAACATGTAAATATGCATGCATAGTAGTTTAGGGAAAAGAAAGTTCATTCACACACTTTGCGCAGTCAAATCCCATCTTGTACGTTCTTCCATCATTTTCGAGAACATCTCTTCCTATTATAAATCATTTCTAAGGGTTATTCATCGTCCAATAATGCATAAACCTTCGGACAACCAAAAATTCCCCGAGATGATATCTGATCGACTCGAAACTTTCCAACAGGTCTGTATTGACGAAAGCATCGAAAAATGTGTTGACGGTAACTCAAGATAAGGTGGAACATGCCCCTACCCGCCACCCTAGCTACACACGCATGGGCCTCATGCGTAGGACACTGTTCATCGTCTTCCTCCTTTAGCTAGTCAACCTAGTTTCTTGTGCTTCCTACCCGACCCATGAGGCAAACCTAACTAGAACTCACTCGTTTCTTGCCCGTTTTCACTTTTAATGTATCAAATTTCATCCCCTTGATCCTAGAAACATGTCCATAACCTTAAAACCAAGTAAACCAATCCAGAAGTTAAGAACACTTACCTTTAAGATTCTGCCAAACCATGAACTCCCTATTTTGATATTTTCTATGTCCAAGCCTTCAAATCTTTGGCTTATTGAGGTCGCTTGAACATGCAAAAATGATCAGTCGAGAACACTAACGTGGTGTTCAAGCACCATGTTTTCTTCTCGGTTTCACTTGGAGGGCTTCGGGTCTGGGGGTATTTGTGCTTCCTGAAGCCCACCCATGCTTCTTATCTCTAGAAAGGACCCTTCTCTTCTCTCTTTCTTTATGGCTTCCCCTCTCATTGGTTTTCCCTCACGGTTGGAGCATGGTTTCACCCATTTTTCTATTTCGACTTCAACCCACCGAAAACCCACTTCAGACACACAAACACACATATATAATAAGCTAAGTTGGTGGAGAATTTAGGGGGAAGAACCATATTATTCTAGACTAGACAAGTGCCACCATCCAAAAATATCTCTCAAGAATTAAGACCAAAATGCCCCTCAAGGAAAATTACAAAAATGCCCTTAATCAATCTCCGCCTATATCGTAATCAATCGGTCTTCAATCCTTATCCATTACAAACAAACATCTCTCTCTCTCTTTCAAACTCACCTAAAACCACCCCACCCAAAAATGATTAGTGTCGTCCTCTTCATTTGTTTGTTGCTTGAGGGAAAATTGGGAGAGAGTGAGACTGAGAGCTTGAGAGAGTCGAACAGAGGACATGGAGGCATGGAGGCTGGTTGGAAACTTAGGAAAAATAGGTAACCCGTGAGCTTGGATTTCATGGTTTCGATTTGGGGATTTGTGACTTCGATTTAAGGCCATTTTATTGTTTTTAGAGGTGGTGTGAGTATGTAGGAACAAAAAGGAAGGAAAGTGGATGCTGGAACAGCCCTGGCCGTGAAGGTTGAGCTTGGCTGGGATATTTGAGGTATGTTTTCTCTATTTTAAGGCCGTAGATAAATTTTTGGGTGGAGTAAGGGAAGATTGGTGAAAGAATGGCGAAGATTGGACGTAAAACAACGATTTGGAAGCTACGTCACGATTCAGGACGCGAGACCCGATTACAGACTCACGGATCAACCTACGAGAGGTAAGAGACAATGACATGGCGACCACGTCATCATGTCAGGCCACGTTGCCAAGGCATGTTGGTGTCACGTGGTAAAGCTGTCACAAGTTGTCAGAGGTGATGTGGCAGGATGGCGTCAGCATGCCATTAGCAGATGATGTCAGGTTGATCGGAGGTTGTTTGGTTGGTGTTTTGAAGGTTTTTCTCATTGGAAAGAGTATTCGGGACTTGTTTTCGGTTCCGGGGTTTTTAAGGGTTTCTTATATAGGCTTATATAGATGGTTAGTGATCCCCGGATATGATTTTGACAGGTCAGGACGTCCCAGAGGCTTCATATGGGCTTACGACTTGTGTTTTGAGTGGGTGGCGGCACTGTGAGTGGGCAGTTTCTTTCATAACTTTGGTGCATGCTTCAATATATGTTTTTACTGGTTTTATGGCATGGTTTGGCCTGATTTTTAATATGGTTATGATTGTTGGATAAATGACTGGTTTGAATAAATTTATGACTATGATTTTGAGATATGGATTTTATCATGGTTTTTTGGAAAACTGAGAGTTAAGCTGGTGCCCGAGAGTTAAATGTTTTGGGTTGTTGCCTGAGCGGAAACTGTTTTGGGCTAGTGCCAGGGTTAAAATATATTTTGTTTTGGGCTAGTGCCAGGCTTAAAATATATTTTGTTTTGGATATTGTTTTTTGGCTTAGTCAACCTCAAGCGATTGAATCGCTATTTCGGAGTTGGTCTCCATGGATACCCAGAGACGGACTCGGACGTGGTCTGAGTTGGTCTCGACTCGTGCCGACGGAGTTGGACTCCGTACATCCGTTGTTGTCTACCAATAGTATATATGAGATCGCTAGCTGGACCAACAAGATGAGGTTTGACTTTGAGGCTGGTTGGACCAACGAGATCAAGTTTGACTATTGTTACTTGTGATGTGTTAACATGTTTTCAAATGGCTTAGAGCCGATGTTTTTAGTGAAATGTGGCCCATGGGGCTTTTATGTGTTTTATGTGATTTGGGTTGGACCCATGATTTATATACATACTGTTTTATCTCGAAGCCATGTTTTAATTGACTATGCATGCATTTTTATATAACGGAGGGTTTTAAGGTTGATTTGGGAAAATGGTCTTTCAAAACTTTATTTTATGTCCACTCGCACTTTTTATTAGTTTTAACACCCATGATTTATATACATACTGTATGAAGGCTGATGCATCACGTGGATTTGTGAACTCTGGATATCCTACGTAGAATGTAGTATTTATCCCTTGTCTGATATGACATAAGTTTTTTTATTTAATTCCGAGGGTAAATTGTTCATTTTACAGTGATGTGTTAGACGTAAGCAAGTCCTCTCAATTTAGTCAAGGGGAATAACGGAGAGGATTCCGTCAATAAGAGTATAATAAAATATTATTAATTGGTAATATTTATATGATAAATCTTAACATAGTAGTAAGATTTGCAATACAATCATCCACAAACTTAATATACAAAAATTTAAGTATTGATTATTCAGCTGTTTTTTGTATCATTAATGTTAATTATTTATATCCTTGCTTTTTTTTATGCCTAAATAGTTTCAAAACCATTTCAATCCAAATCAAACCATTAATAATAATTTATATCAAAATGATTTCATTTCTAATTTTAGAAATTTTAAACTATATCAAACTATTAAAATTTTAAGAGTTTAAATTTAAATATTAACCATATCCAATACCCATATTAAACGGCAGTGTCTCCACCCTAATAAAAAATCCCCCTAATACTTTGTTCCGACCAACCACCAATTTTGTTCCCAACCAAATAATCGAACAGTTCCTCAGAGCTCCAAATGGACGATGATGATCCATGGTTAGCCCCGGACAAGTTTCAGCACGTCCTCTTCTGCTTCTCTCTCACCCTCCTCTTCTCCACGTTAGCCACCCGAACCCGCTTTCCGTTTGTACGTCGTCACTCTATTCGGATCGGATCCATTTTCTCCCTCTTATCGGGGGCCGCCAAGGAGTTCGCCGACGAGCTCGGCTTCTTCAGGTCTGCAGGAGCCTCCGTTAAAGACGCCGCGGCGGACATCCTCGGCGTCTTGATCGCCTCGCTTGTGCTTTATTTGGTGAAGTATATGGCTCGACCCGAGAATGAGACGGTTAGGGTCAAAGAGGTTTCGATGGTCTGAGTCTGCTTCTCGGTCAGAATGGCTAATGGGGTCGTGCGGTTTTCCCGTGTTTTTTAGGACACGAGGTTGTTTGGATGGTGAGAAAGTGTGGAAAAGACGAGAAAAGTGGAGATTTCGAGTTTGGGGGTGTAGAAATTAAGGCATTGGCTTCTCATGGTGGGCAATCACTCAACCAATTGATTAACTTTTTTAGCCTTTTGGGTAAGTTTTTCTTTTTACAGCTTTCTTCAATTCAATTTATGTTGCTGTAAATGCTGACCATGTAACGTAGGGTTACGACATTCTGGTTAAATTGTTGCAGTTTTTCCTACTTTCTATTTTTCGTTCAGTCATAAAGACAGGTTAGCTTGAACATCAGAAATATGTTTTTGTTCATTGAGTTCATTTTTATTTCTATTAGGTGACCTCCAACATTGTGATCATTGTTCTGTTGTGTAAGTGTTATATTTACTTTTTTATCTCCTCAATGTGTTGTGTTATATGTTTCTAGAGTTCTTAACTAGATAAAAAGCAGATAATTTTGGTAGAAATGCATGTTTGTTCTTTGAAGAGAAAGGGTAAGATATCAGTTTCTTTATGCGGATGAATCCTTTCCTATTTTCATCAGATTCCAGATGAACTCTTTCTGTGGCTTCATTCTTGCTGAATTTCAGGGTGGACCTTTCTCTCTTACTTGTGCTGTTGTGCAGATATGAGAGGGTGGTCTCCTAAGATTGTGTAGTAGTTCTTTTGTATTTTAAGTTCTAACTGAGATTATTTGGATCCGGTTTTTTGACATGTAGAAGTTTTGGTTATGGATGTTTGTCATCAGAACGACCCAGTCTACATGATGTTTGGGTATACGATAGACATGATTTATTCTAGAAAATTGTTGAAGGTGTGTGTAGTGACACTATGATGGTGTTCGAGATTAATATCATGATATAAAAGGTCAAGTTGGGTACCAGTTTGGGTGATTGTCAAGTGAGATGGATTCACTGAACACCCACATATTGTTTTGATTACAAAACATATATTGTCTTTTTGGAAAAGAATCATTGATTGGATGAAACTGGAAAGTATTTTGGCAAAGTAGTGGTTGAAACCTAAGTAATTAGTTTCTGTTTTTTCTTTGATGTGATCTTTTCTGCTGCCCGTAGACTATGAAAGAACAAGTAAACACAACTATAACTCTCATATGCTAACTTCTCATAGGTATGGACCCTATGATCACTAACTTGAATTGAATAATAAATAACAGATTATAATCTGATACCGGATGGTTTACCTGAGGAACTGCGATGAAACATTTTCTGTTTTCGTTCTGGATTTCCCCTGCCAAATTTCAGCCTGTTTTGACTTATTTTATATATATATATGCTTGTTTACTATAATGATGAATATTATGCATTTTCTGTTGTGGTTCGCTGTTATGCACCTATTGCTTCACTGAAAGAGATTATTTTTAACTTTTTTATTCTTCTGTTTATGATTGCATACAAATTCTATATGTGCATTCCAAGGCCCATAACTTTAAAACTAAATTCCAGTATAATTATGTCTACCAATTGTTGGTGTTGGCTTCGAGAATATAAAATATCCATTCAGTGTGAGTGGGGGGAGGATAGGCAAGAGGGTTACTTCGTGAGTCAGCGGACTTTCACTATAATTTCCTTTGTTTGAGCTTATTTACATGTCATTTAAGGACACATACTATTGATGCCCAAAAAAAAGTCAGATCAGTAGAGAGTTTGTTTGGTTTTTTTTTTTTCATGTTTCAAGAGACTGGAAAGAAATATGACAAAACATAGTAGATTAAAGTCCTCTATGAATGTTAAGTGATTACAAGGAGTATAACAAGTTGTCTTCCAGGTTTCATATTTCTCTAGAGAAAAAAATCGGTCTCATTTTCCCCCATATTGAGAAAAAAAAAAAAAGGAGTCAGTTCTTATATTCATACTCTTTCCTGGTTAAATGTCTTTATTTCTCAGAGGGTGACGTGAGAATGTCTCTATTTTAGCTAATTCTCATATTCATACAGCCATCTATTTCATTTCTATAATATGTATGTACCCGGCAGAGCTCATTATGTGCGTACAAGCAGTCATCATCCAACCGTATTTTATCTCACTTCCTTTTGTGACACAATCTGCATTATGTCCTCATGTGAGCTAGTGGATCATTGATGCAGGCTTGATAATAATGTTGGTCAATCATCTTCTGAAGCTCCTTGGTGACGGCTTATCAATTTTGTCGCCATCTTCCTCTGGTAGCTTGACGGCCGTATAGGTTCCTGCCCCAGAGAGTGCCCCAAGAAATGGTGCAGTGAGGTAAACCCATATGGCTTTGTAGTTGTTTGCAGCTATGGCTGGTCCTAATGTTCTCACTGGGTTCATTGAAGCTCCTGTTGTTTCGCTGCACAACAGTGGAAAAAGCAAGAAAAAGGTTTCAGGAAACTTCCTCAAATATAAAGTAAATTTTTTTTATGTTTCTGGCACAGCCCTTGAATATTTTGGTAAGGTTAGAAGCTGATGCCCAAGCTACTTCTTTGAAATTGTTCAAATCTGGGTCCCGCGGTGATGCTAGGGTTATAAATCACCTGCACGGGCATGAGCGACTAACTGCAGCATGGCTTATGGAGACAATTGATTATAGATTAATGGGTGAGGCAACTAGTGTAAAGTAAGATTTTGTGGTAATAGGTTGAAGTTTTGACATACCCAGCTATGAGTATATTAAGCATGACAGTTGCTCCCACCGCGATTCCCGCCAATTCACCCACCTACATGTTTACAACCAGTCATGTTCATTGTTTTAGTAAGACTGAAACTTGTCTTCTTCTTTTTTTCAGTCATTACACAATTATTATGGTACAATGATGTGGAGAAAGTAACATGTGAAGGGTACATAATTCAAACTTAACACAGGTTGATTAGGTTGAATGGTCACACGCGCACATGAATACTGTGATTCGTTGATGCATTTTGAATTATTTTAAACATTCAAACTTAATACATGTTGATGAGGTTGAATTGGTCTCACCCACGCTCGTGAGTACTGTGATTCGTTGATGCATTATGAATTATGTTAAACACAATATTTAACACTCCCACTTACCTTGTTAAATTGGAGAATAGCGAAAAGATTATCTATTTCTATGTTGACCTTGGTTCTAGGGATTACTTGGAAGGGAGATAACATGCAAGCTTATTTGTATTCATTGGAAATTGGACTTGGTAGACTGTAGAGGTGCCAATCCCCATCTGGCTTTCTTCATTCATTGACTAGTCTCATGCATTTTGTAATTAAAAATCATATTTTAAAAGGAACTCTTAGTCTCCTTTGAGGAGAGATTTCATGGAAGAAAAATATCTCTTTCAGATCATCAAAATATCCCAATCTTATCCTAACACACTTAAAATGTCACCAAATCTTCCCTTTTCTTCGGACACTTGTAAAGTGATGTTTTAAGAATTGAAAGGCGAGTATCCAACTACCCTAGTTATGTTTCCGAATTATAATTCTTTTTCAACTTAATAAATACGACTTATCAATTACGTATAGGATTTGACTCCTTCGAAAACGTGGGGTAATGAATTTACGGAGGGGTAATGAATTTATGGATGGGGAATCATCATCTGATGGTTGGCTCTCTTATTGTTCGATTTCAAATTACGATATCAACTATGATGATCCTATTAAATATATGCATTTGAGAAATCGTCACCGGAAAAAGTAATTAAAGAAACTTACAGCTCTTGTGTCGGTAGCAACAGCAGTGACAACAAACATGAGGTTGAAGGAAATAATGAACTCCAAAGCAAAAGCCTGGCCGTAACTTCCTGAAGGCACTGTGACTCCACCTCCCATCATGGGATGATAAATCGCCTTCAAAGCAAATGCAGCACACACAGATGCCAACACTTGAGCCCCAACATAAACTGGCACCTGCCAACACCAAATCATTCATTATTATAGCTCAATAATTATAGATCTCATCCAACAGTGGTATTTTGGTAATCTTGGTTTTTGTCTTCCTCACATGCTTCCATGAGAAGTGCTTTAGGGCAGCAAAGGCAATGGTGACAGAAGGGTTGAGGTGGGCCCCAGAGATGTGGCCTGTTGACAGAATCACGATCATAACAGCAAGGCCAGTGGAGGCTGCAAGGCCTATGAGGGATTCTGAGCCTTGTGTCTTTTGGTTCACTATGGCTGTGGCTGTCCCAGCAAAGATGAGTATGAAAGTCCCCAAAAACTCAGCTCCTACCTGGTTTTGGCACCAACCCATTATAAATTTGACTCCAAACAAAAATGGGCTACTCTTAGATTTCAGATTTGGTACATATTTTTGAAACTAACATGAACACAAACTGAGGGAAAATTGCACAGATATCACTTAAGTAATTGGATTACAAGATAAACACTTTTTATTACGCGAGTTTAAGGGTCCAAAAGGGGGGCAAATATGAGAAGATGGATTTGAGTGAATTACCTTTCTTGCAAGTGAAACAGGAGTGTGAGGCAATGCACTAGATACTTTGTGCAATGTGCCTTCTTCCAAACCCCAATCTTCAACACTAAAGCATCTGCTGCAACTTTTGAGGAGAGATTTCCTACCTATGATCCCATTTCTGTGATCTGGCTTGAACCCACCAAAGAGAGGAGCACCAGGTGTCCCTGGTGTCACAGGAGTGGAAGGAGCTGAAGGAACTTCCTCATTATTGTCCATTGACAGGTCCAATCCAAATACAACAAATAGTGGAGCGAATTAATGAAAAAGGTGTGGATGAAATATAATAAATATTAAAGCCTCAGAGAGAAGGGAAGAGAAGAGAAACTCCAACTTTCAGTTTCACTAGTTTGTCTCTATGTTTTGCAGAGTGTGAGTGAGCTGATTATATAGTACTAAGATGGTTGACTTGAAGAATCTCAAGGAGAATAAAAAAGGTGGGGATTTACCAAAAAAAGAAAGGGAAAAAATTGAAAAGATATATATTGGTTGGAGCTGGTGGGAATGAGGAATGGGACGGTGCTATTACATTGGAATTTTTCAAGACTAACCTTTGGACAATTTAATCGGGTGTCATGGAGTACGTGAGTCAAAAAATTTATATTGAATTTATGTTGTAACCGAGTTAAAAATACTAAAAACCAACTCCTATATTAGATAACTTGCAGATTGAAACAAAAAGAGTAGGGAACCTACCATTATCATCAGAATTTCGAGAGGATGGTGTCAGTGAGGAGCAGATGCAATGGTGGTGCTATCAGAAGCAATGTTTGATTGAGATATTTTGCTCAATTTTACCATAATTCAATATAAAATTTAAACCGGTTACTGAATATAACGACTATTAAAAGCATTCCAAATTATAAACCCACATTATAAGGTCGTCATTGTAGAAGGGCCATCTCCTCAAACTAGCAATGCAAAAGATTCCTAGGATAATACTCACAAGTGGGAGGCTGAGATTCTTCTCTATAATCCTTTCCTCTTTAACTTCCAAAATAAATGTAAATTCAAATTTCCTGAGCACAATAATTGTGTAAACCATCTCAATTCCCATGAGCTCCAAATTTGTGGAAGGCATGCGACATGTCACATGATGAGAGTGGAAGAAAAGGAGAAATCTGAGGCAGTAGATGGCAGGAAAATAATGCTTCTTTTTCAAGCCACCGTGGAACTTGTGTATAAAGGCTCAATGTTTGGATGTGAGTGTTGTGAACTTAGTGTGTGCGTGGTAAGGATAACTAAAAAGTAAAGGACTTTTATTTATGTATGTCTTCTTACGCCCTATATGATTGCCACGTGAAGTGAAACGAAATATTTGTTATGTTTTTTTACAAGTCATTCGACATAAATTCATGTGTCAATATTCCTCTGATTTATATACGTGATAGATTTGATATTTGATTATATCTTTGCAAAAATAAGAAGTCTATGTGTGGAGACAAGGATGTATTTACCCGGAGGTAAGCATGTATGTGTGTAAATTGTGTCGGCCTCATACTTATCAACCAGAGGATTGCATGTGCGTGCTCTGATCATTATTTCAAACAACGTAATATATTTTATTTGAATAGAAAAATAACATATAAAAAAATGTGTTATATATATTTTTTAAAAGTGCAGTAATTCATTGAAAATTGTAAGAATCATAAAATATTTAAGTAGTGCATCATTAAGACCTAGATGATTTGAAAAATAGATGATCGAGATCACATTGCGAGTAGACGAAAAAAAAAATCCTTGTATTAATTGTAAGGGCGGAGCTAGGGTGGTCCCCCTGTCCCCACACTCAATTTGTTTTTTATTTCCTTTTTTATAAATAATATAATATATTTTAAATATTTATTATATAATAATAAATATTTTTAGATTTTTTAATTATCATGCATAATTTTTTACTTTATCTTTTAATTTTGTATTAATTTTTGTATATATTAAGAAAAATTATGTTATATATGATGCTATACTAATTTATTATATATATTTAAAGTTTCTAAATTTTTAACCGTTTCTTACTTTATTTTCCTATTTTGTTAATTTTCTTCCTTTCTTCCTTAACTATTAATATTCCTAAAATGTATTTCCTCCATATTTTCAAAAGGTTCAATTTTTAATTTATATCTATCTACTTAATTTTTTTCATTTATGATTGTTTAAAATGATAGTGGTCAGTTTATGAATTTTCTTAAGTTATTTTTTTAATTATATTTAAAAGTATGAATATATAACTTATAGTGTTTATATAAACAAATAGAACAAAAATAAAGTCGTGAAACAATTTTCTTTTTTGAAAAACCACCAAAAAATATCCATGAAATTTTATTAAAATGTAAATTTTGTGTAACCATGCTTGCAAATTTGAGATAACCAATAAATAAAATTATTATCAATTAGAAGTATTTTGATGAAAGAAAAACTGACTAGGCCTCCTCTGAATTCCCGACTCACACCTTAGTCCCCTTTTGGTACCCCCGATTCGGTTAGAGACCCACCCTGTAATCCTGACTCATCTAGAGTCCAAATCTGTTATCCCCACTCATCTAGAATGTGCCTCAGAAATTACCACGTAAAATCCGAATCTAGTGATAGTTTATACTCATTCTGAAGTATTGTGAGTCAAAGTATATCTACTAGTGTCCAATTGCCCCAAGCAAGAAACCAATAAGCCTAGGGATCCTTAGGAATACATTGTTACTTAGCCATCCCCGATCCTCAGTCTAAAACCTACTAGGACAAGGTAACCAATCTGAAAACTTCCCCAAAAGAGCTCCAAATAGCCCTCAGAGGCCCCCAAAACCACAAAAAATGGATCCACAAGGTCAAAAACCTAAGATAAGTGCTGTCGTGGGCCGAAAAATGGCCCCATGTGTAACGACCCGTCCCGGGAATTAAGGTTAAGACGGTGATTAGTGAGCTTAATTGGTGGTTAGTTGGTGACACTAGAGCCGTTCAGGTAGAATGACGATTTTGCCCCTAGTTCGGGCAAATAGTTGACTTTTAGTTTGGGCGGTCAATTGGGTATTGATCGATGACCATGACGTAGTTTAGAACGTCACGAATCCGTAGACAGGTGGCACGCCCGATTCCGACATCCGAGGAGGAAGTTATGATGTTCGGAAGGTTGAGGGCTCGGTACTTGAGTGGACCCTTTCCTTAAACTCGAGCATGCATAACTGTTTTTCTATCCTTGTTTTATGGTTTTAATCATGATTCTATGTTTATCGAATATGATATGTTGGTTTTACATAATTGCACGATTTTCGAGAAATAACGTATTTGGCCCGTTTTACGAGGAATGTCGATTTCTGAGTATAATGCCATGGTCTTGGGGTTTTTAAATAATAACCGGTTTTGAATGCTTATAAATGGATTTTGAGACGTGATTTCAATGATTAAGGTTTTCGGTTTTAAAATCGGATTTCGAGAAACGAGATTTGGTTTTAAGGTCGGAAAAAGTGGACTTCCGGATTTGGATTCGGAATGACGGTTCTGGATGCTGGAAGGGCTTCAGACCGGTGATTTCGGATTCGGGTTTGGATATGGATTTCGAAATGGTTTTCAAACGGTTTTGGATTGGATTTGCTGGATCTGGTTATTGGGTTTAAAGACCCGGATTATATTTGACGGGGGACGGGCCCGGATTGGGTTTAAAGATCCGGATTGAGTTTAAAGACTCGGGAGTTTAAAGAATCGGATATATTAATATTTCCCCCGTAGGCCTGTTGAGTTTAAAGACTCGAGAGTTTAAAGACTCGGATATTATTGAGGCTTGGATTGAGTTTAAAGACTCGGGAGTTTAAAGACTCGGATAGGTCCAGCAGGTTTGATCGGAGAATGATGACTCGGTATTTATGTTTTATGATACGGTTTTATGACGCTGATGATATGATTTCTATAACTGTTTTGCTAGTGTTTCTGTAAATGTTTTTATGATGAGGTTTATGTGATTTATAACTGTTTTGGTAACTGGGTTATGCAGGTGATTTCAAAACGGATGGCTAAACCTGGTTTTCTTATAAAATGGTTTTGGAAACTTTTCTTTTATTCTGATCCACTCACACTTTTCTGTTTTAAATTGCCCTCCAGGTCGTGGAGCTAGAACGGGGTTTCGGCGTCGAGGCAGCGTCGGAGGCATAGAAGTTAGGAGAGCGACCCCGAAGGGTTTTAAATTTTCCGTGTGCGTGTATCTAGTTACCGGTTTTCTTTCTTTTTTATTTAGTACTATGCTCTGTAAACACTTAAACTTTGGGATGTTTCGTATAGTTTCTCCTGCATCTGACTGTGTACTTTGGTGGCTTCGAGTGAGTTTACTTTGGTTTGTGTTGGGGTGTCAGACGGGAGCAGGGTTTACCACGGTTTTCGGGGTGAAACTGGGGTGGGTCCTAACACCATGCGCTGGCTACAGTACCCCCATGCACCTGCTACAGTGCCCACATGCGATGACTCAGTGTTGACACACTCACACATCAGGCATTATTCACTATCTTTAGTCTTGGGTAGGGTCGACCCGCGGGTCTACAACTCAGAGCCGACCCGGATGACCTGACCCGGTTCTGAATCCACCCAAATGTCATTGTTTTTTCTCTTTTCAACGTCAATTCCTCCATATTTCATCCTTAGAATTGCTCTATGCTTTCAAAATCAGTTAAAAGAACCAAGAATTTAGAGACATTCACCTAGAACTTTTAGCAAACTTTTCAACCTTTTTTCCAGTTCTCTCCTACGTCCAAAACTATGAGCTCTAGCTTCTTGCGATAGTTTGATTCCAAGAAAGGCAACCATGATCTTTGTTCCATGCTTCCATGTCTAAAACAACCTTGTGAATTCCAAAACCTTCACAGCCACACTTTTTTGGACTCTCGAGTTTCTCATTTTTCTCCGAGTCCTCCCTCGTTTTCTCTTATTCTTTCTCTCCCTTTCTCCCTTTCTCCCTCAGAACTTTCATCTACCCCCAGGCTAGTTCTCACTTCCTCCCACCGCCATTTTCCTTTATTTTCTTCTATTTCAGCCACCCCTCACCGAAGCACCAACACACACACACCCACTTTAAATAATGGGTTAAGTCGGTGGAGAGATACAAGAGGGTTAACTAAAGAAAAATATAGAACATCCTAGAATAGGCCCTCTTGTGAAAGTACCAAAATACCCTTTAAGTAAAAATTACCAAAATGCCCTTAATTTCTTTTGACCCATAGAGTAGTTAGTCAATCTCCAATTTTGGCATGTTGTCTGTCTACAAATTTAGGAGTCTGAGACCTTTGTAACAGTCTTTGCAAACCATCCAAAAGATACACAGGTCAAAAAGTCAACTTTTGACCTTCCAAGGAAAAAATCATCATTCCCATTTAATTTTCCAAATTCTTCTTTTCTCAAATTTCGGGTCGTTAAACTCCATATCTATGCTTGGCAGTTGTCTCCCAAAGAGATCATTATGGTTGCCTAGCAGCACCACATGCTTTGCATTATCTTGTGAGGGGGTTCGTTGATGCCCAATCTCCTCAACCTCCTTCTTTTTACTCTGGGAACGCAGCACAACATGAACAAATTTTCACTGTCTAGGTCGCATACTTTGACCCCCAATGTCCCTCAAAACCTTGCCTAAGCTGGGAGGTGTCGCCACCAGCGGACTCTTCAAATTACCAACATCCGCCAAGGCCTTACGTGGCCGCCCAACCTTCTTTTTCACCTCCACCTGCACCTTTCCTGACTTAGACTCTTGTAGTACCCCCTTCTTTGTACTGTGGCTCTCAAGTTTACTAAATTCCGCATCTCTCCCAAAGACTCGAGGCTCACCCTCAACCTGTCCATTCTCTGCCACCAAATCCTCGCCCAAACTTGAGACACCGAGGGCCGCAAAACATGAACCACCATTACCACTAGTGCCTTTCCCCACACCATAAGCACCATACTCCTTAGCCTCTTGGTTCTTTACCTCAACCTTCCGATGGCGGTGGCCCAAGACCTAGTTCCGCTCTCCAAAACCCACCTCGAATGCCTTATCAACAACAGCCTGTGGCCTCCCATCCTCATGCCCCCCTTTTGACATTTGGTCCATGGGGGTTTCAAGTACCATAGAGGCACTCTCTTCCACCATTGCATCGTCACCATCTGCATCACCACACATCATATCCCGACTCCCCTTATAGTGATCTTTAAATAGACAACACGACCACAACCAAGGCATATTTCAGGAAAGTTTTCATATCCGACCCGAACCTTTTTCCCTTTAACCTCAAGAAAAGGCACAAGAGGTTGTGAGAGGTCAATTTCTACACACAATCTTGCATACTTACCCCTCGTTTGATCAATGGTATGACAATCAACCTTGTATGTGGACCTAATCAAATTCCAAATCACACGAACTACTTCCTTATTAAATATTCAACAAAAATCCCTGATATTCTTGCCCGAACCACCAACCGGGAGATGTCGTCTTTTTCAGCATCAGAGTGTGGCCGCCATTTTTGCACTGTGAGATACTAACCTAAAATCACGCAAGGCCCCTTAGTGAGCATATAATTCATGCCACAGTCTATACCAAAACGACACACGAAGATACCATTGGTGAGGTCCACCAAGTGCAGCGGTCCCTTTAATTTCCAGCCCTGTTTCATACGAGTTTCCAGATAACCATAGGTGTGTTGAGGTGTAAACTGCCACATGGACAGGGTGCCAGCTGGACAAGTGAGTCTAGAAGCTTTAGAGTAATCAAATGTGTGTGTGTGTGTGACCTGTAATGTAACCGTGAGGAGAGAGGAGTGGTTTACTTGATTGCAAAGTTTTGTAACTAACTTGCTAGGTGTCAGTTTTCCATTAGATGTTGAGTGAGAGCATCTAAGCTGTGAGGTGTGTGAATTGTACGAGTGAGGTGCATATGTGAAAACAGATTGAATGGAATGAAAATACAGAGAAGATTTCAGAGTGAACAAGTGTACTAAAATCGTGTGAGGAATTTTAGCAAACAGGTTGTGTGCATCAGAGAGTAGTGATTGCACACACACCATTCAATCATCATCATCTTCCTCATTTAATCAATGAAACAGTAAACAATCAAATACATTTCATTCTAACCTAAACCAACGAGCTAGCCTCGATTCAATTCAGCTAGTGTGTGCAAGAGTGAGTGTCAAGCTCAGTGAAGAACTCTACCTGAGCTGCAGTTCTCGTGCTCCTGGGATTCATCCTTCGAACTGCAATATGGTATCAGAGCAGGCTTGATCTGCATCTGGGGCGTGAGTGGAGAAGAAGAAGCAATCGCACTTGACGTTTGAAGCTGCATCTGCAATGGCAGGTCATGGAGGTGACTTGAAGATCCCACTCTTCAATGGAAGTAACTACGACTTCTGGAGAGTAAAGATGAGGACAGTTCTACTTGCTTGTGATCTCTGGGAGTACATTGAGATTGGAATCCCAGAGTCACCAAGGACAACTGAAGTCACTGGTGAGAATCCTGCTACACAACCTGCTGCACAAACTGAAATCAGACCAACTCACATTGACCGTGTCAAGGATGCTAAGGCATTAAGCATGATTCAGAATGCAGTCACTGATGAGATTTTTCCCAGAATTCAGAATGAGGTCAAAGCTAAAGAAGCTTGGGATGTTTTGCAGAGAGAGTACAGAGGAGATTCCAAGGTACGGTCAGTTAAACTACAATCCCTTAGAAGAGATTTTGAGTATGCAAGAATGAAGGAAGATGGAACATTATCTCTGTATCTGTCAAGATTGTATGCAATAGTGAATAACATGAGAACTTATGGAGAGGATATCACTGAAAAACGTTTAGCTCAAAAGATTCTGATCAGTCTTACCAAACCATTTGATCCTATAGTGTCTATTATTGAAGAAACCAGGGACATTGACACTGTAAATGTTGAGAGTGTTGTGGCCTCAATAAGGGCATTTGATCAAAGGTTGGAGATGCATACAGATGGAGGTTTAGATAAAGCCCTAGCTAGTCTATCTGTGTCAAATAGGCCAAGCCATGGCACTGATCGTTGGAAAACCAAGAAACCTTTCAAGTCCACTAAGAATTGGAACCAGAAGAACAGTTCAGTAAAGTTCAATTCAAGTCAGGGATCGGGTGCTGGTTCTAACTCAGGAGCTGGTACTAGTAAGGGTGATTATCTAGGGACAAAACCTCACTGCAAGAAGTGTGACAGGCATCACTATGGAAATTGTTGGTTCAAGGGTGGTGTCAAGTGCTACAACTGTCAAAAGTTTGGTCATATGGCTAAAGATTGTACACAGAAGCCAGCAGGAAATTTGGCACAAGAAATTACAGATCCATCACCTAATCTGTTCTATGCTTGCAATGCTGCAGCAGTCAAGGATTGCAGTAAATGGTATCTTGACAGTGCTTGCAGTAATCATATGACAGGGCAGGAATCTATGTTAATTGATATAGATAGAACTGTTAAAGCAAGAGTGAAGATGGGAGATGGAAATCTTGTGCAGGCAGTGGGGAAAGGCACACTGGTGGTACAGACTAAACAGGGAGAGAGGCATATCAAAGAAGTGATGCTCTTACCAGGACTGGATGAAAACCTGTTGAGTATTGGACAAATGATAGAGCATGGGTACTTTCTGATGTTTGGGGATCAAACTGTGGACATCTATGAGGACAGTTCCATGACACAGAAAGTTGCTAAGGTTCAAATGACCAGGAATAGATGTTTTCCTTTGTCATTTGAATCTGTTAACCCAGTAGCAATGAGAGCCACAGTGAGTGAAGCCTCTGAACTTTGGCACAGGAGATTTGGACACCTAAACTTCAAGAGTTTGAAGCTGCTACAACAAAAAGATATGGTGGTAGGACTACCTATGCTGCAAGCTAAAGGAGAAGTCTGTGAAGGGTGTGTGGCCGGGAAGATGCATGTTGAGCAGTTTGACAAAGATCCCACTTGGAAAGCATCTGATCCACTGGAATTGATTCACACAGATGTGTGTGGACCAATGCAGGAGACAACAAATGGTGGAAACAGATACTTTCTTACCTTCATAGACGACCATACCAGGATGTGCTGGTTATACTTCCTTACACACAAGTCTGGAGTACTTGGTGTTTTCAAGAAGTTCAAGAAGATGGTGGAGCTGCAGAGTGGATATAAGATCAAAAGGATCAGGAGTGACAGAGGAGGAGAGTACATGTCACAGGAATTTCAGACTTTCTGTGAAGAAACAGGAATATGCAGACAGTTAACTGTTGCATACTCACCACAGCAGAATGGTGTGGCAGAAAGAAAGAATAGGACTCTGGTTGAAATGGCCAGGTCAATGATGCAAGAGAAGGATGTTCCTAACAAGTTCTGGGGTGAAGCTATAAACACTGCATGCTACCTTCTGAACAGATGTCCAACAAGCTCACTAAATGGCATGACACCATTTGAAAAGTTCACAGGGAGAAAACCAGGTGTCAAACATCTTAGAGTTTTTGGATGTGTTTGCTATACACATGTTCCAAATCAACTAAGACAGAAGTTGGACAAGAAAGGGATTAAATGTGTGTTCATGGGTTATGGGAGCTGTGAAAAGGGATATAGGCTCTATAACCTGGAAACTAACAAGATTGTGATATCCAGAACTGTAGAGTTTGATGAAGGAACAAAGTGGAGATGGAATGAAACAAGAGAAGGAAATGAGGGGTTATATGTGAGGCAATTAGGAATTGATCATGAGCAAGGACAGGTTCAAGCATTGAATGAGGATTCTGTTGAACAAGCACAAGATCATGAGGAATCAGTTGATCAGAACCTTTCTGATCCTGATTCTCCAGAGATGCCTCAACCTAAGTATAGGGACTTAAGTGATGTGTATGCAAGGTGTCATATGAGTATCATTGAGCCTGAAAACTATCATGATGCAGCAAGGGACAGAGGATGGCAGAAAGCTATGGAAGATGAGCTTGAAATGATTGAGAAGAATGGTACATGGGAGTTGGTTAAGAAACCACTTAATAAACCAGTCATTGGTGTTAAGTGGGTTTATAAAACCAAACTGAATCTTGATGGTTCAGTACAGAAGCAGAAAGCAAGATTGGTTGCCAAGGGATACTCTCAAAAGCCAGGGATCGACTTTAATGAGACTTTTGCCCCTGTGGCCAGATTAGATACAATCAGAACACTGATTGCATTGGCTGCACAGAAGCAATGGAGGCTGTATCAACTGGATGTCAAATCAGCCTTCCTGAATGGTGTTTTACAGGAAGAAGTGTATGTGCATCAGCCTGAAGGCTATGAGGTTAAGGGACAGGAGGAGAAAGTCTACAGGCTATACAAGGCTTTGTATGGGCTAAAGCAAGCCCCTAGGGCCTGGTATGGGGAAATCGACTCCTATCTACTTAGGTGTGGTTTTCAGAGGAGCACAAGTGAAGCAACCTTATATCTCAGAGTTAATCAAGATGTGGGAACCTTGATTGTATCAATATATGTTAATGATATTATCTATACTGGTGACAGTGAGGGAATGATGCAGGAGTTTAAATCAGAAATGATGAGGAGGTATGAGATGACTGATTTAGGATTACTTCACCATTTTCTTGGAATGGGAATCTTACAGTCTCAGTCTAGCATCTATATTCATCAACGAACATATGCTCAGACACTACTCAACAAGTTTGGACTGAAAAACTGCAAACCTGCAGGAACTCCCCTTGCAGCAAATGACAAACTGCAGAAGGAAGATGGGAGTGGGGCTGCAAATGAACAAGAATACAGACAGATTGTGGGCAGTCTGTTGTATCTTACTGCCACCAGACCAGACATTATGTATGCCTCAAGTCTCCTAGCCAGGTTCATGCACAATCCTACTAAGAAGCACTTTGGAACAGCAAAGAGAGTTCTTAGGTATGTGCAAGGGACTTTGAACTATGGCCTAGAGTACAAGAAAGGAAATGCTGCAATCCTACTTGGTTTCTGTGATAGTGACTGGGGAGGATCGATTGATGATAGCAAAAGTACTACAGGGTATGCTTTCAGCTTTGGGAGTGGAGTTTTCTCATGGGCCTCAGTCAAGCAATCAAGTATTGCCCTATCTACAGCAGAGGCTGAATATGTTAGTGCTTGTGAAGCAACTACACAGGCCATTTGGTTAAGGTTTGTCCTAAAGGATTTCGGGGAGGAACAGGTGGCAGCTACAAGTTTGATGTGTGACAATCAATCTGCCATTGCTATGGCAAGAAATCCTGTTTTTCATCAGAAAACTAAACACATAAACAGGAAGGTGCATTACATAAGAGAGGCTATACAGAATGGAGATGTCACACTCCTTTACTGCAGGACTGAAGATCAAATTGCAGACATCTTCACCAAACCTCTGCCTAAAGCTAGATTCAACTACCTACGGGGTTTGCTAGGAGTATGTCCAGTGAACAGTTTAGGAGGGGCTGTTGAGGTGTAAACTGCCACATGGATAGGGTGCCAGCTGGACAAGTGAGTCTAGAAGCTTTAGAGTAATCAAATGTGTGTGTGTGTGACCTGTAATGTAACCGTGAGGAGAGAGGAGTGGTTTACTTGATTGCAAAGTTTTGTAACTAACTTGCTAGGTGTCAGTTTTCCATTAGATGTTGAGTGAGAGCATCTAAGCTGTTAGGTGTGTGAATTGTACGAGTGAGGTGCATATGTGAAAACAGATTGAATGGAATGAAAATACAGAGAAGATTTCAGAGTGAACAAGTGTACTAAAATCGTGTGAGGAATTTTAGCAAACAGGTTGTGTGCATCAGAGAGTAGTGATTGCACACACACCATTCAATCATCATCATCTTCCTCATTTAATCAATGAAACAGTAAACAATCAAATACATTTCATTCTAACCTAAACCAACGAGCTAGCCTCGATTCAATTCAGCTAGTGTGTGCAAGAGTGAGTGTCAAGCTCAGTGAAGAACTCTACCTGAGCTGCAGTTCTCGTGCTCCTGGGATTCATCCTTCGAACTGCAATAAGGTGTGACCCCATCCCACGAGCTTCACAATAACAAAGTTCTTCCATAGTTCATGCAACCTATCCTTCACCTTGGAGGAAAATCGGATAGAAGGCCTAGAACCCAGCCGTTCCACATAGACATCATCGTCTTTCAAAGCCAATAACGATAATGCACTCGTCACACCAGCAGACCGTGCCCCTGGTTTGAACGATGTCGTCCTCTGTAATGCATCTTTGAAGGATTGCCCAGTCCACTCGTCCCTAGTAGCCTTGCCAGCCACGGAACCTACAAACACGTGAACGCCCATATCGTCTCGTTGTCAATTCACACTAGCAGCTTGAGGGTCATCTTTATCCCCTCACATCACCAGCCTGGATGCCGCAAAACGAAACTCGGTAGACTGTGCCACCGTACCTGAGAATAGAGGCAGTATTCCAAACCCTAGCAAAGCGTTTAAATTTAATTTTACCCAACATGAAACTTTACAAGTTGTTAATATATTTTTAATTAACTTTTTTAAATTTTTTTTTTGCTAAGATATGTGTGAGAAGTCAAGAGAAATGAAATAATGGGAGAACAATTGTGTGTGTTTATTTTTTATTTTTAATATAATTGATTAAATTTGCCTTAAATTATTATTTTTATATAAAATAAGAGCTTCATTTATTGCAAAGATTAGGTATCTGGTTGATAACGGTCTTGATGATGCTTAGAGATTTCAAGTTATATTATTTTTTGTCTTACTTACTCTAAATCTTTTCTATAAATATAGAGTCTGATCATTAGATGTATTTACCCATATTTTTTGTCAAGTTATTGCAATCTAATTTATCTTTATTTTGTATCTTTATTCTATTAATAAATTTTTGTATTTTCTTAAAAGGAGTATATATATATATATATCCATGTATCTATATATATAAAGTCAGGTAGAGACATAATTCGAAGCTGTGAAACCCGCCATTGCTTAAAATAACAAGAAAATATATATCTTTATTCATAACTATTGTTAGATGTTTTTGAATGAAACATTTTTTTCTAATAAATAAAATGTCAATGGAGATACCCTTATTATACAACCAATCGCCGAACCAATTGTAACATTAGTTTACTTTTATAATGGAGTCTTTTGGATGAATTTACAGTAAATCTTTTGGATGAATTTATAGAAAGTGAGTCATATTTATATTAAAATTTTAACTAAAGTGATGAAATATAAATACCTTTTAAAAAGTTCCCATTAATACTCCAATATTTTTTAATTTTTTTTTATATATATGATATAACCGAATCTATTAGGAGGAGTCAAAGGAAAAGTGAGGAAGGAAGTGAGGTAGGCAGATAAATAAATGGTCACATGAAGATCACAACTTTTGCAACCGTATAATTATTCTTCCTTAAAAGAAGAAGAAAAAAAGAAAGTCGCCTTCATCAGAATCACAACCACTTGCAACAAAGTGACCTAGCTGAGCTCCAACTCAATCTGCAGAACATGTTTAGTGGGGGATTCAGAGACTAAGACATTGTGCTTGCCAACAAACAAACAAATAGGGATATTTGTATGACGTATTTATTATTTACAAACAAACAAATAGTGATATTTGTATGACATGTATATTATTCCGTAATCAATTATCCATATGGGTGTGTGATCCATGGGATATATAATTTGGATTATTCGAAAAATTGTCATGTGTAAATCCCTTATTTTGTAGGTTTGTTATACTATTGTGGTGCATGTACTACAACCTTATTTGTAATGTATTTCTTACTATTTTTTTCTAAATCCCTTAAAACTTTAAACTTCAACAAAAATGAGAGCAATGTATAGTAGAAAGTGAAACATATTGGGAGTTAATTAAGAAATTCCCAATTTATTTGACAAAAATTAGGCAAAACGTCATACAAAAGTGAACATATAATTAAGAAAATTCACAATTTATTTGCGCAAAATGAAATTTTCTTGTTAGATTTAAGGGCATTTTGTAGCACAAAAGTTACAAAATTGAAATTAAGCTCTCATATTTACTGTTCATAAAGCTAAACAGTAATTAATTATTAGATAGAACTTATTGATATTCACTAGCCTACCAATATGCGACGCTCACGCACATAAGAGACATTTTTTTTAGAGTATCATTTTACACCTTTAATAATTTTTACTTTTATTTAAAACATTAAATGCTTGTATATTAAGCAAAATAAGATCTTACCTCAAATTTTTTTTTATTCAAAAATCCCTAAAAAGAATTTGTAAGTAATAAATTATGCATCTACCCTTTTATATCTCAATAAAGAGGATGAGTGAGTTATTGAAAATTCCTTTAAACAAGTGCACAATTAATTAATCAATCCTCACTACTCACAAGTGCACAATTAGTCACATAATCACATCCGCACTACGCGTAGGCAACCATCCAACCACATTCTCGGGATCAGACACATCTGGGCTCAACCCTCGGGCTTAGTCACATCTGGGCGAACACATCTCCAGGCTCAGACACATCCGAGTGGTACATCCAGGCTCAGTCGCATCCGAGAAGCTGGCTTACCGTAAAAACAACTCACAATCATATCCCCCAAGCTCTGGTCGTCTAGGTGATCCCCTAGCTCCGACCGTCTAGGCACCCACAATCACAATGAAAACCATCCCGGGATTATATCCCAAAACATTTCAATCAAATCCTTGACTTCAAACCAAGTCAAAATCATTCCCAACCGGGTCTCAAGCCCAAATACCATTTATACGTAAATCCGTAAAATCTCATAACAGTAAAATAATCCAGAAATCATCCTTGACTCACCAACTAAGTCAAAATATACGTTTTGAGGCTTATCCCAAAATATCATTTGCACATTCCTCGTAAAATGTGCCCGAAAGACCGATTAAAATAATCATTAAATCATAAATAATCATGCCAAATCACCATGACATCATTGCCATTCAAATCATGCAATCAATCATGTAAAACATTTAACTATGCATGCATAACAGTTTATAAAACAAACGTACACTCACACACCGTCCAAACTGCTTGCTTTTCGAGCTACACGCGTTTCTGTAATTTCTGGTACTTTCTAGAAATCTCGAATCCTGTCCAAAATCATTATTCGGGGTCACTAACAACTTAATTAATATCCTATAAATTTCCCATAATTTTTTGGGAATTAAATATTAATTTAAAACAGAACATAAACCTTCGGACCCTCGAAACAATACCGAAACGGTGTCCGATCGACTCGAAACCAACACCAAAATGTTCGTTACATTAAATGGAACAACAGTCATGTTGACCTCACCTTAGGATAAGCCACCACGCGCCCTCACACGCCGATGTGAGTGGCTGCACTTGGGTGCCACACGCTTGCACAGTAAAGTACTACAGTGCATCGTCCTTACCCGTTTCTTTGTTAAATGGGTCGTTCAGCCCGCGTGTTGACCCAATTCAATTCCTGCGAATTTCACCTTGAATTCCTCAATTGATTCATCACATAGCATCGTAAGCACCTTAATTATGGGTCTGTTCCATCAATTTCGATCTTAATTACTTGAAACCAATTCAACTTCATTCAATGTTTTCGAAGGATGTTCATCATCCCAGTTCATCAAATATTCATCGATTATTTCAATTAATTAGTAAAGGAACATCACAGACTCATTTTAAAGATAACTTTGAAATCAATTTCGAGATCCTTTACCTCCAATTACCTGAACTCAACCACGAATTTTCGAGGGGTTGAGAACCTCCGTTCACGGTTGATACGACCCCATTTTCCTTCATTTCTGATTGGGTTCAACTCGCCTCAATCCCAGAAAGCTGAATTCAAGATCAATTACAGCAATCATGGTCCATAAGTTCCAATTCGAAAATTGATCAATTCGAATTTCATGAATTTGGGTCTCGGGTTTTTTTGGGTGTTTTACTTAAGTCCTTCGAATTTCCTCTTCCCTTTTCACTCTGAATTCTAGTTTCTCAACGTCTCAGGTCCCATTTTTTTTTATCAGAAAAGGACATGTGTAACGACCCGTCCCGGAATTCGGGACTAGATTACGGGCTAATCATGATTAGCAGGGTTAATCGGTGATTAGTTGGGCGAACTCCGACGAACGGTGCAAAATGACCGTTTTGCCCCTAGTCGTGGGTAAAACGTTGACTTTTATTCGGACGGTCAAATGGACTTTGACTAATGCCCGTGACGTAGTTTGGGACGTCACGAGTTCATAGACAAGCGGCACGTTCGATTTCGACGTTCGCGGTGAAAGTTATGACGTTCGGAAGTCCAAGGGCATTTTCGTAATTTGGACGAAATAAGGGGAAAATGTTGACTTTTTGATCGGGAGGTCCGATGGCTGAGGGCCAAGGACCGTTAGGAAGGTCTCGATGCCCTGAGTTCGTAGACAGGCGGCACGCATCAATCGGAGTCCGAATGACCGAGTTACAGGCATGGATGCGTGAGGGGCATTTTGGTAATTTTCTGCACGGGGCAGAATTGTAATTTCACAGGGGCTGCTTGCTCGGTCACTGTAGCATCTGTGATTGGGAAACACGATCAGTGCACGGGTGATTTGTTTATGCTTGAAATTGGAACTGATTATGGGCTAAATGGTTATTTAATTGCTAATTGGACTGTGTGTGGGAGACACGGCCGTGTGGGACGGTGAGGAGGCGTTTAAACCATGGCTGGAGGTCTGTTCACGGGAAACATTTCCCAGTGGGACTGAGGGTGTCTCCCACGGGTTGCCGTCGATTGTGAGCCGTTAGTTGGGTGCCTGGTGAGAGTTAGGATCATTCTAGGTTGAGTTCGAAGTGAGGGCAGAGTGGTGTTGAGAGGAAATCGAGTTTGGAGGAAAAATGGAAAATGGAGGGAAAATACTCAGTTTAATTTCTGAGGTGAATTGGACCAAACCAAGGACGACTTGAGGCTTCTGGGAGGAATTGGAACTGAACCCCATCAACTTCGAAGGAAAACTGACGCGGGTTGGAGTGGTATTGAGGTTCATGTTTCAGAGTTGTGCAGGGACTGTGGACGATCACTTCCAGGTAATGTCGTGTCCAATGATCTTGTATTTCAGTTCCTTTTAGGCCTGGAATCCTTACTGTGAAGTTAATTTGAGTTTGATTGAGAAAACACAGAGTTTGGGTGATCGACCCGTTTGGGTGATCACGGGTCGTGGGTCTGATTTCGGGACGGTTATGTTGAATCGAGGACATGGAACTCTAATTGGATGGTTAATGATAATTTTAGGATCAAAATCAGATGAAATCGAGGTCGAATTGATAGCTATTTAACCGGGTTGTCACGCGGGTTGCAGGACCCGTTTGCAGAGGAAACGGGCGAGGAAGACCTCGTTCACCATTACTGTAGCTGGCGTGTGGGTTTCACGCGCAGCCACTCAAGGCGGCGCGTGACGGCGCGTGGGCACAAATTCTGAGGTACGGTCAACACGAATTTTATCCTATACATTATAACGAACATTTTAGCGTTGGTTCCGTGTCAATCGGATCCCGTTCGGATGTTATTCGGGATGTCCGAAGGTTTTAAGTCGGGTTTAAAAATACTTAAAAATTCAGGAAAATTACGGGACTTGAATAGGATGTTATTGGGGAGGTTATTAACCCTCTAATGTGTTATGAACAGGTTCGGGAGTCCCGGTGTTAGTGACGAGGCCCGGGAAGGCCGGTGGCACGCGTATCGAGGCGCTCGGTTAAATGGTCTGTGAGTGGACATTGGTTTTGATAAATTTTATGCATGCATAACTGTTTCATGATTGTTATAATTGTTTTTATATTCCTTGATTTGGATATCGGTGAATTTATGTGATTTCACGCATTTCGAGGCGATTTACGAGTTTGCGCGTAAATCGAGATTTTCTGGTTTTGCACTGATTTCCATAATTGTGGTTCGGATATGATTTTATGAAACAGTTACGGATTTGATAAAGTAAATTCGGGCCAGGGGCCCAGTTGATTTAAGGAATCAGGTCAGGGGCCCAGTTAATTTATATATGTGATTTCGGGTCAGGGACCCTAAAATGGAATTGAATAAATGATTTCGGATTTAATAATCAACTAATTGGACTTATGACGGTTTTATAGAAATTCGGGGCAGGGGCCTTGTGATATTTTGGAAATGAATAATAAAATGTGTTCCATAAAACCATCTCGATACGAGGATATATATTGGTCTCCTCCAGGTGTCTGGGACACTTGGGAAGTCACGGTGCATTGCCTGCGAGGGGTCATTGTATTGAGCGGCCGGACCGTATAGTGACTCAGGAGTAGGATTGCTATGATTAGACGTCTGGGACGTCAGACATCTGGGATGTCAGAGATATGGACCCGGTGAGACCCCGGGCAGCACGCGTCGCTTAATACCGTGAGATATGACGTCTGGGACGTCAAGCGTCTGGGACGCTAGGCATCTGGGATGCCGGAGATGGTAAAGTAATAAACATGTGCCACTGGATTTATGAAATAACTTTTGGATTGATTTTTGGATTGAAACTATGTTTGCGGTTTCCGGGCTAAGGCCCTAAGGGTTATTTCAAATAAATATTTGATTATTGGTTTTTGATGCATGCATATGTTTTTACTGAGGGGCATAAATGTCTTATAAAATGTATTTTACGAACTTGTTTATTTTCGTCCACTCACAGCTTTTGGTTTTTAATGCCCTTCAGGTTGAGCGCGGATGCGACTGCAGTAGGGGACCGGGACATTGCATGCCTCCTCCATCGATCCTGGCACACTCTGGATGCCCATAGGGGCAGTGGCGTTGGGTTATCCCTTGTCTGACACTTCGTGTCAGACGGGAGCACGTCACATCCCGTGGTAATCCCGGGGGGATTGGGATGGGTCGTGTCAGCTTGGTATCAGAGCAGGGTTGCTCTTTTGTGCGCGCAGGTCGAGGATGTGGTGTCCCTTGTTGGCTGCAGTTCGTCATCAACCTGATAGTTAGGGTAGTCGGATGGATGGTTGGCGGGATTGGATCCCGGTCAGTGGATAGTGTACGATTGGCATGATACGCCGTGCGTTAATGCGATTCAACCCAAGCGGGGTTGTGTACGATGAACTCGTAATGTGGGACCGTAGGTTCGGTCATATGGTAATGGATTGTTGTGTTGTTGGGCACAACTGGGTTTGAGGAACCCCATTTGAGTGGTAATTTTGGGAAATGCGAAACTCGGTTGAGTAATGGTCTAAAATATGGACCCTGGTAGTATTGGCTAGTGTACAGGGTGTTGGTGTATCGGAGTTAGCCGATGACCTTCGTGGTGGAACCCACGATGAATTGATGATTGGGTTGGATTTGACGTCTATACGATGTCGGGACCGCGGGGTCGGTCATGTTGTGGAATTGACTGCAGAGGCAGTTGGGTTCGGTGGAACCCTAGGGTGTGACTGTGAAACCCTAAGTTATAATTGGTGGACTGGAATGGTGAACTTTAAATGAGAACTTGTGCTGCGACGAGCTGCGAAGGTCATGGATGACCATGTGGACAACTCTAATGAGTCTAGTCAGGATTTTGGGATTCGATCCACGGGTACGGTTATGGGATAAGATGTAGAATTACGTGTTGGATCGAATAATAGTGTGAGGTGTGGATACAGATCTCGACAGCGATGATTGTTGGTCGACAGTTGTGTCGAGATGACTAGCTATCGAGGGTGTTTAGTGTGGTTTTAACACTTGAGGATCAGGGGACGCTCAGGGAACGTTCATTATACTGATGTGCGGATGGTCAAATTGGGGGTACCCATAGTTGAGGGGTACGAGTGTTGATACGGGATCGTCGTTCGGTATGAACGGAGATCCCCGGTATCAACTTCGTACATTTTTGCTAGTGTGGGTGTTCGTGTGCGAGTGTGGATGTTTGGATGCCTGTGTGCCGAGGCAAGTGTTGATGATACTAGCATTGGTGATGGTGTTGGTGATTGAGATTGTGGTGAGCCACGAGATGGGATGTGACTCTGTCCTGATGGACATATGATCGGTATCTGCGACTCAGTGGTGGTTGAGTCATGGACTGGATAGGATCTAGTGGAGGTTGTGAGGTGTTGGGATAGGGTCCCAACAGTGTCGAGACGACAAGTGATTGGTGGATATAACGGTATGTTGAGACAAGAGGAATCTAGGGATGATGTTCTCTATGCCATGAGAATTGGTGGATTTGGGGAGTTGTTGTCAACTCCGAGATTGGTATGATTGGGTGTTGTTGATATCCTCAGAAAGTACAAGGAAATGACTGGAATTGGAAAAGACGAGGAAAACCATTGGTGGTATAGATGTGAGATTTTGTGATTGTGAATCACATGGGAACTTAATGGTTGAATCCGTAAAGGTTGAGATGTGAGGTGAAGGCAGTAATGTATGCACGTTCAAGAGAGTGGAGTAATTCCCGTTCGGAATCGGGATGTGTGCATAAATGGTTTTTATCGGAGGTGAGGTCTGAGTATTGGATTGATTGCGGACGCTTGGTTGTCCAAGTGATTTGAGGACGTACGAGGTCCAGTGGTTGGACTTGACATCTCCTTGGGGATATGTCAGTTCCCGACATGGTTGGAACGTTGGTTTTGAGAAGAGTTGTGATTGCGGACGAGAGGAGTGCTCGTTTTCGCATTGGTAATAGGTACTTTGAAGTCATTAGGTTTGACTTTTAATTTTCTGCCCTGGCAGACGCTGTTGTGGTTATCGTTATGTTGAGTGTGTATTGGTTGGTGGACCCATGTGTGGTTTGGGTCACCAGGTGGAGTTGCATAATTCGAAGTTGGGTAAATGAGATTTCTCATGTTCCGCTTGGTAGCAGACGGTGTTGGATCACTTGGTATGGTGAGTGCTGTGAGTTGTGTTTGCACTCACATAGGATGGATGATGATTTCATGTATTTGGATTATCCTTGATCTTCCTGGGTGGAACGACAAGGATCGAGATGAAGTAATTGGATGTGACCCACAACGTTGATGTGTCCCATGGTAAATGTATGATTGTATGTGGAAATAATTGGAGAAGTGTTGTGTGGTGGACAAGGACTCTTGGGGGTGTAGGACCCTACGATCGGATTCCAGGTGGATTCCTAGCCACGTGAGCGTGTGTGGATCCGAGACGGATCTAGATTGTAATAGACATTGGACATGGTGACGATCTGGGATCGTAATGGTACCCGCCTGGTGACGTGGTGATGGGTTTGAATTGTGACCGTTTGGGTGAGGCTAGGTGAAGAGCTTATCGCTCTGTCACATGTTTGGATACGGGAAAAATTGAACTGAACTTCTTCTCGAAGTTAATCAGTATTCGAGTGTGTTGGAATGCTTACGCATTGACTCGAGGATTTGACCTGTGGGTGTGTGGTTTTTCCACGAGGTCTAGTTGGTCAGTTTTGAGATATGTGGATGTTGGGATTGGCTTCCCTATGAAGTCAATCGAATGGATTGAACAGGTAACCGATAGGTTCGGTTTTGGTGCGTCTGGGTAGACGTGGTTGAGATTTCGGGTTTTGGAATTGGATTTCTGGGTGACGATTCAGGATTCGATTTCGGAACTTGAAACTGGATTTCTGGATTTGGGTACGGAATGATTATTCCAGATGCTAGCTTACGGAATAATGATTTCGGATTCAGATTCGGAAATGGGTTAAGGTCTGATGTTTAGGTTTGGATCCGGGATTTCTTATGAAATTGTGTATTCGAACTCGGATTTGGATTTGGGACTGGGTGTTGAGTTGAGTTGAGCGATTTGTCTAGTCTAGGACTGGACAGGAGAACCCCAATATTGGATTATGATTGACCGTGGGCCATGTAGTGGGCTTATTGGCGGATGGACGTACGTATCCTGTACGGTGTACGAGGATCGATTTTGGACCGGCCATGTGGTGCCTGGTGACAGTACGTGTGTGGTACCAGTGGTGTATGGTTATACGTGTTGGTGGTCGGCTTAGCTCCGACATCATTGGAATTGGTGGTGAGTGTGAACTGGACATGGAATACTATGCATGGGGCAGAGTTATTTTTGGTTGGTTTCGGTAATTTTGTGAGCAGGCGCTCTTAGCCACGGATGGCTAGTGAACCCCAGTGTGGAGATGTGCGATCACTGATTGGCTAGTATTCAATATGTGTCAGTTACACCACCTGATTGAGTATGATGACGGTATACGTACACTCAGGATGAGTGAGTTGGTGACTGCGTCACTACGTGTGGCCTTGCGTGATGTTATCACGCCGAGATGATTCCAGCGTTATAGTCCACTGAGGGAATTGACAGTTATGGACTTGAGATGGATATATGTCGCAGGATTGGGTTGCCCTGCGAGATGAGATCATATGGTTGATCTTACGCTACTTGAGCGAGTGGCAGTATGAGGTGTTGTCACTGATTGACTGATGGTTGGAGCGTTATCAGGGTGGTAAAGCTTAGTGGTGACAGTTTGACTAGTCGCGTCAGCATGGACTGACATGTGTGTTTTGGTGACTCCCAGGGGGGAGCAGACGTTAGATATATTAATGATTGAAAGAAACCAGCAAGCTGAAGGAGTCAGCTAAATGGTAAAATTGACAAGCAATATTCACAAGGATCAGGTGATCTATTTCACTCGCGGTGTTCGATTGTGGTTGGTACGGTGGGAGACCGTGATGGGGCGTCTAAGTACAGACAAGTTTGGTGGATGTACAAGTGTACACAGGTGTGAGATCGATATGTTTTCCACGAGGTGTGTATGGAATAAGGATATTTGGTAATTTCGAGGACGAAATTATTTAAGGGGGGAAGGTTGTAACGACCCGTCCCGGAATTCGGGATTAGATTACGGGCTAATCATAATTAGCAGGGTTAATCGGTGATTAGTTGGGCGAACTCGGACGAACGGTGCAAAATGACCGTTTTGCCCCTGGTCGTGGGCAAAACATTGACTTTTATTCGGACGGTCAAATGGACTTTGACCAATGCCCGTGACGTAGTTTGGGACGTCACGAGTACATAGACAGGCGGCACGTTCGATTCCAACGTTCGCGGTGAAAGTTATGACGTTCGGAAGTCCAAGGGCATTTTCGTAATTTGGACGAAATAAGGGGAAAATGTTGACTTTTTGATCGGGAGGTCCGATGGCTGAGGGCCAAGGACCGTTAGGAAGGTCTCGATGCCCTGAGTTCGTAGACAGGCGGCACGCATCGATCGGAGTCCGAATGACCGAGTTACGGGCATGGATGCGTGAGGGGCATTTTGGTAATTTTCTGCTTGCTCGGTCACTGTAGCATCTGTGATTGGGAAACACGTTCAGTGCACGGGTGATTTTTTTATGCTTGAAATTGGAACTGATTATGGGCTAAATGGTTATTTAATTGCTAATTGGACCGTGTGTGGGAGACACGGCCGTGTGGGACGGTGATGAGGCGTTTAAACCATGGCTGGAGGTCTGTTCACGGGAAACATTTCCCAGTGGGACTGAGGGTGTCTCCCACGGGTTGCCGTCGATTGTGAGCCGTTAGTTGGGTGCCTGGTGAGAGTTAGGATCATTCTGGGTCGAGTTCGAAGTGAGGGCAGAGTGGTGTTGAGAGGAAATCGAGTTTGGAGGAAAAATGGAAAATGGAGGGAAAATACTCAGTTTAATTTCTGAGGTGAATTGGACCAAACCAAGGACGACTTGAGGCTTCTGGGAGGAATTGGAACTGAACCCCATCAACTTCGAAGGAAAACTGACGCGGGTTGGACTGGTACTGAGGTTCCTGTTTCAGAGTTGTGCAGGGACTGTGGACGATCACTTCCAGGTAATGTCGTGTCCAATTGATCTTGTATTTCAGTTCCTTTTAGGCCTAGAATCCTTACTGTGAAGTTAATTTGAGTTTGATTGAGAAAACACAGAGTTTGGGTGATCGACCCGTTTGGGTGATCACGGGTCGTGGGTCTGATTTCGGGACGGTTATGTTGAATCGAGGACATGGAACTCTAATTGGATGGTTAATGATAATTTTAGGATCAAAATCAGATGAAATCGAGGTCGAATTGATAGCTATTTAACCGGGTTGTCACGCGGGTTGCAGGACCCGTTTGCAAAGGAAACGGGCGAGGAAGACGACTATTCACCGTTACTGTAGCTGGCGCGTGGGTTTCACGCGCAGCCACTCACGGCGGCGCGTGACGGCGCGTGGGCACAAATTCTGAGGTACGGTCAACACGAATTTTATCCTAAACATTATAACGAACATTTTAGAGTTGGTTCCGTGTCAATCGGATCCCGTTCGGATGTTGTTCGGGATGTCCGAAGGTTTTAAGTCGGGTTTAAAAATACTTAAAAATTCGCGAAAATTACGGGACTTGAATAGGATGTTATTGGGGAGGTTAGTAACCCTCTAATGTGTTATGAACAGGTTCGGGAGTCCCGGTGTTAGTGACGAGGCCCGGGAAGGCCAGTGGCACGCGTATCGAGGTGCTCGGTTAAATGGTCTGTGAGTGGACATTGGTTTTGATAAATTCTATGCCTGCATAACTGTTTCATGATTGTTATAATTGTTTTTATATTCCTTGATTTGGATATCGGTGAATTTATGTGATTTCACGCATTTCAAGGCGATTTACGGGTTTGCGCGTAAATCGAGATTTTCTGGTTTTGCACTGATTTCCATAATTGTGGTTCGGATATGATTTTATGAAACAGTTACGGATTTGATAAAGTAAATTCGGGCCAGGGGCCCAGTTGATTTAAGGAATCGGGTCAGGGGCCCAGTTTATTTATATATGTGATTTCGGGTCAGGGACCCTAAAATGGAATTGAATAAATGATTTCGGATTTAATAATCAACTAATTGGACTTATGACGGTTTTATGGAAATTCGGGGCAGGGGCCTTGTGATATTTTGGAAATGAATAATAAAATGTGTTCCATAAAACCATCTCGATACGAGGATATATATTGGTCTCCTCCAGGTGTCTGGGACACTGCGGAAGTCACGGTGCATTGCCTGCGAGGGGTCATTGTACGGAGCGGCCGGACCGTATAGTGACTCAGGAGCAGGATTGCTATGATTAGACGTCTGGGACGTCAGACATCTGGGATGTCAGAGATATGGACCCGGTGAGACCCCGGGCAGCACGCGTCGCTTAATACCGTGAGATATGACGTCTGGGACGTCAAGCGTCTGGGACGCTAGGCATCTGGGATGCCGGAGATGGTAAAGTAATAAACATGTGCCACTGGATTTATGAAATAACTTTTTTATTGATTTTTGGATTGAAACTATGTTTGCGGTTTCCGGGCTAAGGCCCTAAGGGTTATTTCAAATAAATATTTGATTATTGGTTTTTGATGCATGCATATGTTTTTTACTGAGGGGGCATAAATGTCTTATAAAATGTATTTTACGAACTTGTTTATTTTCGTCCACTCACAGCTTTTGGTTTTTAATGCCCTTCAGGTTGAGCGCGGATGCGACTGCAGCAGGGGACCGGGACATTGCATGCCTCCTCCATCGATCCTAGCGCACTCTGGATGCCCGTAGGGGCAGTGGCGTTGGGTTATCCCTTGTCTGACACTTCATGTCAGACGGGAGCACGTCACATCCCGTGGTAATCCCGGGGGGATTGGGATGGGTCGTGTCAACATGTTTATGGATATATATATATATATATATATATATATATATGTTTGTCCTTCTTTCAATTTCAAGCGGCAACAATTGCCACCCAGCGCCATTTCTCAGTGACATGTGTCACCCTAAGGACTAACTGAGTCACTAAACGCTGATTCCTTAATTGGATCAGCCATAATTACCATTTTACCCCTGCACAAATAATTACCAAAATACCCCTAACCTTTGCAGACCCATAACTTTTCCATTCGGACTCCGATTGACGCATGCCGCCTGTCTCCGGATTCAGCGTCCCGAGACCTACCCAACGGTCATGGCCAAAAGTCCAAAAGGCATCCCGAATAAAAAGTCAACTTTCAGCCCTTATAACTGGGGGCAAAATCGTCATTTCCTTCCAATTTTTCTAAATTTTCCTTTTTCGAACTTCCGGGTCGTCACATCGATTGGGGATGGGATTCAAATACTCGTTGCTTCACTTCCGCCCATGTTGTTTTCCTTGGTCGCAACTCCGTCTCCTGGGGAGCCAAACGACAGTTCACTGTCTTTCAATCTTCAATAGAACCTAAGTACCGTGCCCTTGCCTCCACGCCCTGCGAACTTCAGTGGCTCACATTCCTACTGTTTGATCTTCATCTTCGTCCTTTCCTTCCTCCCTTACTTTGGTGTGATAACCTGTCCGCCATCTGGCTCACAATCCTACCTTTCATGGAGAAACTAAACACGTTAAGATAGATGTGCATTTCATTTGAGAGCGGGTCCAAAACCAGACGGTGTACCTTGCTCAGGTTTGCTCTTGTGATGGGCTTGCACATGTCATGACTCACAGTCTTCATGCTCCAAAGTTCGAGTTCTATCGTGATAACCTTATGCTTCCGGACACCAGCATAAGCTTGTAGTGAGATGTTAGTTAATATAGGTACGGTAGTTGTATAACCACAGCTTGCATTGTACCTAAATTCAGTTATGCTCACGTGTTCTCGCTTTTCTTGCTCAATAAGTTACCTGCTCCAGCTAGCACCTCTCTAGATTTTGTTAGAATAGGAAGAGCTTACTGCATCTTCATATACAAACCATATACACTAGTTGAACTCTCCAGCTAGCACCTCGTTGGATTCTGTTACAATCAATTACAATTGAACTCTCTCTGATATCTCAAACCCTCTTTCTCACAACCTTCCCCTCTTACGATTCCAATACAAATCATATACACTAGTTGATACATCTAAGCCACATATTGAGGCAAGTCTTATGCATCCACACATTCTTCAACCATCTTGAATCCACAAACACTGGTCTAAGCAAAGGACTAAAAGTGGAAACTTAATAGAAGAACTCCTACGTATTGCCCGCTGAGTTCGGTGTAGCGCACCTCAGCTTGGGAGCTGTTGGCCCTGATCTCGACCATGTCGCGTTGTAGTTTTTCCAATACTCGGAGCACCTCAGGGGAGGTGTCATTTGGCCCTCGACCGGGTGCGGGTGTAACTTCGCCATCTACGTTGTCCTGCATTCTAACGATCCGTCCTAGAAATCGGGATTAGATTAGTGGTTAATGACAGATTAGTGACGTCAATCGGTGATTGGTTGGGTGATTTCGGACCGACGGTGTGAAATGACGGTTTTACCCTTGAAATGGGCAAAAAGGTTGAATTTTAGCTCGGTTGGTCAAATGGACTTTGACCGATGACTGTGCCGTAGTTCGGGGCGTTACGAGTTCATAGACAGGTGGCACGTCCTATTTCGAAATTCGAGGAAAAAGTTATGATGTTTGGAAGTTTGAGGGTAATTTTGTAATTTGGTTGAAAAGGGGCAAATGGTTGACTTTTATTACAACAAGTCATTTTCACGTATTTCGAGGACCATTAGGTAGCTCTCGATTCCCTGAGTACAATGACAGGCAGCACGTTGTCATTGGATTTCGGACGGCTTGGATTTTGGTCTAAAGAGGCCATGGGCAAAATAGTAATTGTGTAAGGGCAAGGGCAATTTGGTCTTTTTGCTGAGACCAGTTAAAATGGGACATGTGGCTGCCTTGGGGGTTATGTCCAGTAGAATTAGGACACTTGTCCCTTGTTGGAAGGATGTAGAAGCCTCTTCTCTGTCTCTCATCAGATTTTAAAAACATTAGGGGAAAAACAGAACAATAGAGGACTTGTTAGTGTGTGACTGTGAAGCCCTTTCCCTCAAACCCAAAACCTGACCCGTGAAGAGTGACTGAGAAAGGAATGAGAGGCTGAGGGCAGTGGGAGGATGGTGGTGGCTTGATCACGTTGGTTGCAGGGGATGGTGACCCTGAACATGAAACAACCCGTGAGAAAAACAGAGATAGGAGATCATGTGAGCCATCTTCTTGAACCCTCAACCTGTGATGAGTGTACGTGAGTGGAGAAGGAAACGGAGAAACCAGGCGATGCCGATGGTAGTAGTGCTGTCACAACGGGCCGCCGTGGACGGTGGCCACGACACCGTGAAAACAGAACAGGGGACAGGGAAAACTCGTGAGGACCTGTATATGTGATCTGTTGATGATAATTTGTTCATCAAAATTGATCAGGGAACTGAGGGAAAGCCATTGGTGGCCACTGTTGTGCACGACAATGACAGACAGGTAAGAAATCGTTGAGTTCCAATTTACATTAAAAAATGGTAACCCGCGTTTTAGACCTTTTTAATCGATCGTGATAGGGAACTGTTTTTGGAGGTCCAGGGAGTCCATTGGAATTGGCAACGAGAGTGGAGGCCATCTGTGGTGGCCGGAGACAGAGATCGATGGAGGGCCGGTCGTTCTGCAAATCGGGAAGGTAGTTTCTTGTGCCTAAATCGATGTTTTAAAACTGTAGGTAGATAAGGAATTCATAGTTGAAGCTAATAGGATTAAAATGGTGGAAATCGGACGGAGATTGGAGGAAAAACCGCCCACGCCAGTTCGGGCCTGTACCGGTTCGAACCCGGTTCACAAGAGGTTGAAAATAACCTGTGCTGGAGCGTGAGGCCCACGCGCAACCCCTTAGGGTTGCGCGTGTGGGCTCGTGGCACACCTTTTGAGGAAGGTTCCAACACAACTTTTAAATTATTTGATGTAACAAACATTTTAGGATTAGTTTCGAGTCGATCGGACATCGTCTCAATATGTTTCGGGATGTCCAAAGGTTTTAGGGCTCGTTTAAAAATAGTTAAAAATTCGAGAAAAATAAGGGGCTTTAGAAGCTTAATGAAGTAGTTAGTGACCTTATTATGGGATTTGGACAGGTTCGGGAAAGCCGGTGATAGTGGATTGGCTAGGAAAGGCGTAGGTGCATGAGTATCGAGGCGGCGACGTAAATGGTCTGTGAGTGGACTTTGCTTTCTAACTTATGATGCATGCATACATGTTTTTATATGTTTTATATACGTGATTTCTATGTTATGATTCTGGTCTAGATGATTTACAGTTTTGCACGTATTTTGAGATATTTACGGAATTGCACATTTTACGAGATATAGTTTTCTGCTATGATTTGATGATGGTTTCGATACGATGATTTGAGATTTGAGATATGATTGATTTTAATGATTTATAATGGATTTTGAAAAAGTGATTTCGGGCTTGAAGCCCTGTTCATAAAAGTGATTTCAATAAACGTGATTTCGGGTTTTAAAACTGGATTTCGGAAATGATGATTCGGGATTTGGTTTTGAAACTTGAAAGTGAATATCTGGATTTGGATTCTGAATGATGATTTCGGATGTCGGCTTACGGAATCATGATTGCAAATTCATATATGGATTTTCTATGATTTTCACTTGGTTTTGGGTTTAAAGACCCATTGAAACTTGGTTTTGGGTTTAAAGACCCGGATATGTCTAGATCTGGTTTTGAGTTTAAAGAATCGGTTGATTGACGGGGGAGGGCCCTGGATTGATATGTTTTGAGTTTAAAGACTCAATTATTATGATATCCCCCGAGGACTATTGATTGTGTTTTGAGTTTAAAAACTCATTGATATCCCGGGAAAGCCTAATTATGCGCATGTGTTTTGAGTTTAAAGACTCGGCGTGCTTGAGATCCAGCAACTTGATTGATTGATGTTTTACTTTGGTTTCACTGGTTTTAAGATGTTTTGGGCAGTGGCCCAGAAGATTTGGATTTGATGGATTTTGGGCTGAGTTCTTGTACTTTGATGAGGATTTATGATTTGGGCTGAGGCCTTGGATTTGAGTTACGGATTTGAGAAAAGGATTTGAATTCCAGTTTTCATTGATGGTTTTCTTATATTGGATCTGGAATGGGTTTATGAGATGGTTTTTCATATGCATGCATTAGTTTTTCATGGAGGGTATAAATGAAATTTTTTATAAACTGTTTTCTGAACATATTATTTATTTTTGTTCACTCACAGTCTTTTATTTTTTTCGATACCCTTCAGGTTGATGCGGTGCGGGTTGTTGTTATAGAGACGGAGACATCACACATGCAATCCATAGTAGGTTCTGCGCACTCTGAGAAGTCCGGAAGTTTTAGACGGTTCGTTTGGGAATCCCTTGTCCGGCTTACGTTATACATGGAGGTTGGATGTTAGTTAACCTTCGTGTCGCACGTGAGTTAGACGGAAGCATGACTTAACCCTTAATCTCGGGGGATTGGGGTTGGGTCGTGTCATGCATGCTGGAAGATGGGAGGGTAACGTTGTTTTTGGCTCGGTAGAGTGGAGGGCAAACTTAGTCAGTTTCCCACAGACGGTGCCAAACTGTTGATTCACAAAATGTGCCAACTTAGGGAGAGAATGCTGCTCTGCCATGTGCCTTGGAATAGACTTGAAAAAGGAGAAAACTGGTTGGTTGGTCAGAGTATAGGCACTAGTGTGGTACCAGCCCAAAGGTACTCCGACAGCTAAGTCCGTGGTCGGTCTGAGTGGTAAAGAGTGGTATTAAGTGTATTACCAAAGTAGTTGTCAATAGTAAAATGCTTAGTTAGCTTTATACGCCGAATGGACCCCTTTTGTATGGGTGTGGTGAGTATAATAAATACATTCTCTCGATGTGGGATAAATGTCAGATGTTGTGGGGTCGACACGTGTAGGAGACGTCCACGTGTCGGTGTTGGCCAGGCCCTACTAGGGTTTTCTTGTCTGAGTGGGCTTGGGCCCCTTAGGCTTATGTTGGGTGGAGGTACTGGGCCCTCAGATCGGTCTAGGCCTGACATACCGACCGACGGAGGGTTGTCCTCCAAAGTCTGCCTGTGGCACAGTGCTAACAGAGGGCTGGACCTACTGATCGGTCCGGGCCATCGTTCCAACCGACGGAGGGCTGGGCCTTTGGAGTCGGTCTGGGCTGATGTACTTGGTAGTGGACTGGGCCATCTGATGGGTCTGGGCCCCTTGGTCGGTTTGGGCCGATATGGTGTGAACACAACAAAAGAAAGGAAAACAGAGATGAGCCAACACACTGATCTATTATGCATTTAAAGTAATCAATTTTAAAAGATTATTCAGTAGATAATACTGTTTCATTATTCTGATTCATCAAAATATCTTTTCCTACGCGTCTTAACGAAATACAAGTTCAATTTTCATTTCAAGTGCATGTTTTTTAGTAGAAACCATAGCCTAGGTTGTACTGATGGTTTATAAAACCCTAGCATTTCCACACATTTTCAGTTCATCAACATCTATTGATATAATTGAGCTACTAACAGTTTTTTATATCAAGATGGCACATGATGAATGTCAGGACCCACCCCGGTTTCACCCCGAAACCCGAGGTAAATCCCGCTCCCGTCTGACTCCCCGACGCAAAACTCAAGTAAAACTCACTCACATTCTAACCAGTCAAACGCAGGAGTAATTAGACACAAAGTCCCGAAGGTAGCATTTACAGAACATAGTACGAACATACAACGAAAATAAAACCGATAACTACACGCACACGAAAGCCTTTACTCTACTCTGGGAACCCTCACGCCACTTCTATGCCTCAGACTCTGCCTCGACGTCAAAACCCCACGCTAGCTCCATAACCTGGAGGGCAATCAAAACAGAAAATGTGAGTGGACCAGAAGGTACAAAAGTTCAAAAACCATTTTATAAGAAAACCGAGTTAAACCCTCCGTTTTGAAAACACATGCATAACCAGCAGTTATAAACACATTTACCAAATAACTGTTATAAAACATCATAAGAAACAGAAACACTATAACGTAACATAAGAAACCATAATATGAGTATCAGAAACCGTGTCATAACCCATAACCACCAAATCATCATTTTCTCGATCAAACCTGCTGGATCTATCCGAGTCTTTAAACTCCCGAGTCTTTAAACTCAATCCAGGCCTTAATCATATCCGAGTCTTTAAACTCCCGAGTCTTTAAACTCAAGGCCTACGGGGGAAATCAATATATATCCGAGTCTTTAAACTCCCGAGTCTTTAAACTCAATCCGGGTCTTTAAACCCAATCCGGCCGGTCCCCCGTCACATATATCCGGGTCTTTAAACCCAATATCCAGATCCAGCAAATCCAATCCCAAAACCATTTAAAAACCATTTACCAAATCCTCATCCAAACCCGAATCCGAAATCACTGGTCTGATGCCCTTCCGGCGTTCAGAACCGTCATTCCGAACCCAAATCCGGAAAATATCTATTTTCATACCGAAACCACATGTAATCACAAATCATATTTCATAACTCATTTATCATGATTTGAAAACCTTTATCGGTGGAAATCCCCATTTGTGGCATCAAAATCCGAAAACCAACATTTTCTCGAAAACCGTGCCAAAACCGTCTTTTTCTCGAAAAACGTGCAAACACATAAAATCATCATAACATATTCAATAAACATAGATTCATAAGTAAAACCATAAAATACGTATATAAAAACAGTTATGCATGCTCGAGTTTAAGAAAAGGGTCCACTCACAGTACTGAGCCCTACTCGCGTCCCGAACGTCCAGCCCGTTCCTCGGCTTCCTCGGGAAATCCCGATCCTGTAAAACACCGCCAAATTACGTTACTAGCACGTCTACGAAGGTTCACCTAAATTCCCTCAAAATTCCCCGAATCCTAACCATAAGAACCCGGGACCCTAAACTTTCACCCTCGCGGAACTCAACTCAAACGACTTCCGATTAACCCGAAACCAACTCCATCGAACTCACCACAACTCCTAGACCAAAAACTATGTTGACCGTTTCTCCCAGAACCGCCGCACGCGCCCCCACGCGCCGCCCGAAGTGGCTGCGCGTGGCCCCACGCGCCAGCTACAGTGCACCTTCAACCTCACGTCGACCCGGTTCAACACAGTAGGCTACAGCTGAACCGGCGTCAACGGTTCTCCGCCGTACCTGCACGATTTCCTTCCCTTTCTTCACCTAAAGCTTCGTCCAACCTTAAGCTAACCATCCCCCTCCTCCTCAGAACTCGACACGGCCCCTACACCGTCGACTCAAACTCGAACCAGACGGCCTGAACTCCCCTGTTTCACAATCCAGTCACTCCGGTCACCCCCCGTCACGGTGACTGTCCCAGACTCTTCCTAGGACCTCACTGAACCTAATCCAACTCTTCTAAACCTTCGACTCAGTCCCTGGGATCACGACTCTTGGATTGAAACAAAACGGAAAAACAGGGCACACAGAGTCCCTCCGTCGCCCAACCACCACCGTGCACTTCTCGTCACGGCAACACAACCAGACGGTTCCTAGGACTCAACTAAAGCCCCTAAACCACTATAGACCCATCGATTCAACCCCTAGACTCACGACTTTCGATTCAAAACTCGACGGGAAAACAGGGCAAGTTTACAAGGATAAGGAATTACCTGCAACCGTCCACCACCGTGCTCGCCGCCGCGGTTCCTGGAGTCCACAACGTCGCCTCAGCCTCCTCTCGAGGTCAATCACACTTACACACGGCCACAGCACCACCAGCTCCCTCAGTTCCTCTCTGTTTTTCTCTGAAGTTCCCGTGGCTCTCAACTCACTCACACACCACCTGCACACTTCTAACCTTCTCAGCACCACCCCAGCATCTCTCAACCTCCTTCTGATCACTCTTCACTCACTAGAACTCATCAACATCCACGATCAATCCTCAATTCTTCCTCACAAGCTCACCCTGTTTCTATCTGGGTCGAAGAACTCACACTTGCACGGTTGCACCCAAATAATTGGACCGTGCACACACTGGAACCCCCCAGAAACCACTCCACCTTTAGCACGTGTCACCATCCTACCCTTCAGCTCACATGTGGCTCAATCTCAACCCTTCATCTGTCCTTATCTGTTGCACACACCCCAGAGCACAAAAGACCAAAATGCCCTTCTGTTTTACCCAAAATTACAACTTTGCCACTACCTTTCTAGACCTGTAACTCCCACATCGTACGTCCGATGAATACGTGCCGCCTGTCATCGAACTCAGGACGACAAGAACTATCTAACGGTCTTAGGTCAACTTACCAAAACCCGTTCGTATAAAAAGTCAACGTTTTCCCCCTAATTTCGCCAAATTACGGTTATGCCCTCAACATTCCGAACATCACAACTTCCTCCTCGGATGTCGGAATCGGGCGTGCCACCTGCCTACGGATTCGTAACGTCCTCAACTACGTCCTGGTCACTGGTCAACTCCCATTTGACCACCCGAAATAAAAGTCAACATTTCTGCCCGACCCAGGGGCAAAATCGTCATTCTAAGTTCCCGGACCCCTCGGGACCACCTAACCCTTGATTAACCTTACTAATCACACCTTAATCACTCCACTTATCCCTATTCTCGGGATGGGTTGTTACAATGAATATCCAATTTCTTAATCATTCCCACCACTTTCTCACAAACCAAAAGAATAATAAAACAAAACAAAAAGAATCGAAATTTCCCCATTGTTGGCATCTCTAAAGTAAATAAACTCTGCACTCCAAATTATAATCTAAAATTCAAAATTTTCAGTACAATAAAACCAAATTCATCAATCAGGAAGATTCATCAATCAGTACAATTTTCAGTACAATATAACCAAATTCATCAAAAGTTTCAATACAATAAAACTAAATTCACCAAATTCATCAAGCAATCAAGCAGACCCAGTCCAAGAATGCATATAATTAACAACCATGGTAGAAAAACATCAATCAAAGACACAAAAAACGACCAAACATGGCAGAAAAACATCAATCAGGGACACATAAAACGACCCAGTCCAAGAATGCACACAATTAAGTCAAGTAGCGAGGGAATTCTCAAAACACAAATGTGAACCCACTTCAGACCCATATCATTAAAGTTATAGTACGAATATGAAAGTTAAAAGAATAAGATTATACAATATAAAGAGAAGATAAATTATTTTCCCAGAAGATACATTCAGTCATCGAAACAAGTGTTACGATGTTAGCTCCGGGAAGTAAAATTTCAATCCATAATTGTTGCTACATCCGCTTACCAATTCCAACATGGTTTGGCTATGAAGTTGCAGTGGTCACTGATGTAACGACCCGTCCCGAATATCGAGATTAAGTATTAACTAATCGTGGATTTAGAATGACTAATCAGGGATTAATCGAGAGTATTCGGACGGGCGGTGCGAAATGACGATTTTGCCCCTAGGAGTTGGGTGAAAAGTTAAATTTTGAATCGAACGGTCTAATGGACTTTAATCGATGACCGTGACGTAGATCGAGCCGTTACGAGTTCGTAAACAGACAGCACGTTGAAATCGGAGGTTCGACAGAGTAGTTAAGGGTCTAGAACGTTTTACGACACTATTCACGTAAATCGAGAAAAGAGGACATGTGGCAAGTTTGGATTGGATTGGAAATCTGGGTGGACCAATCAATGAGTGACACCTGTCCCTTATCTAATTGGCCCATTACCCCAAACACTGGGATCCTATTTCACTCATCTCCTTTGTTCGATCAAACCCAAACCCGTGTGAAGCTTAACCCGTGCACCCAAAACTAACACCCACACCCTCCTATCATCATCAATTACTATTGGGCGGTGAACAAAATATGGAGAGAACGGTGAGGCGATGATGATGGTGGCAACGGTGTCGATCGTCATGCACAGGGGCCTGGTTCGAAGACAAGGAACCGAATGCCCTGTTTTTGGAATTCGAAAATGGAAAGGCGTGACGTAAGGGTTGTTGATCGTTTTTGTGTTTTGGAGGTTGCTCCTGAGGTGAGACAAGTGTGGTGGTGCCACCGTAGTGGAATGTCATGGACGGTGGCCTGCAAACCGTAAGGTACGTTTTGTAAATTCAAAAATGGTCGTTCATGATTCCTTGGTTTTCGATTGATGTTGATGAGTGGAATGTGTCTTGGAGGATGAAAGGAACTTAGAAGGCTTGGAAGTGAGGTCGGAGGTGGCCAAAAGCATGGGAACTCAACGACGGATGTTGGCCGATTCAAGCAATCGAATGGGGAAGTATGATCTTAACTTGGTTTTCATGTTTTGAAATTATAAATCGATTAGCAATGATTAGAGGAAGGTTTAGGAACGGAAACGGAGTCAAAATGAGTGAGTTAGGGTGTCGAACCGGTCATGCCGGTCCAGTTGGACCGGATTTGCAGGACCAAACTGGATCAGGTTCGACCAGAGGTTGAAGATGAACAGTGCAGGCGCGTGAGGCCCACGCGTAGCGCCTTTGGGCAGTGCGTGGGGGACTTTTTCGGAAAGTGTTCAACATGTGAAATTGACTATTCGATGTAACGAATATTTTGGGACTGGTTTCGTATTGATCGGATGCCGTCTCGGTGTAGTTTTGGATGTCTAAAGTTTTAAAGCCTATGTAAAATACGTTTAAAAATTCGAGAAAATTACAAGGATTTAATGAGAGGTTAATGAGGTAGTTAGTAACCCTCTAGTATGGTTTAGATACGTTTGGAAGTCCCGGTGACAGTGATGCGGCTCGGAAGGGCATATGGCACGCGTATCGAAGAGGCAGCGTATCACGGTATATGAGTGGACATTGTTTTATAAACTGTAATGCATGCATAACTGTTTTATATGTTTTATATACATGATTTCTATGATGATGAATGTGGTATTGGTGATTTACATATTTGTACCTATTTCAAGATGATTTCCGTATTTGCACATATATCGAGGTTTATGATTTTACTCTAGTTTTACGTGCTTATGGTTTCGGTGATGGTTTGATGAAATGATTTTGGTTTTGGAAAGATGAACTCGGGTTTGAGACCCATTTGAGTTATGTTATCGGGCTAGGGGCCCATTTGGTTTTCGAAATCGGGCTGAGACCCTTTTGAGTTATGTGATCAGGTCGGGGGCCCAGTTGATTGTAAAATCGAGCATGAGACCCAATTGTGATTTATAAATGCGATTTCGATCGGGGACCCTAAATGATTTTGGAATCATGGATTTGTGATGATTTTATGGACGTTCCGGGAAGGGTCCTTTGAGATGTTTTGAAATGGCTATATAATACTGTTTTCCATATAGCATCTTGATACGAGGATATGTGGATGGTCTCCTCCAGATGTCTAGGACACTAGGGATGTCACGATGCATTGCCTATGATGGGTCATTATACGGAGCGACCGGATCGTATAGTAACTCAAGAGCAGGATTGCTATGATTAGATGTCTGGGACATCAAACATCTGGGATGTCAGATATATGGATCCGAAGAGACCCCCGGGCATCACACGTTGCTTTTACCTTGAGATATGACGTTTGGGACGTCAAGCGTCTGGGATGCTAGGCATTACAGATGCTAGGCATCTGGGATGTCGAGGATGGTTATGTGGTAAATATGGATTATTGGATTTATGAAATGTTATTTCGGTGTTTATGGATTTGTGTTTATGGATTTCGGCAGTGGCCCACTTGGTTCTAGATTTACGGATTTTAGTATTCTATGGTTTTGTGTCAGGACTCGTCCCAAATCCCTCCGGATTAACGTGGCACGCGCTTGCTCCCGTCTGACACGAAGTGTGAGACTAGGGATAATTCCGTCTTTTGCTCAACCGGGGCTATCAGAGTACATTAGGATCGTAGAAGGAGGAGTGTGATGTCTTAATCTCTGCTACAGCCCGCATCCGCGATCAACTTGAAGGCCATTCAAAATAGTAAAAGTTGTGAGTAGACTAAAATAATATTTTAATAAAACATTTTCATAATAAGAACTTTATGTCCTTCACTAAAAGCATATGCATTCAAAAATCATTTACCAAAATGTTCATAAAACCATTTGAAAACATTCTCAAAACCTTTCAAGGGTTCATGCCCGGTCCCCAAAAACTATCATGAACCATAAATCCATTTGGGCCTTGGCCCAAAATCCATAAAACAATACATGATAACTTAGCCCGATACTACAGTCAACGGGGCTTTAAGCCCGATATCACAGCCAATTGGGCCTCAAACCCGGATTCGTAAACCAACGGGGCCCTCGGCCCGATCGTACAACTCAAATGGACTCTCGGTCCGATTTCTCGTCAAATCAAATAGACTCCAAGTCCGAGAGTTTGCAAATCAAATAGGTCTCATGCCCGAGTTCATATTTCCAAATCTAAAATCCGTTCATTAAATCATCATTGAAAACGCATTACGCAAAGGAACGACATAAAGCCGAAAATCTCGAAAAACGTGCAAATATGTCAATCCTAAGCTACCACAATCAAATGCACTCATGGCATCACAAAACATGTATTTAAAATCATATAAAACATTTATCCAAGAAAGGTCAACTCACAGACTTTCTAAAGTCGCACCTCGATACGCGTGCCATAAGCCTCTCCTGGGCCAATCGTCGCCTCCGGGGTTCTCGAACCTGTCCAAATCGTAATAAAAGGTTACTAACTACTTAAATAACCCCACACTAAAGCCCCGTAATTTTCTCTAATTTTAACTATTTTTAAACGCGCTCTGAAACCTTAGGACAACCCAAACTATATCGAGACGATGTCTGATCGACTCGCAACCAGTCCCAAAATGCTCATTACATTGAATAGATGATTTCACATGTTGGAAGCTTCCCCAAAAGCCTCACCATGCTCCCGCACGTGCCCCAAGAGGGTCCTACACGTGGGCCTCATGCGCCAATGCATAGTGGTCGTCTCCTTCCTTCAGCCGACTAGTACGACCGGGCAGTTCGGCTTTTTCCTGCAACCTGGACCGGCGTGACCGGTCCAGCCTTATTTTTCATCCATTTTTGTCCAATCCTTTCCAATCCAATCCCAATCTAATGCTAGTCTCTTCCTAATCTTATTCCTTATCATTTCATGTTTTAAAAACTTAAAAATCACGTCCATAACTCACCGGTTCGATTCGGTGAACAGTAGCCCCACCTTCCTCCGTCCATATCTCTTGACTCAGGTCGTCCTATGCCCTGCAAACCGGTTCAGTGAGGTCGTCTCAATCCCTAGAAACTGCTAGGTTCATTCAAATTGATCATTAAACGTCCAAAACTAATTTTTAAATTTCAAACCATAAACAAGTTCTCGGGTTACCTAGCCTCTGGGCTATCGCCGCCGTCCACGGAGGCCGGCCATCCTGCCCCTTGCGTCAGAGCCCCACACTCAGTCTATCTCACACTTAAGGAATAGATGAAGATATGTGGGGATGATATGGGGTGGTGTTTGTGCGAGATCTGGTTTGGACGAACAAAGAAGGGAAGATGATATGCATGAACGTGTTTGTGTGTGCAATAGATGAGTGACAGAGCCAGGGACAAAATATCTGGGGCCCATTAATGACAATTGGTGCTCGCCTCGTAATTCGTGCAATAGTGACACGGAACTTCCGTGAATTGTAACTTTTTCGTCGAACGTCCGAATTCGACGTACCGCCTGTCTACGGATTTGTATCGTCCCGATCTACGTAACGGTCCTTAGCCCTCGACCATCGGACCTCCCGGGTCAAAATTCAACTATTTACCCTTTTTCAACCAATTTAGTAAAGTACCCCTGAACTTCCGAACGTCATAACTTCTTCCTCGAATGTCGAAATCGGGCGTTCCACCTGTCTATGAACTCGTGACATCCCGGAGTACGTCACGGTCATCGACCAAAGTCCATTTGACTGCCTGAATGAAGAGTCAACGTTTCGCCCACTCTAGGGGAAAAATCGTCATTTCGCCCTGAATGTCCGTTAATCCTCGTCTAATCCTCGTCTAATCCCCGATTAACCTCGCTAATCCGTCATTAAGTCTTAATTAATCTTGATAATTAGAGACAGGTCGTTACATTTTGGGCTGAGTTCCCACATATATTTGGATTTACGGTTTTTGGGCTAAGGCCCTAATGGTTTATTTAAGTATATGGTTTGATTACTGGTTTTTGATTCCATGCATGCTTTTTAGTGAAGGGTATAAATATCTCTATGTGACAGGACCTGTCCCAACTGGACGTCGATAACCGTGCCCGGTCCTGCTCCCGTCTGACAAGTCAACTAAATGCCCGAAACTACCCTTCAGTGCTTGCCAGACAAGGGATATTTGCACTGATTTCTGCTGCTACCTCCGCCTCTCGATCAGCCCCGAATGTCGTACCACGGCTTGGAGGGTCAATAAAACAGAAAAGGTGCGAGTGGACAAAACTGACCTTTATAAAAACATTTGCCAAAATACATTCTTACCCTCTAGTTTTCACAAACGTACATGCATATCGTAAAACATGAGTAATAGTATGAAATCATTCAAGTATGAACAGTGGACCGATAAAATCAAAACATATTTTCCCATGGTTTGTAAAACTCTTGTTCACCAAATCAGTTCATGTTATAAAACATCAAAATCCCGGCTCTCAGGCCAAAACATGTGAAACATAATCACCTTGCCACAAAGACCAAAAACCCGTACTCAATACCGGTACGCCATCACAATCATCATCAATCAGCACTATTCACAAGTGCACAGTCAATCAATCAATCCAATCAATCCGTACTACTCATAAGTGCACAAACTATCACACAATCACATCTGCACTACTCACAAGTGTTGCGCTACGCGTAGGCCAATATCCAGCCACACTCTCGGGATCAGACACCTCTGGGCTCAACCCTCGGGCTCAGTCACATCTGGGCGAACACATCCCCAGGCTCAGATACATCCGAGTGGTACATCCAGACTCAGTCACATCCGAGAAGCTGGCTTATCATAGGATCAACTCACAATCCTATAATCATATCCCCCAAGCTCCGGTCGTCTGGGTAATCCCCCCAAGCTCCGACCGTCTGGGCATTTCACAATCACAAGGAAAACCATCTTGGGAATTACATCCCAAAACATTTCAATCAAATCTTGACTTCGTACAAAGTCAAGATCATTCCTTGACTGGGTCTCAAGCCCCAAAATAACATTTATACGTAAATCTTTAAAATCACATTTAAACTAATAAAATAATCCAGAAATCATCATTGACTCACCAACTAAGTCCAAATATCATTTTAGAAATCCTTTTGACTCCGGGCCTAGCCCAAAACATCATTTACACGCTTCTCATAAAACGTGTCCGGAAGACTAATTAAAATAATCATAAAATCACAAGAAATCATACAAAATCATCAATTTCATCATATTCACATGTGACTCCAAATCCGAGTCAAAATCACTATCCAGTTGGGTCTCATGCCCAAAATAACATTTTCACGCAAATCCATGCGTTTGCAATCTCATTTGCCATTTTCACGTAAATCCATTAAATCGACCTTTGACTCATTCCCGAGTCAATACATCATTTTCAATCCCTAACTCATAAACCGAGTCGAAACATCATTTTCAATCAATTTCAATCCCGGACTCATAATCCGATTCCAAACATCATTTTCAACCAATTTCATAATTTCTCGAAAATTGTGCCAAAAATAATATAATAATCCATGAAATCGAGAAATCACCGGATTGAAACATCAATCATGTCAAATCATATCAAATCATATAATAAAGCATTTAAATCATATATGCATGCATCACGGTTAGAAAACAAAGTCCACTCACACACACCGTCCAAACAGCCTGCTTTCTTAGCTGCACGTTTTTCCGTAAATTCTGGAAATCACAATTCCTGTCCAAAATCCCCAATTTTTTTGGAATTTAAATACGTATTTAACACGTAAATCAAAATTTCGGATACGCGGAACATTAACGAAACGATATCTGATTTCCTCGAAACCAGTGTCAAAATGTTCGTTACACTGAGAGGATTCAAAGTCATGTTGACCTCACCTTGAAACAAGGTCGTACGCGCCCTCACGCACCGCCGTGAGTGGCTGCGCGTGAAACCCACGCGCCTGCAACAGTAGTTGTTTTTCTCACCCGTTTTCTCTGCAAAACGGATCCTTTTGCCCGCGAATAGACCCGATTCAATTCCTAAAAATTCAACACTAATGCTTTCAATTGAACATTCATTTAGCTTCGATTCAAGTCTAATTAGAGTTCTGTAACGTTAATTACACAAAAACATACCTCAAATCAAACAACTCGAAGATGAACATCGAAGAACATCAGGCACTGTTCATCCTTCGAAATCCTTCAATGTCAATCGATTCCTTCAATTGATCCACCTAGTAGCTTCAGTGGATCATGAGAAACAGTTTCCCTTCAACAATTTTGTCGTTTGATCACTCAATGATCACGACTCAAGCTCGAACATTGCTTACTGTTACCAGACCCATTCAGAGCCAATTGGGCCTCAATTCACTTCGTTCTTTCGATGAATCTGATCATGGCAATCCCAGAAGACTCAAATTGAACTCAATTTTGATCCTCAAGGCTCATAGTTTAAAATCCGAATTCCTCCCCCCCCCCCCCCCCCCCAAAAAAAATTTCGTTCGATTTCACTCAACTAATCCCAGATTAGTCATTCTAAACCATAATTAATTAATATTTAATTCCGATATTCGGGACGGGTCATTACACTATGAAATGTATTTTTATTAAACTATTGATTTTCGCCCCACTCACAGTTTTTAAATGGTTTTAATGCCTTTTAGGTTGATCACGGATGAGGGCAGTAACACAAACCGAGACATCACACTCCTCTACCAATCCTGGCGCGAACTGGAAGTCCCTCACGGGCTGAGGTTTAAGTTATCCCTTGTCAGACGGGAACATGGCACATCCCACGATAATCCTGGGGGATTGGGATGGGTCGTGTCAAGTGGTATTAGAGCGAGGTTGTAGCTATTCGAGAAAACTGTGTAGTTCTTGTGGTACGCGCAGGTCGAGGATGTGATGTCTCTACATGGTCAACCCGTTATTAACTTGATAGTTAGAATGCCAATTTGATAGTTAGTGGGAATGAATTGTGGTTAGAGTATGATTGGCTCGATACGCCGTGCGTCAGTTTGAATAGACCCGGTAGGGTTTCTTTTGACATATTGTTAGTGCGATGACCGTCCAACCGCTCGGTCATGTGATGTTAGATTGTTATGGTGCTAGGAGCATCTAGCTTCGGGGAATCCTACTTGAGTTGATGGTAGGATTGGATTAACGTCCATATGATGTCAGGACCACGGGGTCGGTCAGATTGTGGATTACATTGTAGAGGGCAGTTGGTTTCAGAGGAACCCTAGGGTGTGATTGTGGAACCTTAAATTATGTTGGATGGTTGGGAAAGGCGAACCTTAGTTGTGATTGATGAACTATTATTGTGAGTCCGTAGTTGTGGATTGGACGACTTTCCGAAATCGAGGTAGTTTGTCGGGTCGAACCCCAGATTATGACTGATGGATTGGAATTTGTGCTATAGAGAACAGCTGAGGTTGGATGACCAAGTGGACAACTCTAGTGAGTCTAGTCGAAACTATAGAGATTGGTTGGCCCGATACGAGGTTAAATAATGGGATTCGATCCACGAGTACGATTATGAGATGAGATATGGAATCCCGAGTTAGACCGAATAATAATGTGATGTGTGGATGCGGATCTCGATAACGATGACTGTTGGTCGACAGCCATGTGGAGATGGCTGGCTATCGAGGGTGGTTGATGTAGTTGTGGTTGTTGAAAAATTGGGGGACGTTTAGGGAACGTTCATTATCTTGCTGTGATTTGTCAGGGTGATTGTACCCAGAGTTGTTGGGTACGAGGGAGGCAGAGTTCCTCCAACTTGAGCAGAGGTATGGGGTTGTTGCTCAGTATGAGTAACAACTCAGGGTTGTCTGATTTATACACTGTGTGCCAGTGATTGTGATGACGATCAACCACGACTTGGGATGTGACTTCGTCGTGATGGGCATACACTCGGTATCTGAGTTTCGGAAGTTAGTGGGGGATGGACTGGATGGGATCTAGCAGGGGTTGAGATGTGTTGGGAGGTCTCAACAGCTATGAGATGTCTAAGTGATGAATGGATGAAATGATACGATTGAGACACAAGGAGTGTTGGATGACGCAGAGGACGTCATGGAAATTAATGGATTTGGGGAGTTGTTGTCAACTCCGACACTTGAGTGGTTGTGTGTTTCTAGTCTCACGAAGAAGTGCTAAGAATTTATTGAAATTGGAAAAAGCCGAAGAGAATCAATGGTAGTGTTGATGTGAAGATTGTGTGATTGTGAATAACATGGAGACCCGAGAGTTGAACCTGTAAAGGTTAAGATGTGAGAATAAGATAGTAATGGATCACATCAAGGATGTGCATAAATGATTATAAACGGAAAGGAGATCTGGGTAAATTGATTGGTTGCAGACACGTGGTTGTCCGAGTGAATTATGGATTTGGGATGTCCAGTGGTTAGACTTGACATCTAATTGGAAGCATATCTATTTCCAACATGGTTGGAATTTAGAAATTAAGAGAAGTTGTGATTGAGACGATGAGAAGGGTGTTCGATTCCGAATTGGGGATAGATGTCGAGAAGTTGTCAACACATATTATTGGTTGGCGAAAATGAACTTGTCATTTTTTTGCCCTGTAACCGATGGTGTTAGGTGTCACCAGTACAGTGATCATGTATTGGTTGGTGGACCCGTGAGTTGTTTTTGGTCATCAGGAGGAGTTGGGTATTTCGAAGTTAGGTGAACGTGATTTCTCCTTTTCTTCTTGGTAGCAGACGATGTTGGGTTACATGGTGTGGTGAGTGCAGTGAGTTTGTGTTTGCACTCACGTAGGATGAATTTTGAGGTCATCGTCTTGGATCATCTTTGATTTTCCCTCGGTGGGGTGAAAAGGATTGATGTAACGACCCATCCCGAATATCGGGATTTAATAATATTTAATTATGATTTACTAATCTGGGATTAGTTGAGTGATTTCGGACGAATTGTGCTGAATGATCGTTTTGCCCCTGGGCGTGGGCAAAACGTTGACTTTTAATTCGGATGGACAAAAAGACTTTGACCGATGACCGTGACGTAGTTCGGGACGTCACGAGTTCATAGACAGGTGGCACGTTCGATTCCGACGTTCGTGGAAGAAGTTGTGATGTACGGAGGCCCAAGGGCATTTTGGTAATTTGGCATATTAGGGGCCAAATGTTGACTTTTTGACCGGGAGGTCCAATGGACGAGGGCCAAGGATCGTTACGTAGGTTTCGTCGATACAAATCCAACGACAGGCGGCATGCCGAAATCGGAGATTCGACGACGAAGTTATGGTCACGGGAACAGACTCGATTAACCGAACGAACCGGGATTAAAATAATATTTTAATATGAACAGTACCCGGTGACTGGACACACTTGGATGAGTGACAATTGTCACTCATCCCTTAAATTCTGACCTAAACACAGATCCATGTTTTGGGGGAACATTATGATTATGTTTTATTAATTAATTAACTTAATTATTGTTTAATTCCTCCATTAATCTCTTCAGACTTCTTCAACCGTGTACAACCAAACTTCAATTTTCTTCTTCCCTTAATCTCCTCCCTATCCACTGAATTTGTGAACGAAAATTGGTGAGAATTGAGACTGAATTGAATTGGGAAAACACGAGGGATTAATTGAGAGCTGAGGGCTGGAATTTCGAAATTCAGAAAATTCGGGGGAAAATTCGAATTGGAGGAATTGGGCCGTGACGATCAAAATGGAGTTTAGTTTGAGTCTTCTGGGATTGCCACGATCATTTACATCGAAAAAACGAAGAGAATTGAGGCCCGTTTGAGGAAGAACATAACTACTGTAGCTGCAGAAATTTCGAGCTTGAGTCGTGGGATTTGAGGCTTGGATTGATGCAATTGGACTGGGGATTGAGTTCATTATGACCTCACGATGCTAATGGATGCATCAATTGAAGGAATCGATTGACATGGGAGGATTTTGGATGATGAACAGTGATCGGATTGTTCTTCGAGTGATCATCCTTGATCTTAAGGTTTGAGGTAAGATTGTTTGTAATTTAGTCCACAGATCTCAATTTGAAACTAATTCGATGCTAATGGACATTTGAATTGTTGGAATCGGTGTCGAATTGCTAGGATTTGAACCGGGTCTGTTCGCGGGTTTTTCAACCCGTTTTACAGACAAACGGGTGAGAGGGATGACTGTGCGGGTACTGTAGCTGGCGCGTGGCTTCCACGCGCAGCCGCTTGCGGTGGCGCGTGGGGGCGCGTGAGTGCGAATCCCGAGGTATGATCAACATGAATTCTGTCCTATTTAATGTAACGAACATTTTGGGATTGGTTTCGTGTCGATCGGATCCCGTTTCGATATTGTTCGGGATGTCCGAAGGTTTTAAATCCAGTTTAAAAATAGTTAAAAACTCGGGAAAATTACGGGACTTAAATAGGATGTTAATGATGAGGTTAGTAATCCTCTAATGTGATTTGGACAGGATTGGAGTCCTGGTGATAGTGGTGTGGCCCGGGAAGGCCTATGGCACGCGTATCGAGGCGCTCGGTTAAACGGTCTGTGAGTGGACATTGGTTTTATAAATTCGATGCATGCATAACTGTTTCATGATTGTTATAATTACGATTAAATGATTTACTTTGGATATCGGTGAATTTAAATGATTTCACACATTTCGAGGTGATTTACGTACTTGCACGTAAACCGAGATTTTCTGGATTTGCACCGATTTCCATAAATGTGGTTGGATATGATTTTATGAAACGGTTACGGACTTGATAAAGTAAAATCGGGCCAGGGGCCCAGTTAACTTGTTAATCGGGCCAGGGGCCCAATTGAATTATGAAATCGGGCCAGGGGCCCAGTTAACTTATGAATCGGGCCAGCGGCCCAGTTAACTTGTGAATTCGGGCCGGGGGCCCAGTGGACTTATGAATTCAGGCCAGGGGCCAGTTAACTTATGAAATCGGGCCAGGGGCCCAGTTGATTTATTCATGTGATTCGGGTCGGGGACCCTAAAATGGAATTGAATAAATGTTTTCTGGTTTACATTTTATATATGTTCACATGCTGGAATCAATAAATGGTTTTGATGATAATTATGGTTATGGCACGTTTCACGGTATTTGGCCTTGAGACCCGTCTGATGAAACTTAAAGATTGGTTTGGATTTTATCTATGTATATATATATGTTTTGCATTTGGATATCAATAAAATGTATTTGGTATTGCACTGTATAGACCCTTCCATATTATATTGTCTCCTCCGGATGAGGTACCCCGGAGAGGTCACGGACGTCTAGTACGTCCAGCGTCTATGACGCTAAGCATCGGGGATGCTGTACCCGAACGGGGTTCGGGGATTGAACTCGGAAATTGAGACCCGAGTGGCACGCGTAGCCTTGTGATTGTGACCTTATTGACGTCAGGGACGTCAGACATCAGGGATGTCGGATTGGAGTGTATGGTGCAGTGGCTAAAATTATGTTTATGGTTCATATTATATAATATATGATTTTAAATGATGGTGCATGCATATGCTTTTACTGGAGGGCATAAAGGTCTTATAAATGTTTTAAACAGACTCGTTTATTTTCGTCCACTCACAGCTTTTGTTTTTAATGCCCTTCAGTTTGATTTCGGATGCGACTGCAGCAGAGACTGGGACATCATACACCTCCTCCATCGATCCTTACGCACTCTGGAAGCCCGGTTGGGCAATGGCAACAGGTTATCCCTTGTCTGACACCTCTTGTCAGACGGGAGCATGACACATTTCATGGTAATCCCTGGGGGATTGGGATGGTTCATGTCAATTGATATGAGGTAATTGGAGAGGACTCATAGTTTAGACATGTTCCATCATTGACTGATCGGTTTAGATGTGAAAATGGTTAAGAATCGATTCGGTAAGATGTGGATTCAAATAGGGTGTAAGACCCTATGAGCTGAAATCTGGTAGTTAGCGGAGAGAGAACTAGTGTGGATCTGGATCGTGATGTTGAGGATATAGGGTATTGTGATGATCGATGATTGTGATATTAATGATCAGGTTATGTGGTGGATCAGGATGACGTGGATCGTGATGTCGTGTCGTACTGGCAGACTCCGTCTTGATGATTGTGCTAAGCTAGGAGTAGAAGAGGATCGTTTTATGAGAGAGTTGAAGAATCTTTTGGAATAGTTAGTGAGATGATAAGACAGGAGTTGGATATGGGAATGTTGGGTCGACTTCTTTTCGAAGTTAATCTGGTATGAGACGGTAGTGAGTGATTTGAGGTGTGTATGATCTATCTTAGATATTTGACTATGAGGATGATGAGACTGAGTTCCTTTCAAGGTTAATCCTGTATGATGTATTAATAGAACGAGTGGGTATCTGACGGGGTCTGATTGGTCAGTCTTGGATATGTGAATGATGGGATTGACTTCCTTTCGAAGTCAATTGAATATGGTATGGTGATCGAATGAGCAGGTAACCGATAGGTTTGGAGTTGGTGCACCTCGGTAGACGTGGGTGATATTGGATGCTCTTTTGGCATGTATGGGTACGCCTTGGTAGACGTGAGTCGGATTGGTAAGTGTTAGATTACGTGGTTGAGAGTAGATTTTGTGATGCTGGTCGGGTGACCATGGGACTCGTGTTGGATGTTGGGTTGGAGTATTTGATCTATCTAGTACTAGACAGATGGACTCCAAAATTGAAGCGTGATTGGTTATGAGTTGTGTAGTAGGCTGGTTGGTGGATGAATGTAGGTACATGGTAAGTTGTGCGAGGGCTGATACTCGATAAGCCTGAGTGGTGCCTGGTGACGGTATATAGGATGTACTAGTGGTATGTTGATGAACGTGTTGGTAGTCGGTTTAGTTCCAATATCATTGGATTGGTTGAGGATGTGAACTGGACATTGAATACTGTGCGCTGGGCAGAGTGATTTTGATCGTTTCAGTGATTGTATGAGCAGGTGCTCAAGGCCGTGGATGGCTAGTGGAACCCAAGATTTGTGATATGTTATCACTGATGGGTAGGTATTCGATAGGGTCCAGTTACACACAGGTTGAGTGAGTTGTTGGTTAGTGTAACCATGGGTTGCCTTGCGTGGGGCGGCTGCTCTGTGACTCTCACTAATGGCAACATGGAGTTATGAGGAAATTTTGGTACGAGGTACCTTGGTGCGACTCTAGAGTGAGTCAAAGTGTTCGGTGATTCGAATTGTGACCATGGGGCCGTGAGTGCCAGCTGAGTGCGACATTTTGGGACGTGCAATGTTGACTTGGTAAAATTTAGGACATACGGAGAAATATTGAGATTTGATAACTCTCAACGTGGGAGAGATGCCGGATTGATTTGTAATTGACTAGTGGTGACAGTTTGGCTAGATGTGTCAGCGTGGATTAATGAGTGAGAATTGGTGACTCTCAGTGGGAGCAGATGTCAGGGTGAATTGGTAATTGAGAGGAACCGTCAAGTTGAATGTGTCAGCGTAATGATAGAATTCTCTGGTGGTATCAACTCGGAACGTGGGATCAATGTCACTCGACTTGGTCAGGTGTAGTCGATGCAATGTGAGTTCATGATGGAACGTCTAGGTCCAGACAAGTATTTTGCTGGTTAGTGGGTGTACTCGCGTAAACCTGATGTGGGGCCGAACATGCTTCCACGAGGTGGATGTGGAATCGGAATAGTTGGAATTTTGAGGATGAAATTTGTTAAGGGGGAAGGTTGTAATGACCCATCCAGAATATCAGGATTAAGTATTTACTAATCGTGGATTTAGAATGATTAATCGGGGATTAATCGAGAGTATTCGGACGGACAGTGTGAAATGACGATTTTGCCCCTTGGAGTTGGGCAAAAAGTTTACTTTTGAATCGAGCTGTCAAATGAACATTGACCGATAACCGTGACGTAGATTGGGACGTTACGAGTCCGTAGACAGGTGGCACGCTGAAATCGGAGGTTCGACGGAGTAGTTACAGGTCTAGAACGTTTTACAGCATTATTCACTAAATCGAGAAAAGAGGACATGTGGCAAGTTTGGATTGGATTGGAAATCTGGGTGGACCAATCAGTGAGTGACACTTGTCCCTTATCTGACTATCTCATTACCCTAAACAATGGGATCCTATTTCACTTATCTTCTTTGTTCGGTCAAACCCAAACCCGTGTGAAGCTTAACCCGTGCACCAAAAACCAACACCCACACCCTCCTATCATCATCAATTGCTATTGGACCATGAACGAAAGATGGAGAGGATGGTGAGGCGATGATGATGGTGGCAATGGTGTCGACCGTCGTGCACGGTGGCCTAGTTCGAAGGAAACGAACCGAATGCCCTGTTTTTGGAATTTGAAAATGGAGAGGCGTGAAGTAAGGGTTGTCGATCGTTTCTGTGTTTTGGAGGTTGCTCCTAAGGTGAGACAAGTGTGGTGGTGCCACCATAGTGGACCGTCGTGGACGGTGGCCTGCAAACCCGTAAGGTACATTTTGTAAATTCAAAAATGGTAGTTCATGATTCCTTTGTTTTCGATCGTTGTTGATGATTGGAATGTGTCTTGGAGGATGAAAGGAACTCAGAAGGCTTAGAAGTGAGGCCGAAGGTGGCCGTAAGCATGGGAACTCCACGGCGGATGTTGGCCTGTTCAAGCAATCGAATAGGGAAGTATGATCTTAACTTGGTTTTCATGTTTTGAAATCATAAATCGATTAGGAATGATTAGAGGAAGGTTTAGGAATGAAAATGAACGAAAACGGAGTCGAAATGAGTGAGTTAGGGTGTCGAACCGATCACGCCGGTCTAGTTGGACCGGATTTTCAAGACCGAACGGGATCGGGTTCGACTAGAGGTTAAAGATGAACAGTGCAGGCGCGTGAGGCCCACGTGCATCGTCTTTGGGCAGCGCGTGGGGGCGCGTGGGGGACTTTTTGGGAAAGTGTTCAACATGTGAAATTATCTATTCGATGTAACAAATATTTTGGGACTAGTTTCGTGTCGATCGGAGACCGTCTCGTGTTAGTTTTGGGTGTCCGAATGTTTACAGCCTATGTAAAATATGTTTAAAAATTCAGAAGAATTACGGGGATTTAATGAGAGGTTAATAAGATAGTTAGTAACCCTCTAGTATGGTTTGAACAGGTTTGGAAGTCCCGGCGACAGTGATGTGGCTCGGAAGGGCGTATGGCAAGCATATCGAGGCGGTAACGTAGGACAGTCTGTGAGTGGACATTGTTTTCTAAACTGTGATGCATGTATAACTGTTTTATATACGTGATTTCTATGATAATGAATGTGGTATTAGTGATTTATATATTTTCACGTATTTTGAGATAACTTCCGTATTTGCACGTATATCAAGGTTTATGGATTTACTGTAGTTTTACGTGCTTGTGGTTTCGGTGATGGTTTGATGAAATGGTTTTGGTTTTGGAAAGATGAACTCGAGCATGAGACCTATTTGAGTTATGTGATCGGGCCGGGGGCCCAGCTGATTGTGAAATCGGGCATGAGGCCCAATTGTGATTTATACACGTGATTTCGGTTTGGGGACCCTAAATGTTTTTGGAATCATGGATTTGTTATGGTTTTATGGAAATTCCAGGTAGGGGCCCTTTGAAATGTTTTGAAATGGCTTTATAAAACTGTTTTTCATATACCATCTTGATACGAGGATATGTGGATTGTCTCCTTCAGATGTCTGGGACACTGGGGATGTCATCGTACATTACCTGCGATGGGTCATTATACGGAGCGACCGGACCATATAGTGACTCAGGAGCCGGATTGGTATGATTAGGAGTCTAGGACATTAGACATCTGGGATGTAAAAGATATGGACCAGGAGAGATCCCGTGCAGCACGCGTTGCTTTTATCGTGAGATATGACGTCTGGGACGTCAAGCGTCTAGGATGCCGAGGATGGTTATGTGGTAAATATGGATTATTGGATTTATGAAATGTTATTTCGATGTTTATGGATTTGGGCAATGGCCCACTTGGTTTTAGATTTACGGATTTTAGTATTTTATGGTTTTGGGCTGAGTTCTCACATATATTTAGATTTACGGTTTTTGGGCTAAGGCCCTAACGGTTTATTAAGTATATGGTTTGATTACTGGTTATCGATTGCATGAATACTTTTTAGTGAAGGGCATAAATATCTTTATAAAATATGTTTTTAATTGATTTTCGTCCACTCATAGTTTTTAAATGGTTTTAATGCTCTTCGGGTTGATCACGGATGTGGGCTGTAGCAGGGACCGAGACATCGCACTCCTCCACCGATCCTAGCGAGCTCTGGAAGCCCCGCACGGGCTGAGATTTAAGTTATCCCTTATCTAGCACTTTGTGTCATATGGGAGCATGCAATATCCCACGATAACCCCTGGGGGATTGAGATGGGTCGTGTCAACTGAATCTCGAGCTTCTTGTCAAGCTTCGCTCATCGTTGCTCGATAACTCTCGAAAACTAGATCAAAAGCTTCAAAGCCATCCCTCGTTTGTTTCCTTGATTTTCAAACCACAATAGTCTTAGGCTATGAAGATCGAAGACTCGAATGGGTTGAGTTGTTCTAGACAAGGAGAATAGATTGAGTGTGGTAGGCAGATCGGGTGTCTCTTCTAATTTTGAAAGTCCTAATTCACCAACTAGGCTTGCATTTAAACCCTGAAAATTGATAAAACCTGATTTATCAATTAAAAGACTTGAGACTTAATAAAACTTGATTATGAGCTTACTAAACCATGGGCCTTGGAGTTTATTTTAGGCTGGGCCCTTTTTTTCACATAATATGATATAATATTTTTTTTAATATTTGTAGGAGAGTTTTATTTGGGTATAGGTCTTTTTTAAATACGAGGCTCAAAATCCCGGCCTTGTTCGCCTTAGACTTGAGTCGGACTTGCTACCACCTCATCGGTTTGCAATCATATGTTGATAAATTAATAACTTATTAATTAATAAACTATTAATTCATCCATTGATTAATATCTAGCTAAATTAAAAACAGTATCAGGGCTCTTCAGTCTTCCATTTTTTTACTCCACCCAAAGGAGAAGACGAGAGTTTCGGAAAAAAAAAAAAAAAAAAAAGAGGAGAAGACGAGAGAGAAAGCGAAAGCTGTCTGACTTCATTGACTGTCACTTTCCTACTGTAAGTCTCTTTTTCTTACTACGATCTCAACTTAATAGCTGAAATTTTGTTTTACTATGTTGAACCTCTGGTATTTGCATGTTGGGTTTGGCTTCAAATTTGTAGCTTACGCTGATGTTTTTGTTTGGGCAGCAGTAATTTTGTTTTGGCTTTTGAAATGGTGTTTCTATCACTGAGAAAAATTAGGGAAATCAAAGCCATCGTAAAGATCTGCATGGGATCTTGACTTTTAAGTCATACAAGAATCAATCACTTTTTCCAGAAAAAGTTAAGGGATACTAATTTTGTTAGTAGAAATCCATGAATCGTTGAGTAATTTGCTATATAAATTATTTGTAAACGTTTGTTCAACTCAAATTTTTAACTTTTTTACCCTTTTTCTTTTTCGATTTAAGCGAAATTGTAATTTAAACTAATCTAAAATGCAGAGGAGGATTCGAACTTGAGTACCTATGGAGATTGCATCCTCTAGGCTTTAGGCTCTAGCCCAAGTCTGCGACTTTGAGCCTTTAAATTGAAACCCATGCGATAATGGCCACTAACACGTCTTCCTGCAGGTTTTCGAGTTTAGTGTGTCAGGGACTAGCCCAAGTACATTTTCTAAAATAGATTTGTTACGTTTGCAGATATGCCAGATGGACTACAGCTCCGACGATGAGTCCGATATTAGTGAGTCTGAGATCGAGGACTACAAAGACAAACCATATGGGCAGTTAAGGGAGGGAAGGTATAAAGTAAAGGGTCCAAATGGGACTCTTAGATGCCCATTTTGTGCTGGGAAGAAGAAACAAGATTACGAATATAAAGAACTGTTCTCACATGCCTCAGGGGTGGGTAAAGGTTCTGCTAATAGAAGTGCAAAACAGAAGGCCATCCATCTTGCTTTGGCTATCTATTTGGAGACGGACTTTGCTAGTGAAGTAGACGAGGCAGAGCGTCAACTAATGCTGGTAGCAGTTGCGCAAGAAGAGAAGCAAGATGATGTCTTTGTGTGGCCTTGGACTGGCATAGTTGTAAACATAGTGTCTCGGCTGAAGGATGGAAAAGGTTTGCTTGATTCTGGATTCCTGTTAAAGTAGTTTTCTAAATATAGACCCTTAGAAGTTCATGCTTTGTGGAATGAAGGGGAGCCAGCGGCATGCGCTGTGGTGTGGTGTGTGCTTTAGGGAATGCTGGGATGGTTTCTGGAATGCTACTGATTTTGAGAAAATGTTTGAAACTGTCTGTGAGTACAAACGAAAATGTTTGGTAAGCTTAGCCAATAAACTTGATATGACAAACGAAAATCTGGATGAACTACGATGCAAGTACAATCAGAACAGAAGGTTTTAAAGTAGGATGCTTGAAGAAAAAGACAGATTAAACATTTCCGTTCTTGAAGGTTTGTTCCTGTCCCTTATGCTATTTTTTTATTTTTATTATCCGCATGTTAAGCACATCCTCTTGTCTTAGAAGGCTTATGTGTTTATTTTGGAATGTATTATCTGAATTTGATTTCGTATATGCTATATGGTATTGTTGGTTCCTGTTGAAGATCCCTTTATAGTTTATTTGTGAATGTTTTCTCTTTTTTTTCTCTAGAATCTAGGAAGTTGCAGCGGGATGCACAAGATGATGTCATGAGAATATTAGATGAACAAGAGAAACTGCATTATGAGTTGGAATTAAAGAAAAGGAAACTTGAATCTTGGAGAAAAGAATTGAACAAACGCGAAGCACTTACTGGGCGTGAGAAGCAAAAACTTGAAGAGAATAGGAAGAAGGTAATATATGTCACAATCTTGTACTGAAACACTTCTCTCGTTCTTTCTTTTGCATTTTAGAAATTCAAGTAATATTGTAATTTACATTTTATGAAAAGGATCTATGATTTCCTTCTAATTCCTGGGATGCATAAAAGTAATATCAGTTTTGTTAGGAAATTAATCCTCCACCACGCAAGTGCTAACAATAAAGATGAAAAAAGAAAATAAAGAAACCAAGAACACAAAAGATTTAACGAGGTTCGGCCAATTAACTTGCCTACGTCCTCGGAGAGTTTTCTCCTTCACTATGAGAGAATACAAAATACAAGATTACACTACTCAAGTTTATACCCAACTTGAGCCCTTGTACCCAATAGGATACCCCTTGTACACCCTCTCTCAACCCGAGAAAATCACTCTACCCCAAAGAGCTATACACACTCTTTCACCTTCTCTTAACCGAGAAGATCACTCTACTCCAAGAGCTATACACACTCTTGAAGTGCTCAAGAAGATCACTCTAGCCCAAGAGCTATACACACTCTTGAAGCACTCACTCACTTGTGAAGTGTTCTCCTTGATGTTGAAATGTGGCCAAGCTCTCCACCTTATATAGTGCTCAAGGCACAAGTTGTATTTGTGCTTTTCCAATGTGGGACAATTTCCTCACATTTCAACATCCTTCATTGAAGTCCATTCATGCACCTTCTTCAATTAATGCTCTTCTTCATGAAGCTTCCACATCAATCTTTTCCTACAAAGTTGAATGAACAACACCATGTATTTATTCCCAATACATAATCAAATTCAATGCATTAATAATCCACTAAGGAGGCATTAACTCAACAATCTCCCCCTGCCGACTTAGGTGGATAATGTTGCATCACCACTTCAATCCCTGAAGTTCATCTCAAATTGAGATACCGCTTGATATACCCACAAGCATTCCATTGGCCTTATTCTTGTACCAACTACACATACCCCGAATCAGTTGCATACGATCCTAGCTCCCCCTGATTCAAAATGGCCAATGCTATGTGCAGCTGCTCCGAGTCAACAATTACCAGTTGGCTCCGAAGAGGGACCTTGACTTTGCCTCTTCCTTAGCAGGATTATCCTTCTCACCATCGTCTGAAACTTGGAAACATGTAGATAGCGTCTCTGCTGTGCCCGCAAACGAGACCCGCTTCAGGTACCTGTTCTCCTGTGCACCCTGTTTCCCAACAACCTTCGAGGTCTGAGTTTTTCCTATCAGACGGAACATACTTTTACATTTTTCTCCCTTCATTAGGACCATGCAGCCACGTGACACTTTCATAACTCCCCCTGCTGACGAAACCTTGCAGCCCTTGGAGTCTAGTTGGCTCAAGGATATTAGATTTCTCCGGAACTTTGGGACATACACCACATCACCCAATGTTCGAACTGCTCCATCGAACATTTTGATCTTCACCGTTCCCGTACCCATGACACGACGTCTTGTGCCATCACCCCAAGTCACAAATCCTTGGACTTCCTGGAACGTATCAAAATATTCTCTCCTAGAGCAAAGGTGATGAGAACAACCACTATCTAATATCCAATAATCTTGAGAAAAAATGTAATTACCTTTGGAGACTGTGAGAAGTTCTCCAAAATCTCTAGACATCTCCGCTACACCAGCCAAGGAGCAATCTGAGCCCTTATCGTCCTTCTCTTTCATCAATGGACAATCCGGCTTTATGTGTCCCCACTCCTTGCACTTGTAGCATTGCTTGCCCTTTCCTCTGCCTCTGGATTTAGACCTGCTATGCTCACTAAATCCCCTCGCAGTTGACCTTCCCTTACGATTCTGTTCATGAGCAATGAAGACGGAACCTTGAGAATCATCGGCTTTCCTTCTCTTCTCATGTGATAAGAGAGTCGATTCTACATCCTCCATCTTCAGTGTATCCTTACCATACACAATTGTAGTAACAATATTCTCATATGAATCGGGAAGCGAGGTAAGAAGTAAAAGGGCTTGATCTTCTTCCTCAATTTTAACCTCAACTCTTGATAGTTGATTTATCAATCCCTTGAACACATTCATGTGCTCCATGAGATTCGCACCTTCTCCCATCTTGAGCTTGTAGAGATCCCGCTTTAAATTCAGCTTCATTTGCAAGCCTTTCCCAAGATAAAGCTTCTCCATTTTCTCCCAAAGCTCAGGTGCAGAATCTACATCATTAACGTTATTTATAATATTGTCAGCAATATAAAGCCTAATAGTGCTGACACACCTGGACTCCAACTCGTCCCAATCTTCATCTGACATCTTCTCTGGCTTCGCATCCTTCCCCTTCAACGGTCTTGCAAGGCCTTGTTGAACTAGGATGTCATTCACCCTCCTTTGCCATAGAGTGAAATTTCCTTTTCCATCAAACTGCTCCACCTTGAAATGTGAACCGCTAGAACTTGCCATGGCAAACCGCTCACGATCGATAAACCGAAGCTTTGATACCACTTGTTAGGAAATTAATCCTCCACCACGCAAGTGCTAACAATAAAGATGAAAAAAGAAAATAAAGAAACCAAGAACACAAAAGATTTAACGAGGTTCGGCCAATTAACTTGCCTACGTCCTCGGAGAGTTTTCTCCTTCACTATGAGAGAATACAAAATACAAGATTACACTACTCAAGTTTATACCCAACTTGAGCCCTTGTACCCAATAGGATACCCCTTGTACACCCTCTCTCAACCCGAGAAAATCACTCTACCCCAAAGAGCTATACACACTCTTTCACCTTCTCTTAACCGAGAAGATCACTCTACTCCAAGAGCTATACACACTCTTGAAGTGCTCAAGAAGATCACTCTAGCCCAAGAGCTATACACACTCTTGAAGCACTCACTCACTTGTGAAGTGTTCTCCTTGATGTTGAAATGTGGCCAAGCTCTCCACCTTATATAGTGCTCAAGGCACAAGTTGTATTTGTGCTTTTCCAATGTGGGACAATTTCCTCACATTTCAACATCCTTCATTGAAGTCCATTCATGCACCTTCTTCAATTAATGCTCTTCTTCATGAAGCTTCCACATCAATCTTTTCCTACAAAGTTGAATGAACAACACCATGTATTTATTCCCAATACATAATCAAATTCAATGCATTAATAATCCACTAAGGAGGCATTAACTCAACAAGTTTCTGGTTCATATTTTCTTTAATTTTATGGCGGTTGGCCTGTCTAGATTTTTTAAATTGGTCAACTGTATATCTTCATAGTGATGCAAGATAATGTTAATATGTTTAAGTATGCTCGTTGCTAATATTTTGTGCCTTCCAGAATGATCAAAGAAACTCTTCACTTGAACTGGCTTCTGCAGAGCAGAAAACTGCTGATGAGAATGTCTTGAGGCTGGTTGAAGAGCAAAAGGTGTAATAGTTTGAATTACGCTTACTAGAAATTGTTAAACTTACTATATTTATGTTTTCCTTAGTTTTTGCTGACTAGGATTTTAACTTTTCAGAGGGAAAAAGGATGCCTTGAAACATATACTTGAATTAGAAAAGAAGTTGGATACTAAGCAGAAGCTGGAAATGGACATTGAAGAGTTAAAAGGGAAATTAGAGGTGACGAAGCATCTTGGGCATCAGAATGATGATGCAGTTCAAAAGAAGATAAAAGAAATGGAAGATGAATTGGAGGAAAAAAATGATGAGCTTGAGGATTTAGATTCTCCAAGTCAAACACTCATTGCGAAAGAGTGCCAAAGCAATGATGAGTTACAAGCTGCTCGCAAAGAGTTAATTGCAGTAAGCCTCTCTTTTTCTATTGTTTTTTTTGTTTTACTGTATGCATGTGTTGTGTGTGTGTGTATGTTGCATATGCAGGATTATCTACTGTGCTTTGTTACTTTATTTTACAAATGTTTCTTTTCTCTGGGTATAGCATGTGAAAGATGTTTATGTGTTGAATGTGTCTTTAAGTCTTTAAGAGTCCAAAAACGACAGTTAATGCTTCAGACTTCAGTGTTATATAAGTGATTTGTTTTGCTTAATATCACTATGTTACATGAGTTTGGAAGGTAGTGGAAGCAAGATAAAGTACATTGAAGAAGGAAAATAGGACCCAAGTCCTTAGTGTTCCTTTAAAATGGTCCATTCTATGATAAGTTCTGTGTTAGCAAACCATCCAACTTCACTACTCGCTAATTTAAGCTAGTTATGAATCTACTGTGGTATATTCCACTGTGTTAAATTGTAACTTATAGAAACTGATAAAAAAAAATTTCAAACTTATCCGAAAAGTTAAACAACTAATAAGAACTGATTTGTAATTTGTGCATGTGTTCTCATGAAAATTAAAAAACATTCGTTATTTTATTAGTTAATAACCCTAGTGATTGGATTTATATGTTTATTCTGATCGGAATATTCAATTGATTTTTGGCCGGTCAAGGAAAGCTCGGGTTATGAAATCGCTTGGCTGTTAATTAAGTAGTAGTAAGGCGTCGGTATAGAGTTGTGCCGACTATAACTAGATAATTAAGCCATCAAAATTCTTACCATTTCTTTAGGATTTGAGTGAAATGTCGAATGATCGATCTCTCATTGGGATAAAGCGAATGATTGAGCTTGATCAAAAGTCATTCATCAATGCATGCAAACAACAATTCAATCACAAGGACGCACAAGTGGAGGCCTCCACTCTATCCTCTTTGTGGCAGGATAATCTAAAAGATCCAAACTGGCATCCTTTCAAGATTGTAACTGTCGATGGGAATTCCGAGATATGTCCTTTTGATGTTATACTATCAATTTATTTATTTACTGACCAATAATGGAGTTGCAAATGCGCACTATAGCTTTCTTATGTCATGTTAAAAAGCTAATCTTCAATTTTTTTGTTTTGTTTCCAACTGTTTCTTCGATTCTTTTAATTAATTTATGCATAAATTAGTATTTGGCAGGAACTCGGAAGCTTTGTTTTTTAATGGCAATCTTTCTTGCTTATGAGAACGGTAGTTGCTTATGAGATTGGTCAGATTTGGTTGGTTTTTATTAATATAGACCTTGTCAATTGTAAGGGATTTCCAATATAGTAGTGGAAGCTTACGTGTGGATTGAATGGAATTTCTTCCATGTCCCTCTATCGTCCTATTTGTCTATAAGAATTAAGAGTACATTATGAGATTCTTCTGTTGATGGTGGGCCAATGCTTGGTCTTTTGCTAATACAGACACACGCACATACATATGTATTGTTGAAAAATTTTAGAGTGCACAAGTGTTGGAGAGACAAACTAATAAATACAATACTTGTATTACACAAACAAAATGTTACAACCCAGCTCTCAATGAAAAACCAATTCTATCAAGCAGTCTTTCTCATCACCAAAAAAAAAAACACAAGGACTCTTTGAAAGACACTTCAACCTTCCATCTCTTTTAATTACCTTCTTGTTCTCTCATTTTTCTTCATCGTTTGATTGCATTCTTTTTCGTTTCTTAGTGATAATACATTGAGATTTTAGCTCTGTTTATAGAAAGCCACTAAAATTTAAAGCTTGCAGAGTTGTGACTGAAAGCAACATCGGGGAATACTCCACCATAACACGCGGTCTCCAATAGTGAGAGGATATGAAAAGACGGGGCTTCACTTAATATATAAGTTTACTTCTCCCCTAAAATCAATTGGATATGAAGAAACAGAACAGTTTTTAAGAAGTGGCCTAATTTCAATAGAAACTAATCTAAATAAAGAGCTTCTGCATTTGAACAAAAAAATACAGGTCTACTTGAATTTAGATTAGGAGTTTAATGAACAATTCATGTGTGCAAACAAAAAGATACAGTGCTCATTTAGAGTCATATTATGGTGGAGCACCTGGAGAGCACAGTTATTTATAAACAATACTTGACGATCAGTACAAAAAGAATTTGTTCATCAAGAAAATACCTCTTCAACCAAGTCTAAAATAAGTGAAACAACAGGCTCTTGCAAGTATCGCTTTTTTGATGCAAGGGTGATTAGAAGACTAGTGAATTTCTTTATGAGGGGAGTGTTTTTATCAGATACCCCCTCCTTAGCTAGTCTTCCTGATCGGGAAAGAGCACCATAAGCAAATAGGCGACCCAAAAGATGATCCCTTTGTTCCTGCTTGATTTCTAAACATGAATTCAATTGTATTTAATACAATATATAATGAGCTACAACACCAAGGAAAATTAACACAAGTACATGAATCCAACGTTATTTCATAATCTGGTTGTGCTTTCTTTGTCTTGGACGGGTTCTGAAACAAAGACAATTAACTGAATCTGTATTATTGTCATAGATGTGTAGACGAGATAGCTCATTACTACTAGGAAGCAATTAATAACTATTAATCTGCATAACTTATATTCCAAAATGAAGAATCATACTTGTGCAACGAAATAGCTTAGAGAATTTGCAAAAGATAAGAAGCCAAAATAAAATTGAACAAAGCAAATTAGTGAGCAGAAAAAGGTACGTAGATTTGCAAAGAAAAAATTTGAAAGATTGAAAAATGAAGCATAAACAGAGGAGTAGGGAGGTATCGATGAGGATCACCCTCGACACTAAAATTTTCAGCATTTGGGTGGTGCTCTTGCAAATCACCGCAAACATTAGTCATTGATCTCTTCACTAGGGTTATAAACACATTGAACCAGGACAGTGGAACATGGAACATGGTACCTGGAGAACATAATAAAATCTTGTTGATAAACACATTGAATTTTACATTTCAACAATTTTAGAAGTAAAGAAGTTTATAAGGTAATACCATCGTTGAGTTGATCGTCCACACCCAAGTTGGCACTTACATGAAAGATGCATTTACTCGTCATCTAGCCTCCAAAAATTTCTCACTCTTTTAAACAAAAATCAATGAATATTTAGAAAATTACCAGATGCTGGGGAGCTGAAGATTAAGCAAGCCCAAGATTATGAAGGAGGTTTTGAGCTAACTCTTGGGTCGTCTTTGTGAAACCTCTGATTTTTTCTGCCACAAAAGCTATGTGTTCTTCCATTTGAGAAGCCGATCAAGTATTAATCAAGATGGAGATAACAGAAGTGAAAAAGAAAGAATAAACCAATATTCAAAATGACTGATATTCCAAAAATGAAAACACGTAAAAGAAGAGTTGTAACCAATAATGAGACTTCAATCTGCTATTGAAGCAATTCTCCTATTTCTGGCTCGAGGATAGACTCGAAGCTAGTAAAATATAAGGTTTCAAGTTTCGGTTGCAAAAGGGCTAGATTTGGGTTGAAGAAGAGATGAATGTTGTGAGAGGCCAAAAAACCCAGGAAGATGAAATTGAAGAGGAGGCGCAGAGAAGAAGAGATGAATCGCCTCCATCGCATCTCTGTCGCGTGCTCTTGCTCTTTCACTTTGAAACCCTTAGCCCTTTCGTTCAGCTTTGTTTTCGCATTTCAGTGTTTTTTTAAATGATAAACAGTATTCAGCGTGTTTTTTGGATTGCCGCTTTCATGTTTCATTTCCCTCTTCTTCAATGCACCTTAATAGACAACACTAAAATAAAAAAAGTGCCGTCTATTAGTTGAAATTAACACTTATATTTGACCATGGATGATAGTTTTAACTAAAATTGTCATCTCTCATAATAAGATGACAGTTTTACTCTAAACTGTCAACTAACTAGTGTCAGCTATAATTAAAAATGGCATAGTGGTCTCAACACCCCTCGAGCATCATGTTGAACGAATAAGATGAAGGAGAACTTACTCACACTCATTTCATGCAAAGGAGCTCACGGAACAACAACCCTAATGTATACATATAGACGTTGGAAGACCTCCAATGAGAAATGGCCGAGCTCAACGCTCACAATGCCAAGATAGATGTCAAGAACTAGGTCTTGGTGGAACAATATGAAAGCACTCTTGCCATCACATGGATGTCCCAGCGCGAGCGAAGCCAAGACAAAGGATCAGCCGACCAAACTCTCGCTGACCATACCATGGTTAACCATATCCCTGTTGATCAACCAATAATCAGTCGAGTATCATCGGACCAACCTCAGAGACAACAACCCAAGGCTAACCCCACCTCTTCCAAATGACATCTCATTCAACCTCCCAACGATGTTGGTCCCTCATAAGCAAAGATCCAGTGGGATGCTTGCCAATTGCTAGAAACCCGCTAGACAGAGATAACACCTGTGTGACTGATGTATGAGGCATCATATCTTATGGCCACATGGTAATACTATCATGACTTGTTCCAAGATCTAGCCTTATTTGGAACCCAAAAATTTCTCGATTGGACCTTTGCATGAGACTTCAATACACAAGTTTGTAGACATGTCGCACGTGGAAAATGTAGATTGTACGAAAGTGATACAGGTCTAATACACGTAAGGGTATTTTGGTAAATTAGACAACAAGAGCATATTAGTAATTTCACTTGAGCTACTTTTGGTGAGTCACTATGTATTTGGATAAGATCACTATGGAAGTGACACATGTCACCTTAGGACGACTGGGAGTGGACTACACTGCCCATGTCGTGTTGGTTTTAAGGAAAAATGAAGATGAAAGAGAAGGGGAGAGGAAAACACTTACGATTTGTGAGAGGAAGAACAATCCTCCCCTGAAGGGTTTCCTGGAAAAACAGGAAGAGGAATATAGAGAGAAAATAGAGAGGAAGAGAGAGAAAAAAAAAGAATAGAAAGGCAAAGGAAAGAGGAAATGGAATAAAAAAAAATGTGCCTTCTTGAGAGGTTTTTTTCCATTTTGGATGTGGAAACTTGGAACTAGGGTTTGCAATACCTTCATTGGGTCCTTGTGAGCAGAACGCGCCCAAAACTTAAAAAACTGAAGCTTGCAACCAGACTGGAACTTTCGATCAACTTATTGAGAAATCGAGGTTAGTTTGTCACGATTTGTTGATTGATTATGGTTTCTGGGGTTTACTAGAGAATTTTGGTTGGATTGCAATTGAAAAGTTCTTAAAATGGAGGATTTAGGATCGACTCTAGTTGTTTGGGTCGGGACCCGATTACTGGCTCATGGATCGACCCGGATAAAGATAGGAGGCTAGGTGACGTGGTTGTTGACATGAAAGTCCATGTGGGGCCATGTGTCAAGCCACATGGAGCCATGTGTCAAGCCACATGGAGCCATGTGGAGTCACGTTTCATGCCACGTGGAGCCATATGTTCTGCAATGTGGAGCCTCGCATCATGCCACATGGAGCCAAGTGTCAGGCCATGTGGAGCCGCGTATCAAGCTACGTGGAGTCGCATGTCAGGCCACATTGAGCTACATGTCAGGCCACATGGAGCTGCGTGTCACACCACGTGGAGCCGCGTGTCACGCCATGTTGAGCCGCGAACATGTTAACCGTATTCTGAAACACGGAAAAAAATCATTAGCTTATCAAATTATCTATCGAGCCATGAAAAAGATTCAACAAAAGACAGAAACAAATCCACTATCTGTTTTACGTCAAGCAATACGTGGAGTAACTCCCGATATAGCAGTAAAATCAAGGAAGGACAAGGGGAAATGCCAACTTTAAGGAAGACCAACATTGATCATTTCACCAACCAGATCCTCCAGTTAAGGTATAGGTCAGAAGTAAAACCTCTGAAAATAACTCTATATATATCAAAAGCCACGAACAATTGCTCACCATTTTTCAAGGCCTTGAAGAGCAAGCAAAAAAGATCAATTGGACGGAGGAATGAAACAAGTCATTCATTGAGCTCAAGTAATACATGAGCAAGGCATCACTACTAGCCAAACCAGAGACCTGAGAGCATTTCTTTGTAACCTATCAGTCTTTACCCTGTCTATTACGTCAGCAAGGCTTTCCACGATACGAAGAAAAGTATCCCAACCTAGAAAAGCTTGTCGTGGCCTTAGTTAGTCATTGCACGAAGGCTTATGCCATACTTTCAGGTACATGAGATCAAGGTCGTCACCAACATGCCTTTGCGCCAAGTCCTATAAAAGTCAGACACTAGTGGTCTTCTGATCAAATAAGCGATCGAGCTAAGCACGTTTGACATCTTTTATTATCACCAAGATAGGTGAGAAAGGACATGCAATGGCTAACTTCATTGTAGAGTACTCCTACCAACCAATGAAATACATATCACTAGAGGAAACCCCTTCGAAAGAGCATAATCGACTAAGGTGCCCACCGTGGGCCCACAACGTCTTTTTTGGACACTATACATCGACAGATCTGCTTGCCACGGCGATTCAGAGGCAAGTCTATTCCTTACCTCCCTTGAGCAAGTCAAGCTCGAATATGTCTTACGCGTCGGCTTTAATGCATCTAACAACGAGGGAGAATACAAGGCACTTTTGGCCGAACCCTACATCTTTCCAAAAAATAAGAGGCCAAATAGCTGCAGATTTATAGCGACTCCCAATTGGTCGTCAACAAAGTCAACATCAATTTTCAAGCTAAGGACAAATCAATGTCCTTGTACTTGGCCTTAGCCAAATAGCTCTTTCAAGGCTTCTCGGCATACGAAATAAACAACATCCCAAGGTCAAAGAACATCCATGCTGACGCTTTAGCATGACTTATGACAGAACCCGTCCCAATCCCCCTAGATTATCATGGGACGTGCCTGATCCCGTATGACACTGAGTGTTAGACCAGGGATAAACTCATCACTGGCCTGCTCGAGGTCCATCAGAGTACACCAAGATTGGCGGTGGCATCTAATGTCTCGAACTCTGCTACAGCCTGCATCCGCTATCAACCTGAAGGATATTAAAACCATCAAAGTTTTGAGTGGACAAAACAACAGTTTATTAAAATCATTTATATCGAAAATTACATTTATACCATTCACGTAAAAGCATGCATGCATCATAAAACAGTTATTTCAAATACTTTCTCGGAAGCAAGACGTATTGCTCCCCAAATAAAAACACAGTGAAAAATGATCCTCAATCGAAGCCATCATCTCAGTAGGGTCTCAGCCCAAAAAAATATCATGGAAAACAAGTACGGGTCTTAGCCCAAACAGAAAACACAAAAAGAACCTCGGCCCAAACCATAGGCCACGTGGGAACACATCCCATGGGAACACTTCCCAATGTCAGTAACGATTCTCATCCTAGCACATGTACATATAGCTCAGGACCGCTCACAATCCTAGCATGTCGCCGTGAACACATCACTTGCCGTGACCCTCTTTAGATCATCGCGAACACATCGATGATCGATCTTAGAGACTAACATCAGCACTTCTAAGTCGAGCCTCCCTCGATTATTGCTTCCCGCGGCTGTTCGACAACAGGCAGTGCATCGTGACCTTTCTGGAAGGTACACATCTGCAGTCTGGAGGCGAGCATCATATCATCTGGGACTAAAACCCGAATGCCATCATCAATAGGGCCTCAAACACGGAACATCACCAAATGGGTCAGCCCGAAAATCCAGTGTCCAACGACACTTCATATCCCAGGATTCCTCGAATCCTATAAAATTCACAACTGAGTCTCCTACCCGAAATATCTTTCATAAAACTCATGATTGGGTTACATCCCGACTTATCTCGTGTTTGACTGTACTCTAAGCCAAATCTCAAATCAACTGGGTCATACGCCCAAAGGATATTTCTAAGCTGGAAATCATTTCCCATTTTTAAACCACTTTCAAATCATCGTTCAACTGGGACTCATGCCCGAATCTTGATTTCACGCATCTCCATGAAATCTTACAAAAGTGAAATCAATTCCACAGTTTCATGTCTTTCCGTGAAACCTTTGGAATCACATAAAACACAAGCACATAGTACACTCAGTCGAAGATCAAATATCATATCAAATAAAAATCTCGAACTACGTGCCAAACAATTCATATTTAAATCACATGCACTCATGGAATCTCAAAACATGTTCATAAGCACATATAAAACATTTATGCATGCATCATATTCATAAAAAAAAAGTCCACTCACAAACCGTCCAAGTTGAGCCTCGATACGCGTGCCATAAGCCTCTCCGGACTAATTCGACCTCTCCGGGTCATCCAGACCTGTCCAAACCATACTCAAAGGTTACTAACAACCTAGACAAGTCCATATTAAGAAGCCCCAATGTTCCCGGAAAAGTCAACGTGTCCCGGACACGCTTCTCTAGGATTTAAACCTCAATTTGACTAACCTAACGATTTCTGATCGACTCGAAACCACCACCATTCGATTCGTATCGTTTAAGCCTTTAAAATGATCCTGGTCCTACCTCGACAAGCACCCCCACGTGCGGGTCAAAATGGTTGGTCACCGTTGACCAAAAAGTCAACACTGATGTCAGCAGTCAACGGTCAAAGGCAACGCTGACGTCATCACTGAGGTCAGCACTGACATCATCACTAACGCCTTACACGTGTCAGATGACAGTGCCACTTGTTAGCAGCTCACGGGTCCATGTGTCTGACATGTCAGTGACACGTTGCACCCTCTAATTGGTCCACGTCACTGATATGTCAGGCTGAATGTGCACTGACAACTGCCACGTGTCCATCCCCCATTGAGCCACGTCACCGCTAACCTCTATCCGGGTTAGCCCAATTCTCTGAACCGGGTCACGTAGACCCGCGACCCTGACCTGGTTCTACCTCCTTCGTTCAGGCCCGTTTTTGAAGTCGTTGCTTCTTACACGATCGTCCAGTCCTATGCAATGGATATATGGATTCAAAACACATAAAAATGGCATGGAAACTACCTGTTTGATCATGAACGTGCACGACCATCTTCAAGCTTCCTGCTTGCCCCATACAGCCATTCTCTGCCTTCGATTCCGGTCCCAAATGGCTCGTACCACCCCCAAAACATAACCTCAACGTCAGAAAACACCCCCAACATCCAAATCCAAAGTTTTGAATTCAAAAGCCACGAGTTTGATTTTTACCTTTTTCACGATTTCCTCAGCCTTTCACGACGACTCCTCCTCCCTCTCAGTTCCTCTGGTCTCACTCTCATTTCCTCTATCCATCTAGGGTCTCAAGAAGGTGATGGGATAAGGATGGATTGAAATGGGGGAAGGGTTCTCGGTCTTGGATTGAATGAAAAGTGACAAGTGTCACTCATCCATTTGGCCTAAAACAAATATTTGGGGCCCACAATAGGACAAATGTCGCTCGTTTCGTAAAACGTCCAATAGTACCCCAAAACTTTTGTGACCCGTAATTTTCCCATTGAATGTCCGATTTCGACGTACCGCTTGTCTACGAACTCGTATTGACTTGATCTACGTAAAGGTCCTCGGTCCATGTGCAGTGGATTTTCCAGGTCAAAAGTCAACTTTTTGCCCTCATCTAGGGGTAAAATCATAATTTCACCCCGAAAATCCGATGATCCTCGATTAATCCCTGATTAGCCTCACTAATATTTGATTTAATCTTAACTAATCCTGAAAATTTGGGATGAGTCATTACAATCTTCCCTCCTTAAAGAATTTCATCCTCAAAATTCAAACTGATCCAATTCTGCAATGAAACCGTGGAAATCCAATCCGGCCTCTAACTCGGGCACTCACTTGTAAACGTACACTTATGACACAACCACCGTACATGTCGGTACCCACTGTGTAAAACCTGTGTCCTGGAGGGAACGGTGAACAATCCCACATTCCTGCGAGGGGAATGGTATAGAGGGGAATGGTGGTGTGTCTTATAGGTGTAGGCACACACCTATCTAGCACGAGGCCTTTTGGGAGCTCTTTGGCTTTGGGTTCAGTTGGAACTCCATAGTTAAGCGAGTTGAGGCTAGTGAAATTCCATGACGGGTGACCCCCAGGGAAGTTGCACCGTGTGCTCCCGAAAACAAAACCATGAGAGCAAGGGCAAGGAGGCCCAAAACGGACAATATCGTGCTAGATGAGTCGGGACCTGACAGAGGAGGGTCGGGTCCTGACAGAATGGTATTAGAGCCAGACCCCGACCGGGAAGTGTGTCAGCGAAGACGCTGGACCCTAAGAGGGGTGGATTGTAAGACCCGTGTCCTGGAGGGAACGGTGAACAATCGCACATTCCTGCGAGGGGAATAGTCTGGGATTAGTCATGTTGACTCTCATACTCATGTTGACTCTCACTAGAGTCTCATCACCATGCGTGTCAGGACCTGTCCTCAATCCCCCCGGGATTAGTGAGGAACGCCCTTGATCCCGTCTGACATGGAGTGTCAAACTAGGGAAATTAAAACCTTTACCCGAAGGCTTCCATAGTATGCCAGGATCCGGAGGAGGTATGTGATGTCTCGGTCTCTGCTACAGTCCTCACCGTATTCAACCTGAAGGGTATTGAAAACAGAAAGACTGTGAGTGGACAAAAAGTAATAAGTTTATTAAAATACATTTCATAAAAGACCTTTATACCCTTCACTAAAAAGCATGCATGCATAGTAAAACCATTTATCCAATCACATATGTTTAAACAATAACCATAATCATACAGGCTTCTACCCAAAACCATTTCCAGAAAACCGTAACATAGTAAACATATGTGGGATCTCAGTCCAAATCCATTTATCATCATAAAACACAATTTTTCAAACCAATTGAAATCATGTTTATCCATTATATTTCATATCACCAATCCTGTCACGGTAATCTAGAGCTACGCGCGTGCTACCCGGGATCTCAGACCCAAGTCTCTCGAGGGTCCACCTAAGTCAATGTCCGTAGATCAATGACCCTCCCTAAAGGTTAGTAACTATAGTCTTTATGAGAGAAAGGAACCCAACTGGGGGGCGACTCCACTCAGTCAGTTCTCCGTGACTACTCTGGGGTTCACCCAGGCCAACGACCCTCCCCGGAGGAGACAGTACAAATATAAAGGATGGCATACGAAAAAGCTTTTGAAATCATTCTTTAAAACTTTCAAGGATTCATGCCCATCCCCCATAAGCCATCATGAACCATAAAATACTTTCTAGGCTTCATGCCGGTTCCCATAAACCGTCATGAACCGTAAAAATTCATTTGTGGGTCCCTGACCCGAAATCACAACCTTAAAACATAACTGGGCCCTAAAATCGAATCCACATACAAACTGGGTCTCAGGCCTGAATCGTAAACCAACTGGTCCTCGTGCCCGTTTTCATAAACCAAATGGGCCTCGTGTCCGATATCGTAAACTAAATGGGCCTAGAGCCCGATCCGTAAGTCAATTGGGCTCAGAGCTCGATTCGTAAACCAACTGGGCCTCCAGCCCGTTGCCTCGTTAAATCAAATGGACCTCAAGTCTGGGAGTTCGTAAATCAAATGGGTCTCGTGCCCGATTCCATATTTGCAAGTCCGAAATCGATTTAAGAATCAATTGGGCCTCTGGTCCGAGAACGTCACTAAAAGGGACTTCGAGTTTGAGGGTTTACGAAACAAATGAGTCTCGAACCCGAGTTTACCTTTTCAAATCCAAAACCATTTCCTTAAACTATTTCCAAAACCATAAGTACGGAAAATCAGAGTAAAACTGGAAAATCTCGATTTACGTGCAAGCACGTAAATCGCCTCGAAATGCGTGAAACCATATAAACCACAATTATCCAATTGAACATCATAGAAGCATATTCATAATCCATATAAAACATTTATGCATGCATCAAAGTTTAGAAATCAAGGTACACTCACAGACCGTTCTATGTTGCCGCCTCGATTTACGTGATGTAAGCCTCACGGGCAAATCGTCATCACCGGGACTCCCAAACATATCCAAATCCATCTAGAGGGTTACTAACTACCTTATTAACCTCTCATTGAAGTCCTGTAATTTTCTCGAATTTTTAACTATTTTAAATCTCGAACCTAAACCTTCTGATGCCCCAAACAATATCGAGACGGTGCTCGATCGACATGAAACTAGTCTCAAAATGTTCGTTACATCGAATAGAGTGTTTCACATGTTGGAAGTTTTCGCATATTACTGTTCACGTGCCCTCACGCGTCCCAAGAAGGTCATGCACGTGAGCTCACGCGCCAGGACACTATTCATCTTTCCTGTCCTCCAGCAGACCCGGTCCACTGGTTTGAAACGGATCGAACCGGTCTGGACCGGTACAGCATCCCAACTCGTCCATTTTCATCCCATTTCGTTCCATTTTGATCCTAATCCCTTCTTAATCTTATTTCCTATCTGTTTAGCTATTAAAAACACCAAAACTCGAAGGAAACCGTACCTCCAAGATCAACCATGGCAGTGGTGAGTTCCTCCGCCGTTCACCGTCGTTCCTGGCCATCCAAGCACTCGAAAACCATTCCATTTGCCTCACCAGACCCCCAAAAGCAATACCCAGACGTTAGTTTCGATCAAAGACCAACAAAACCGAAACTTGAATTTTGAATATAACAAAGGCCCTCGGGTTACTCACCTCCGCCGTCCACCACCGTGGCTCGCCGTCATCCTCAGTCCCTCAGGTCATCTCTCACAGTCACACACGAGCACTCATAATGATTATGGTGGTGAGGAAACCGGGTGGTGGTATGTGTGTTTGTTTTGGAAACAAATAAGAAGAAAATGGAGATGGTGTCATGGAAGAGAAGAGATATGTGATTAAATGATGATGATAATCAGAAAAGGGAGAGATGAGATGGATGGTGATGATTGAGGGAGGATAGGAATGGATGGTTAGGATTAAAGATGGGATAATTGGAAATTATAAAATAATAAAAGATAATATTATTTAATTATGTAGATCCACAAATTAGGGGTTTGGGCTAATGGGATGAGTGACACTTGTCACTCATCCATGGGTCCCACCAAAATATCTGACCAATCAGATTATGCCACTTAATCATCGCCTCAATATACGTGCATAGTGAAATCGAACTTCCGTGACCCATAATTTTCATGTTCGAAGTCCGATTTCGACGTGCCGTCTGTCTATGGATTCATATCGTCCCGATCTACGTAACGGTCCTCGACCCTCGGCCATCGGACCTCCCAGGTCAAAAATCAACTATTTGCTTCCTTTTAACCAAATTACCAAAATGCCCCCGAAGTTCTGAACGTCATAACGTTTTCCTCGAACGTCGAAATCAAACGTGCCACCTATCTATGAACTCGTGACTTCCTGAACTACGTCATGGTCATCGGTCAAAGTCCATTTGACCTCCTAAACGAAAAGTCAACGTCTTGCCCACGACCAAGGGCAAAACGGTCATTTTACATCGTTCATCCGATTTCGCTCAACTAATCACTAATTAACCTCACTAATCTTGATTAGTCACTAATCTAATCTTGGAGTTCGAGACGGGCCGTTACAACACGCCAATAAGCATCTGTCGAATACTGATTCAATCCATTACCTCAATATGTTAGATTGACTTCGTAAGGAAGCCAATCCCATTGACACTATCTGTAACACCTCGAAAATTAGTAGATTGTAATATTGTAAAATATTGAATGAAATGACCTTTTTACCCCTATGAATGGTTGGGTCGAATTGTAGACTTTTTGATTGGAGGGTCAAACGGACCTTGACCGATGGCCGTGACGTAGTTCAGGACGTCACGAGTCCATGGACAGGTGGCACGTCCAATTCAGACGAACAGGGGAGAAGTTGCAATGTTCGGAAGTTCAGGGGCATTACCGTAATTTGGATTAAATAAGGAAAAAGGTTGAGTTTTTGAAATATCGTGAATTTTCACACGACCCGAAGACCGTTGGATTCGTCTCGATGCCCTGAGTACAACGACAGGCGGCACGCGTGAAACGGACATCGGATGACCTAGTTACGGGTCACGGAAGTTGGAGGGCATTTTGGTAATTTTTGACCTGAGGGCATTTTGGTCTTTTTGCACGGCGATTACTGTAGCCCCACCGTGAAAAAAAAGGGTACACGGCCATGCCGTGGTGTTTAGTGCGTGCAATTTTTTAAGGCATTAGTGGACTGGTGAGTGGGTTTAGTTTATGGACTTTGAGACTGTGGGAGGCATTCAGGCGTGTCTGGGCAGAGTCTCAGAGCACGGGTAAGGTTTTAAAATTTTTATTGGGGTCTGTTTGCGGGAAACAATTGCTCAGTGATCAGCTGAAGGATTCCCACGTGTTGTCGTCTCATTTCGATCGATTAACCGAGTTAGAGGGAGTGGGGAGTTCATTTGGTTTCAGTTTGAGAGCTGGGTTTGAGAGAAACAGTGAGAAAACCCGTGAAGAACATTTTCGGGTTTTTGGGGGGAAATTTCAGAGTTCAATTACTACGGGTTTTGGGACCAATCTATGCACTGTGGAAGCCTTCTGGGAGTGATAGAAACACGACCGTGCAATAGTTGAAGGGGAATGATCGTTGTGTGCCCAGGAACCTGAGTTCCAGTCCAGAGAAAACCAATTGGAGGGAAAAATCTGAGTTTAATATCTACGGAATATTGGACAAAACTAATATATGATTGAGCCTTCTGGGGGCATTTGGAACTCGTCCATATCGGAATCGACGACAACCAGCCACAGAGGAGTTGGGACGGTGACCGCCGTGTGCAGAGGAAATTCTAGCGTTTGGACGGCTACTTCCAGGTAATGTATCGTTCAATTGATGGTTCCATTTTGTTAGTCTGGGTCCTTTTATACTCCTGTATGGGTTAATTGGACAATGGAGCTTGTTTGGGGGAGTTCTGGGAATTAACCCCTGTGGCTATTCAGGTCTGGATAGGACGGTTTGTGGAGTGTCGAAGTAATTAAGTGATCTAGAACTATAATTGAATGATGATAGAACATGTTAGGATCAAGAATAAATGAAATTAAGCAGAATTGGAGGGTTAATTAATCGGGTCACACCGCGGGTTGAAGACCCAAATCACAGTGAATCGGCCAGGGACGACGACATTGTAGCAGTGTGACTGTAGCAGCGCGTGACTTTCACGTGCATCCACTTTGGGCGGCGCGTGAGGGCGCGTTGAGCACTATCTCGGTTCATTGTCAACATGACTTTTAATCCTCTCATCATTTTGAACATTTTCTGTGAAATAACCATGGTGATCTGAGATAGTGAGGAAGGTCAGTTTAGGGCCGGATGTCTCAGAAAGCGTGTTGGCCGGCTTTCCCGAATCGGTTTTTGTTTTGAACTTTTTGAGAGTATATTAAGGACCTATAATGACACTTGCAGGTGATTTGAAATGACAGGAAACTTACGTTAATCCCGGAGACAAGTTCGTACGCACATTTTTCGCAGCGGGAACGTTCTGTGAGTGGGCCCGTTTTTATAAACACTTGCATGCATAACCGTTTTCATTTCCGTATATCTATATGAGTGTGTGAATCAAATAATGGATTTTGATTACCTCGATTTACGGTTGCGACACATTTTACGGTGTTGGGCTTGAGACCCGTTTTACGGAAATTGAACACTGTTTTGGGTGATATATATATATATATATATATGTATATACGCATGTGGATATGGATGACTATCTCAGGTACTGCACTGTATAATCCACCGTATGATACTGTCTCCTCCAGATGTGGTACCCCGGAGCGGTCACGGTGCATTGCCTGCGAGGGGTCATGCTACGGAGGTGCCAGACCGTAGGATGACTCAGGAGCAGGATTGCTATGATTGGACGTCTGGGACGTCGAGCGTCTGGGACGCTAGGCATCTGGGATGCCGTAACCGAACTGGGTTCGGAGTTTGGACTCGGGATTTAAGACCCCGGGTAGCACGCGTAGCCTTGGGACTGTGACCATTATTGGACGTCAGGGACGTCGGACATCTGGGATGTCGTTATCGGAGTGTATAGTGCAGTAGCTGTGTTTATATTACATTTCTGGCTTAGTATAATGCTTGTGGTATATTATATTTATTTATGGTTTTTAAACACTTGCATGCATGTTTGGAAAACGGAGGGGTAAATTATATATTTTACATATTAAACTGTTTTACAAACCTAAGTTTCGGCCCACTCACCCTTCATGTTTTGGTAACCCCTCCAGGTCGTGCTGCTGAGGTTGGTGAGGACCCCGAGGCTGAGGCATAGATTTCATACTGCGCACCTGAACCCCTGTCGGGTCAGATTACCCGCAGGATTTTTCTAGAGTCGTGCTCGGATTTTATAATTTGTATTGTATCCCTTGTCTGACATCTGTAAAATTTGGTTTATGTATGACTTTATATTTCAGACATTTATGCATTTAAGTTTTTAAGGTTAAAATTTGAATTTGGTTCGGGTGTCAGATGGGAGCAGGGCACGTCCCCCTTGTGGTCCCCGGCGGATCGGGGCGGGTCCCTGTCAGCTTGGTATCAGAGCACTAGGTTGTGGTCAGCATGTTAGACTAGCGGTTAGTACTAGGTACTTTTCGAGTCTGATAATTATGTTAACTAATCTATGCCTCTTAACAGCTGGTTATGCCTCCGAGGAGAATCCCTCCAGCACGGACCGTCGAGGAACTTGAGAGAGAGATGGAATGCGCCAGTATTGAGCGGGCTCAACGGTTGGGAGCCACACCTTTCAACGGGGGATTTGACCCCGAGGATGCCTATGAGTGGATTGATAAATGGGAAAGAATCTTTACAGTGATGCATTGCCCACCCGGCGAGCGGGTGACTTTGGCGGCCTTCTTACTGGAAGGCGGAGCGTACCGGTGGTGGCAGGGTCTTGAGATGTTAGGGTGGTTTGTCCACACCACCACATGGGAGGTCTTTCGTGCCTGGTTCTTAGATCAGTACTACCCACGATCTTTTCGCGCGGCACGAGAGGCAGAGTTCCTGCGAATGGAGCAGGGGGATATGTCCGTGGCAGACTATGAGCAGGCTTTCTGGAAGCTTTCCCTTTTTGCGGCAGCTTTTGTGAGTATTGAGGAGGACAAATGTCAGAGGTTTGAGTTGGGGCTCCGAGGAGAGATGCGGGCAAGTGTGACGGCTGCCACTTATGCGACTCTGAGGGACATGGTTGACGTGACTACGCCCAAACTACGCATTAAATTAAACACGTAATTTGAGTGTTGTGCAATTTAAACCCTTTTGTGTAGATGTAGTATTGGTAAATAGGGATCGTTCTTAACTGGGGAAATTAGGGAACATTAATAATGTGTTAGTGAGAAAGAGTAATGAATAAATTAATGAGCTAAATAATTAAATAATTAAAGAATTAAAGAATTAAAGAATTAACAAATTAAAGAATTAATGAATTAAAGAATAAAAGAATTAATTAATCAAAGAATAATAAACTAAAAGTATGAAAGAATAAAAGAATAAAGAGATGAAAGAATCAAAGAATAATAAACTAAAAGTAGAAAAGAAGAATAAAAGAATAAAAGAATAAAAGAATAAAAGAATAAAGAATAAAAAGGATAGAAGAATAAAACAATAAAAGAATAAAGAATAAAAAAGAATAAAAGAATAAAAGAATAAAAGAATAAAAGAATAAAAGAATAAAGAATAAAGAATTGAAAAGGGGGGTTTTGAAAAGAGTTGCAAATATAAAATAAAGAAAACAAGTAAAAATAATTAAATACTTAATTTTACTTCTACTTTAACCTTTGTACTAGTGAACTTTCTTCAAACACATATTTTTACCAACACTCTAACATCATGCTCATATTGAACCAATCACGAAATCATACCTTAATCATCTCAAATACATGCATACATTTTTCATATTATAAATGCACCGAACAGCGGATTATTACTTACAATATGATCCACCTTAAGTAAGTGATTTAATGCGCCGAACAGCGATCAAACATTAAATCTCTTCAACTCTATTCTAAATGCCCCGAACAACGGATCAACATTTAGTTTCGAATTGAAGTTTAAGTACTAAAACATATGAAGTAAAAGAAACTCAAAAAGTAAAACACATGGAGATTGCATTCTTACTTACAAATGTTAGAAAGAAAATACCAACATATATATTGAATTATAAGTAAAACCAATAACAATAACAAGAATTTAAGTAGAGAAGTATGGATTTTCACAAGAATCACCGAACAGCGGCAGGAAACTTGTGAAGATGGAAGAAGAAATACGAGGAATTCGGTCTTAAAACTCTTGAATTGCCTTAGAATTACTTGGCCTAGGTATTTCTTAAGGAAAGCATAAAAATGTGTTTAAGAGATCTCAAAGAAATATCACAAGAACAAAGTAAAGAAGAAATGAAATTAAGAAAAATAAAAATAACATAAATTAAGAACAAGAATTAAAAGAAAGCTAATTAATAAGAAAATCTACAAGAAGTTAAAATGGTCCCCAAAAATGTCTCTCAAAAGAGAGAAACAAAAGAACTAACTAAGAACTAGAACTAAGAAAAATGAAAGAAATGGAAGAATGAAACTAATTGGGGACTCCCCAAATACATGAAATAACCTCCCTATTTATAGAGGGAGTGCCACAATTGTTTAATTAAAAGTACAAAATTAAAATATAAAAATAGCAATAAAATAGTACATGAAGAAGTGATGGAAATGATGAGATTGGGTGGGAAAAGATGCTGATTTTGGGGCAAATATGCTGATTTTGGGGAAAAGTGGCTGATTTTGGGGAAAAGTTGCTGATTTTGGGGCAAATATGCTGATTTTGGGGACTATTGGGGGGCTGCTGGATTTTTGGCTTGGGCTGCTAGATTTCAGCAGCTTCCCACTGAAATTCCTTGCGATTTTCGGTGGTTTCTCATATTTCGTCCATAATTTCTTCGTTATAATTCCGATCGGGACGATTCTTTCACCAAAATGCTCCAAATTCCAAGCTTTATTTATTTCTACAAAAATATCACAAAATAAATTAATTTGTCTAATTATTTATTATTT